>JARBWK010000008.1:43512108-43932650 GCA_030556195.1 Anolis apletophallus | reverse complement strand
CCCATTTCTCCCACTGCCGTATTACCACACATATTATCAGAAAGTAAGAAGAGGCTTTTGAACTGCAAGGCCATTTAATACTCAGCAAGGTAAACAAAGAGGCATGCAAAAATACATCCAACCACCCCATTTCTCCCACATTTCCATATTCCCCAACATATATTTCTCAAGGAACAAAGCAAGCAGAGGCTTTGGAGATAAAGGCCATTTTTAAACATAAAAAATAAACAAAGAGACATGCCACAGAACAATCAAGCACCCACCCCAAAGTAAAAAGACCGACCTTTGAGATGCGGTAAGGAAATGATCCCAAAGCGTCCTTCTTCTTCTCCATCGTTGCTACTATTTCCACTCCGACAGCATACGTGCCACCTCCAAGAGCTCACGAGAAGTCCGAGGGGCAGAATGGCCGCTTCTGCGCATGCGCTCGGGGCCAGCCATGCATCGCGTCATCCAGGCCCGTCCCCTTTGGTCTCCTACGACTCTGAGTGGCTGGAGAAGGACGGAGGGAGGAGGAGGAGGAATCCAAAAGAGGGCGCCCATTCTGCCTCTTGGACTCTGGAGCTTTTGAGGCGGCGCGTGAGCAGGGACCGGGGAGGAGCAACGACAGAGGACTTCTTTGCAGCGTGCAGGGGCATGTGAAGAGGACCAACAGCAAAAAACCTGGTCAGGGGCCTGAAGATCACCAGGATGAGGTCTGAAGATCACCCTGGTGATCCCGATCACCATTCTGAGCACCCCTGCTCTGGACCATCCTCCAAAAAATCAGGTGCCCTAACAAATTTGTGAACATGTGGCTCCTCCATGATGACATGATGGCAACAGTCTTGGATAGCAATGGCTCCCAAAGTGACTCATTTAAGGTGGAATCAGGTGTCAAACAGATGTGTTATTGCACCAACCTTATTTTCTATCTTTATTGCTATGCTATCTTGTTGATGGGAAGCTTCCCATCGAGTGGAAATAATCTATCAGACAGATGGCAAGCTATTTAACCTCAGCAGACTGAAGGCCAAAACCAAGGTTACAACAATATCTGTTATAGAACTCCAATATGCTAATGACAACATCATCTGTGCGCATTCAGAAGAAGACCTACAAGCTACTCTAAACACTTTAGCAGAAGCATATGAGAAGCTTAGCCTGTCATTGAACATCGAGAAAACCAAAGTGCTCTTCTAGCAGTCACCAGCCAATCCCTCTCCAATGCCAGAAATACAGCTTAATGGTGTAACATTAGAAAATGTTGACTATTTCTGCTACCTTGGCAGCCATCTCTCCACAAAAATCAGCATTGAGACTTAAATACAACACCGCCTGAGTTCTGCTGGTGCAGCATTTTTCTGAATGAAGCACAGTGTTTGAGGACCAGGACATCCATAGGGATACCAAGGTGCTTGTTTATAAAACTATTGTCCTCCCAACCCTGCTATATGTCTGTGAGACATGGACTGTCTACAGACATCACATGCAACTCCTAGAATGATTCCATCAGCGTTGCCTGTAAAAAATCCTGCAGATCTCTTGGGAAGACAGACAGACAAACAGCATGCTGGAAGAAGCAAAGACCACCAGCATTGAAGCGATGCTCCTCTGGCATCAACTCCGCTGGACTGGCCACATTGCCTGGATGTCCAACCACCATCTCCCAAAGCGGTTGCTCTACTTCGAACTCAAGAATGGAAAATGGAATGTTGATGGGCAGGAAAAGAGATTTAAAGATGGGCTCAAAGCCAACCTTAAAAGTCTGGTATAGACACTGAGAACTGGGAAGCCCTGGCCCTTGAGCACTCTAGCTGGAGGTCAGCTGTGACCAGCAGTGCTGTAGAATTTGAAGAGGCATGAATGGAGTGCAAAAGAGAGAAATGTGCCAAGAGGAAGGCGTGTCAAGCCAACCCTGACCGGGACCGCCTTCCACCTGGAAACCAATGCCCTCACTACAGGAGAACATGCAGATCAAGAATAGGGCTCCACTGTCACCAACGTACTCCACCACCAGTACACCGATCTTGGAAGACAATCCTACTCGGACAATGAGGAATCGCCTTAGTAAAGTAAAAGTAAGCAAGTAAAGTCAAGGGAGACACACTATCCTGAACTGAGGCTGATTTGAAGGCATTGAGAAATATATTTGGGTGTCATCAGCATACTGATAACAGCACGCTTATGCCTAAGAATGATCTCTCCCAGTGGCTTCATGTAAATATTAAAAGCATTGGGGATAGAATGGCACCTTGTGGGATACCACTTAACGGCTCCTTTTTGAGGAGCAGCTATTCCCAAGCACCACCATCTGGAGCCTACCGGAGACGTAGAATCGGCACCACTTCAGCACAATGCTTCTGATTCCCAGCCCCACAAGGTGTTCCAGAAGAATGCCATGGTTGATGGCATAGAAAGCTGCAGAGACGTCTAAAAGCACTATCCTTAGCTGAAGCTGTTTTTGAAGTCATGGAGAAATATATTAGAGCCAGTTTATGTGAAGAATTGGCAGCCAAGCTATGTACAGAGCACATCCAACATAGCACTGGGCAAGGCTACCTTAACGCCATGCCAGATAGGAGCCAGGAGAACAGACCAGTATAGATCCATCCCAAAACTCCAAAATATTCCCCAGCTTCATGTAATCTGGATCTATGCTGTGTCTCTGGGCATTGCACATCCAGAAGCAACTTGTGGTCAAAACCAGAGTTTCTGGCCAGTGTAGACAAGCCCTACATTATTGTAAGAATATGTAAATAGGGAAGAGAGCCATGGATGCTCATTTTAAGAAAGACAATGTTGCTGATCAGGTAGTAGCATGGGCTACAATACTCAAGCAAAAGGGAAGAGTATTGTGCAGAAAAAAGAGTAGAAACTCCTAAGTTAGGTAAACTTCCAGTGTGCATAGGTGAAGGTCTCCTTGAGCTCCAATTATCTCCTTTTCATCCTCAGAGCTTATCCTTTTAGCCGTAGCTCACATGTGTATCATGCTTGAGTTTTTGTAGCATCTTATCTGGCTTTAGCTAACCCTCATATCCAAAGCAAACCGATAGGTAGATACTGACCTTCGTAAAAGTGACATTGAAGGTAATTATTGTGGCTTATTACAGGCATCTGTAGAATTGATGGCATTGTTATTTTCGTGTATGATAGATAGCTAAACCTGATAGGGATTTTCCACTCACAAAAAATTCAGTGTTTGATTTAGAGAGGAGGAGTTTCCCATCTAAGATTATGATAGGAAAATGGGGAGAGAAGCACAAACCAAACAGGAAATAAAGGACGGAAAGGTCTGATTACAGAAACGTAAACTTTCTGAGCAAGTCTTTTCCTGACACCTGCTCAAACACCGGATCAGCATTTTCCATCCACCAAGAGACCTTAAACCTACTATTGCTGTTTTTAATGGTTTATGGAAGAAATCCAAGTGACTTCAGAGTCCAGATTGACAATCCTGGCTAGATAGGAATCAAATGATTTTCCATAGCATGCTCCAATTCTTTTTTAAGTGTCAAAATGTAATTGATAAAACAGCAACATGCTTATCTGCACCAATTTGTGTGTGTGTGTGTGTGTGTGAGAGAGAGAGAGGGGGAGGGAGGTGGCAAGCTTTCCCTGATGTTCCAGATGCAGCCCTTTGGATGCTGGATTGCAAAACTCAGCATACCACACCATTGGTTTTACTGGCTAGGCTTTTTGCAGTTACAGTCCAAGAATATCTAGAGAGACACACATTTAGCAACCCCCTGGCTGAATGATAGGACTCTTATTTTGTCTAGATGTACACCCCAACAGTATTTCTTTTCCAGCAAGATTTAATTTCATCCAGTGTGTTGCTCACATATTCAAGTGTACACAGATATGTCAACAAGCTTGTTTTTCATGTTTATGTTAACAGAATAATATGAAAAGCACTGTTTATACATGGAGGGGTAATTAGAAATTATGTTTTTAATTGTGTTACTTGGTGTGAAGTCGTGTTGTTTTATTGCAAGATAAATGTATAGTTTATTATTGCTTATTTGCCTATACAGTACGTTTGATGGTAAAGTGTTTAACAAGCCACAGAGGATTGGCAGGGAATGTTGGAGCAGCAGGCCCCTGTGAAGGCTGTTGCCTTGGAGGCGGAAGTTACAGATTTTAAAAAAAACGGCCGGTTGGTTTTGTCATTTGGTGGGAGGGAAGCTGTCTTTTGGAGCTTTTAGAAAGCAGTTCGGTTAGGGGTTTGAGAAACCCAGGTGAAAGACAGACTTTGTCCAAGTTAGAGTAGAAAACTAACTTAATAGATAGGTAAAGCCTATAGTTGGCTATTTACCTGCTGGAGCAGTTAGTTATTAGAACTGCTTGGTTCTGTGTTAGGAAGTATAGTGGAAACGGTACCCTATTGTTGAAACATCATAACCGCAAGATTTGTACCTCTTAGACTTGTTTGCAACCAACTAAGCTCTGGACTCTGTTATAAATAAACTGTTGAACATCTTACAACACCTCTTAATGTCGTTCTTTTTAAAACACAAGCCTTAAAAGAACAAACCCTCACATCGATGGCTGATCTGATACAATTGGTGGCAGCAAATATATTAACTGGTGGCAGTTTGAACATCTGTTGGTGGGGCTCAAAGGGGAAAGTACCCACCCTGCCACATTGGGAAGAAAGTCTTACTGCCCAGAGTTATAAAAGGTTTCGTTCCTTACATGTTAGTGGCAGTGGTAAGATTTGCAAAGTAGACCTGCCCTGCCACGGTTAACATGAGGAGCCTGGAAGCCTTCTTTATATACTTCATTACATTATTTGGTGGCAGCGTATTTACTGTAAGGGTCAAGGGGTCCGAGCCCTGACATATTTGGTGGCATGGTGGAATAGCCTGCCCCGCCACACCGAAAACGGAATGGTCAGTGGTGAACTGAAAAGGGCCAACCCTGACCCCTTACACTTGGTGACCTTTGTTTATATTGGGCTTGATCCCCATGTAAGCCGCCCTGAGTTCTTACAGTGAGATGGAGGCGGGATATAAGAATTGTTATTGCAGAGTCTACACTTGGAATCTGTTGTCGACTTTTCAATTCTGGCTTTGATGGCATTGGTTCTAATGGATCTTCTTGGGCTGCAAGAATCAGGCCCTCCATCTCCTTTTTCAAAGTTCCATTTGTGAGTAGCATCCATGTTTTTCCTTGTCAATTTTGTTCTCAATTTTCCCAGAAACTGTCCATTGAGTGTCTTCTTTTGCCAGTTTTCTCTTCTGCTCTGCACTGTATTTTTACAGTATTCCCTCTTTGACTTTTGCACTTTTGAGTAGTTTTCTACTATTGACTTCCATATATCATTGAGTCCAAGGCACTAACATTTCAGTCTGCAAGTTTCTTAAATTGTACTTATCAGTTTGATTAATAATTATATATTTACAATAAATACATATTTGAGGTACAATTTATAATATTTGCTCTTCATCTTTTATAATGCCATAATTCCGGTTCACAATATTGAATCCAGACACTCTGGATGGGCCGGCTTTAGCACAGAAGGTTAATCACCAGCTGCAGTAAATCTTGCCAACTGAAATATTGACAGGTCAAAGCCTGGTCAGGGGGACCTCCTGACCTTCAACCCAGCTCCCCCGCCCACCTTGCAGATCAAAACCAGCAATGTGCGTGGATGAATAAGAACCGCATTAAGCAGGGAGGTATTTTAGGCACAGCATTTCGGAGGAAAGTTTATGAACAAAGAAAGCTCTTCAGCAAGGAGATGGAGCAACAGCCCCCCCTGTGTCCAAAACTGAGCACAGCCTCCAAAAGATGCCAAATTATGAGAAAAAACCTAAATATACCTCTATCTGTTGTCTGTCTTATCATTGTATAATCAGCATTTAATGTTTGATGTATATATGTTCTGTGATGCGCTCTGAATCCCCTTCAGAGTGAGAAGGATGGAATATAAGTACTGCAAATAAATAAATAAATTTTTATAACATTCACTTTCAAGTTATTTCAGTCCAGCAAACTCATTTCATTTTTATGGGATGCACTATGGTCAAATGTTGCTTAGCATTAGAAAACTGTATTTTCCCCGAGTGACAAAACATTCACACTCACTTGGAATATAAACAATGCTACAATGTTTATGAAACATTTCAACAAATTTAACTGCTACTGTGCTGTCAGACCCTGTCAATGAAAGCAATGTAAGTTGCCTACTGATGGGCAGAAAAATATAGCAATGCATTTGATTTGCCTTTTAGTGAATGCATTTTAGAGAAGAAAATTGCTAATCAGTTCTTTCATTCCTACATTATCACAAATAATAATAGTGTGAGTTTCCCCCCTGTAAGGTGACCTCTATTTTACAAGTTATGTAAATCTATGATGAGAAAATAGGATGCAGATGCACAAACCTGTTTGTTTTGCATATCTGGAGACAAGCTTTGAAAATAATAGTTTTGCAAAGGTCTCTCTGCATATTAGATACTGTGATGAGTGTACTAGACGGGTGTCTCTGTGTTATTACTATGTATTCAATGCTCTAATGTAATACACCAATCAACTTTGGGGCAAGAAAAGAGTTTAAAAGAGACAAAGAAGTCAGATGTGCAGTGGCTGCATCAATTCCAAGAATATCATCCATAGGTAATTTAAATATTAATATTGCCTGAAGAATACACTAAATACCAGATGATATATTCAATCTCCACAGTGAAGTGAATAGGAAAATAAATTCCCCAATTATGCCATCACATCAAAACTGATTAAATTAGAATTTAAAAAGAAGACGTAACACATTCAGTTTGTTGAGAATTGGAAAGCATTTATTAATTGACAGAAGATACATACATCTTTAATTTATTATAAAAAAGAAGCTTCAATTTTTGTCCCTGTAGAAACTTTACAGTTAATGTCACTTTTCAGCTTCTCAGATATATTTAAAATATAAGTAATGTACATAAAAGTACAACTAAGCTAAGCATGCGGGCACCAAGCTCCTGCCAGAACAACAGCATGAAGAAACAAGCTTCTCCATGTGGTTTCCATGCTGGATTAGGAAACATACAAAGACAGACCATGATTTGGAAACCCATCCAAAGATGTATCCAAATAATCTACATCTATTCTCATTAGTACTTCAGACTGTGAAATGCACTTACCACATCTTCCACTGCATTTAATAGAAACTGCTTGAAAAAAATGCATACTGTTTCATAAATTGCTTCTTACATTCATTCCCAGTTCAGCAAGAATCTTTCACTCCTATTCTTACCATACTACAGTCTGGAATCTGATCTGGAGAACTGTGTGGACGAGATGGAGATTCTCATGTGTGGGTGATATCTTTGACCCAAAAATGATTTTCATATGGTCCCACCTAACTCATATGAGAACGATTCCTAGCTGTCGCAATGGCGGCAGATTAAAGGATCTGATGGGGAGCCCCTCCCACTGGCTATATATGCTCGAGGGGAGTGTGGACGGGGTTTCCATTTAAAGTGATAATAACTTTTTAAAAGATTCCGAACTGTCTGCACAGGTGCAGGAAATACCATATGTGCTATTCACAGATGACCACTCGGGAAACTACAGTGACAGGTAAGCAACCCATATATCACCTGCATATTGTGTACCTAAGCTGTAAGATGGTGAGTAACAGTTTTGACAGAGAAGCAAAATATATAGTTTCAGCAACAGAGCAGAGCTCTTCATTTTAAGCCATTGTAGAAAGGCAAAACCTTTTCCTGCCAGGGCTCTTAGCAGTCACACAGGCTAGGAGGACAACCTTGAGGAGGACTGAGAGACAAATAGCCCCCCATATACTGAACTGCAACTCCCATGATTGCTCACCATCCAGCCAATGGAAGTCTCCTAGGATCTGAGAACTTCCCTGAGCCTGTGCTAGTAGGTAACTGTATAGCTCTCTGGAGCCTTTAAACATAATATTTTGGAAGATGAGCTGTGATTACAATCTGGGACTCTGGCTAAAAAAATAAATGAAAATTGCAGCTACTTGCTGACAATAACTGAACCAAAATTGAAGCTAAACAGACTATACCAACATTATGAGCCAGGAAGAATTCTTGGAAACCAGACCAAAATAAGAAGAACATAAGAAAGCCAGATCGGGCCTATACCAACATTCTGTGAGCCAGTTGAAGGGATCTTAGCAGAAAGGAGGGCAAAACCCTCGCCTGGACAACCAGACCAGCTTTTCCACAAATGCATTTCAACTGATTCCCTTGGTATCCATGACAAATGCTCAATGACATTATTCTGTGTTGCACTTAAGGCAATTCACTGATTGTGACTCATAACAGGGAAGAGCACTCCTTCACATAATAAGACAGAAGAGAAAGCTATCAAGGAGAAGTGGAACTTAAAATAGTAGGAGGAAACTGCACAGAGGTATAAGGATTGCACCATACATCTGTATAATCCAAAGATTTGGGGGAAAGGCATTTCTAGCTACAGCTATGAACATGGATCTATGTTTATAAAATATGTGTATGACTATCTCTTTCTCTTTCATTTGCACACACACACACACACACACACACACACAGACATACATACATAACTAGGGCATGGACCACAAGAGACTGATTTGCAAGCACATGTTTAAAGCTGCTGGAAATGGCTAAGCTCTATGTTCTGTTGTTCAAGCTTCTCAGTTTGGCCATTTGTCAGAATCCCAGGCCAAAAACCAGCCTGTGAATGTTGGAGGTTCATAGCCTTGTTTCACAATTACAACTGGTGTCCCTTTATCACGACCAGAAGGATCAGTCTCAATATAGCGTTTGGCTGAAACACACAACAATATCAATTATGTTAATAAGAGGTTGTTACTGAAAGATATAGATGTACAAATCACTGTACGTGCCATAACTACCACCATTACTGATTCTTAGACCTCTTCTCCACACATAGACCACACCATGTATACTTCTTTTTCATTTATGTGTAGCTCCTCTATTAAAATTAAAGAGCAAGCTTGTTCTAGAAAAATATATCTCTATAGTTTTCTCTGCCGCCCAACCTTACCCTGGCCCTAATACCTGTACCTGATCAATGTACCTGATAGCAGAAAACAGTCCTTGTACCACTCCAACACCATTCCTTGGTGATCTACATACCAAACCATTTTTAATAATGTAAGTGACATCTATTTCAAGTAAAGAAAGGCAACCTAATCTACAACTCAGCATTACTGTGTTTACTTCTGCATTTTCGCCACATGACTCTCTCCATTATAGAAATATGAGTCAGTCTGCTCTGAAGGGCCTAGCTATTATTCTGCTCTTAGATAAATTTTAGTGCACATCTACTTAGAAATAATCCCCATTGAATTTAGTGGACGTGTGTCCAAATGAACTTCCACAAAACTGCACTATATGATCCTTACGTACTAAAGATTCACAGCCTCCTTTCAAACGGTGGCTTCATTTGAACTTTTTAAAAAATTGCAGGACTTGAAAAACATGCACATACCCAGATGGGAGGCAAGCATTATAGTCACTTTCACTGTTTATGTAAGCATGTTTAATCAGCATATGACATATGCACAGAACTCTGGTGTCAAGAGCAAAATAATGGCCAAGAGCTCCAAGGCAGGCCAGCTCATATATCTGTAGTGGGGAGAATCATTTTTCTTGGTTTGATGCAGAAGCAGCAATAAAGAACCAGGATGTCACATCTCAATTTTGTGCTTCTCTTCCCATAGGCATCATATATGCAATTGGGAATTAAAAACAAAATCAGGGTTCCAATCCTGCGCACAGCATCCATGTTTAGGGTAAGCCTCCTTTTCAGACTCATGATGTTCTATGTGAAAATAGCAATGGTCAGAGATACTGTACACCCTTTCAGACAGGCCCCAAAATGTGGGACTTGTTGGCCTTTGGAGGTGTTTCAAATGATGCCTCCGGTAAAAAAGAATTAATTCCAAGTCTAAAGGGGTATTTAATTAATTGTCCCAAATTAATTAAATACCCCTTTAGATTTGGGCCTTCCTAAAAGGTCCGGATCTAAAGGGGTCTGGGGTCTGTGGGGCCTGACTCCTGGGTAGTCCCCACAGTCCTCTCGGTTTTTCGGTTTCCACGAGCCCCGAGACCCAAGAGGGCAGCCCCCCCCACAGCCTTAAAAGTAAAAAAAATCTTACTGGACCACCATTACGCTGCTCTGGCATGCCTCCTGGCACATAGAAATGGCAAACCGGGGGGAGAGAAAGAGATTTTCCTTCCCACCCCGAGTCTGTCATTTCTATGCACCAGGAGGCCTACCAGAGCAGCATAATAGTGGCCTGGTAAGGGTTTTTTTTATGTTTTTTACTTTAAAGGCTTTGGGGGGCGCGCGTTGGGTGGCCTCATGCCATCCCGGAAGTTACGAGGATGGCATAGGGACATCCCACCGGGAAAGCCTTTTTGGGGGGGCAGGCATGGGGACTTAAACCCACACCAAAGAGGGTTTCTGAAACCTACTTGGGTGCAGGTTTAAGCCCTGTCTGGAAATGCCCAGAGAAGTGTTATTTCATCCACTACTACAAGAAGTAAATACGGCTTATGTCACAGTGCCAATGTGAAAATGGGTCTGGATGCTTCAGAACTGATTGTTCTCATCCAGAAAATGTAGCGTATTTATAACAACATTTCAAACATTATTTTCTAGTTGTATAAATATTTTGGCAGCCATTATAATTAACACTTAAATTTAACTATTTGTTTCCTTACCAGATTTAACTGATTCAGTGCGTTCCATTTCGTTTGCATCCTTGCCAATCCAGAGAAATACCTAGATGTGGGATGCAAATGTTGCTGTAAACCAAAAACTATCTCAAAGCAAGTCTTAGAAATATACTAGTGGTCTGTAGTCACAGATGATCATCATTTTCAACTAATATTTTGAATGAAAACTTGTACTGTGGCTTTCCACGTTCATCGTTTTGAAATAGTTTTGTATCCATGCCATTCCAAGAAACCAGCCCCAAACTCTATACTGTAGTTTCCTTCTATTTTATACCATTGTTGGCTATCACATTACCCCTAAAGTCCTCAATCCTCCATCCACATGTTCTGTTTAGGCAATGATTGTTTTTAAATTAGAGAAGGGAGAAAAGTGTGATAGAATGATACAATGGCTTTTTCAATGTTTTTGGCTCATGTTAGTTTTCAGGATCTATTTAAATATAATTCTGACCTTCAAACCATTTCATATCTTGGGGCTTTCAAACACATTTGCCTGTCCATGCTCTAACACAGTGCTGTCCAACTTCTATAGGCCCAAGGGCCGGACGTCTGGTGGCTGACCACCTGGCGGGCGGAGCAGGGCGGGGCCAATCACAGGGGTGGGGCAATCGCAAGGGGCGGGGCCGATCCCGGAGTGACGCTGAAGGAGGGAGGGCGAGCAAAGAGGGGTTCCCCTTTGCTCCTCCTTCTACAGCGTCAAACTGGCAAGAGGCACGGCGATTTCGCCATGCCTCTTGCCCGGTTTGACGCTGTGGAGAAGGAAGGGAGGCGCAGAGAGGGGCTCCCCTTTGCACCTCTCTTCCTTCTGCAGCATCAAACTGGGCAAGAGGCACGGCGATTTCGCCATGCCTCTTGCCCAGTTTGACGCTGTGGAGAAGGAATTTCTCCTCCTCCTCCTCTTTCCCGGGCACCGCGGCTGTCCCGAGCGCCGCGGCGCCAGGGAAAGGCACGGCGCCCGGGAAAGAGGAGGAGGGAGAGCAGAAGGCGGCGCCAAGGGCAGCGCGTCACAGGCCTGGCGTGACGCGGTGCCCTTGGCGCCGCCGCACGCCTTTCGGCGCGGAGAGAGGGACAGAGGGGCGGTGCAGGGAGGAGGAGCTAGCTCTCTTCCTCCTCCCTGCCCCGCCTCCCCCTCTCCCCCGGCCGCCATTTTTTCTAAAAAAAAATTTAGATTTTTAAAAAAAAAATTAAAAATGGCGGCTGGGGGCATAGCTGGGGCCGTGCCCAACAGGCTGGGGGGCCGGATTCGGCCCCAGGGCCGCCAGTTGGACAGCCCTGCTCTAACATCTTCAGCAGAAACCCTTCTACTACCATCTACTGCAGAAAATTGCTACAAGGAAATTGACTTACTTACCCAACTATCCAACTGTGACATAGTCTCATCAAAAGTAGAGCTTAAGTGATGTCTACTCTCCAAGTCATTTCCATGGACAAAAGAAACCCTTTTTACATCTCAAACTCTTCTATCCCTCCATGCATTTATTTTGTGCCACTAATGTTTTGAATTCCATTGATTGCTTTTGTGATGCTTTTCAAGTTTATGGGATGTTAAAATTATTGTTTAGTTTTATTGGATTTTTTACAATTTGGAAACCACCCTGGGAATATGCAGGGTATAAATCACATTAATTAATTATTCATAGGTCTCTTTATTAGTGGGGAAGTGATAAAAAATATAACCCAGAGTGTTTAAGACATACTGATGAGACATCTCTGAACCTCATAGGACTACATTGACTGTTGCATGCCTGAAGGTACAAACCTTTTGACATGACATTAAATAAGCAAGCTTTCCAAACTGTGTGTCGTGACAAATTAGTTTGTCAGCTGCAGTGTATAGGTGTATTACGCAAACACAATGAGAAGCCTCTGTGTCTCTGTGACACATATAGATATGAACTGAGAAAGGTTTTCACAAGATATGTTGTATTACCATATATTTGGTTATTACAATTTATGTATGTGTCTGTATCTCTTATAAGAGATTGCTAGTAGAACAGAATTTCTGTGTCACAAAAATGTGTGCCACCAATATGAAATGTTTGGAAAGGTTTTCATTAAGGTGTATCTGGTTTGCCTCCTCCATTTCTCTGAAAGGAAAACGTGGCTTCCTTCCTTTAACCATGATGAGAAGCCACAAATGGTTAACACTGGCATACATGTTTCCTAGCATAACAAAGAGAAACAAAAATATTTATTTATTTCATGATATTTATATGCCGCCCTTCTCAACCCCGAAGGGGACTCAGAGTGGCTCACAGCAAACTGGAAATACAACAAACTACATTACTGCCATAGCACAATATCAGTACTACACATCACACTGCACTATAACATTATATCACAATATCATTAGTAATATTGCATGTAAAACAAATACTTCACATGCAATGTGTGTATGCATGTCTACAAAACCAAATGTTGTGTACCATCATTCCATATCGCACACACATAAAAACGATGCCTTGCACTAGAAATGTATTCAAAGAACACACACAAACAGGTATCCTCCTGTTTCTTTCTTTCTCTTCTTTTCTAGCTACAATAGCACCTGAACCTTCCAAAACACAGACAGCTGAGGAAGGACACAGGCTGTTTGGTAGGAAATGTGTTTTTCCTTTCTTTCAGTGGCTCAGCAGGGGAACATTGTCAATGGTTGTTTATACGTGAACTAGTGAAGAGGATAATAGCTCTGTCAAGATGAGGAGGCTAGTGGGACAGCAACTAGTGAACCATAAAAGAAAATGTATTTGTTAAAGAAAAAAAGCACTGCCTCTGAAATCCAGAAATAACCAACCATGCCCTCATATGCTCTGCCAACCAGCCACCAACTAGCTTGTAGGATAATACAAGATAGTCCTTCTACTCTCAGCCCCACCAAATAAACATGGCCAGTTGGCAGGCCCCTTAAAATGTTTTTCATATATCTTCATTTGTGAAATTTGCTTATTAACCATGTCAGAGTTGCCAGATGATATCCCTCAGCAAATAATGCAAGACATTTCTGGCTGTTGAGTTATGACAAACCCATGAATTTATTAGGGGTTTCTTAAGCAAGAGATACTCAGAGGTGGCTTTTCCAGTTCCTTTCTCTGAAATATCTCCTACAGCACCTGGTATCCATAGGCAGTCTTTCATCCAGGTACTGACCAGGGCCAACCCCACTTAGCTTCCAAAAACAAACATGTTTGGGTGCCTTTAGGTTATATAGGTCTTGCAGGGCTACTGCATCATAGAAAATAAATATAATTACAGTCGGTGTTTTTTCACACTATATAATTATAGCAGTATAATTTAACTGTAACCAGGGAGAGTGTCCCTGTTGGTTCTCCTGGATATCTCAGCAGCTTTCGATACCATCGACCATGGTACCCTTCTGGGGCAGCTCTCAGGAATGGGTCTTGGGGGCATTGCTCTACAGCAGGGGTGCTCACACTTTTTCAGCATGCGAGCTACTCTTAAAGCAACCAAGTCCAAAAGATCTACCTCTTGCCACCGCGCGTGCTCCTGCTGCTGTATTCCGCCCGCACAGCGCTTCTTCCGCCTGCAGGGCACTGCAGGAAGGAGAAAGCATGAGGCAGGGCATCCAGAGGGAGTGCTTCGCCCTGCCTCTCGCTAGCAATGGAGGCTGCACAGCTGCTTCTGGAGGAGAGAGAGGTAGGGCGCTCCCTCCAGAGCCCCCGCCTCGTGCTTCCTTCTTCCTGCAATGCCCCGCAGGCGAAAAAAGCACTGCAAGAGCTGAATCCAGCAGCAGGAGCGCGCGTGCGCGCAGGGTGTGCGTACGCATGGCAGGAGCGCCCCACCCGGCTGGTGAAGCCCGAAGATCACCTGGAAGAGGGCCAAAGATCTACTAGTAGCTCCCGAGCTACCTAATGAGCACCCCTGCTCTACAGTGGCTCTGCTCCTTCCTGGAGAGTCACTCCCAGTTGGTGAAGCTGGGGGATACCTGCTTGGATGCTTGGCCTTTGATCTGTGGGGTCCTGCAAGGTTCCATTCTATCCCCCATACTTTTAAATATCTACATGAAACCACTGGGTGAGGTCCTCTGGAGTTTTGGAGTTGGGTGCCATCTGTAGATGACACCCAAATCTACTACTCATTTCCACCGAATTCCAAGGAAGTCTCCTAGACCTTGGATCAATGTGACAGCTGTGATGGACTGGATGAGGAATAACAAGTTGAAGCTTAATCCAGACAAGATAGAGATCCTCTTGATCAGTCATGGGGCCAACCAGGGTATTGGGTGGCAACTTGTACTCAACGGGGTTACAGTCCCCCTGAGGGCGCAGGTCCATAGCTTGGGGGTCCTCCTGGACTCAACGCTATCACTTGATGCTCAGGTGTCAGCGGTGGCCAGGAGGGCCTTTGCACAACTCAAACTTGTGCGCCAGCTGCGACCATACCTCATGAAGTCTGACTTGGCCAGGGTGGTCCATGTCTTAGTTACATCAAGACTGGACTATTGCAATGCGCTCTATGTGGGGTTGCCTTTAAAGATGGCCCGGAAATTTCAACTGGTACAATGAGCGGCAGCCAGGCTCCTTACTGGAGCAAATTATAGGGAGCATACAATGCCTCTATTAAAACAGCTTCATTGGCTGCCGATAAGTTGCCGGACCAAATTCAAAGTGCAGGTTATGATCTATAAAGCCCTAAACGGTTTGGACCCTGCCTATCTTCATGATTGTATCTCCTTCTATGAACCGGTGCAAACTCTAAGATCTTCCGGGGAGGCCCACCACCATCACAAGTACGGTTGGTGGGGACAAGAGAGAGGGCCTTCTCAGTGGTGCCCCACCGCCTCTGGAACGCCCTTCCAAGGGAAATAAGACAGGCCCCATCCCCTCCTTTCGTAGGGAATGACCAGTTCTAGCCCAGCCCCAAACATTGTTGAATATGGCCTTATACTTCCTATTACCCCGGTCATCCCTCTAATAGGCCCTAGAAATGAGCAGCCACAGACCCGAACCTGCTATTGCTGTTAACCTGTTATAGCACTGCATTTAATTCCTGGCCCCCTCACATATTGAGTTTGCACTAGCCTTAGCTCGGCCTTTTAATTGCTCTGAATAGGCAGGATTATTTTTAATGTATATGTGTTATTGTGATAAATTTATGATTATGTTGTTTTGTTAATTTTATGTTATGCTGTTCACTCTGTATGTTTTGGTGATGTTACTTGGAAATCACCCTGAGTCCCCCTCAAGGAGATAGAGCAGTATATATTATTATTATTATTATTATTATTAAGAAAGGGATTTTAAATATATGACTACTTTCCCTAGAGTACGAGTGTCCATTCTGCCAGTGGAATATTCTTCCTCTCAGTACAGTTCCACATCTAGATTCTTTACGTCCCCCTCTTGCCAAAGAATTTCATTAAAGGAAAAGTGTCATACCTGTTCCCAAGCGTCAAGCAGCATAACATCGTCTTCAGCCAAGTCATCCTGAGTGAACTCTCCAGGAACCTCCTCAATCTATAATGTAAAATAAGTAAGATTTACTGTACTGTTGTTGTGTGCCTTCTAAGCAACTTCCAACGTATGGTAACACTAAAGCAAATTTATCACAGGTGTTTTGGGGCAAGATTTGCTTGGAAGATCTTTGCCATTGTTTCCCTCTAAGGTTGAGCAAGTATGACTTTTCCACGGTCATCCAATGGGTTTCCTTGGATGAACAGGGATTCAAACTTTGGTCTCCGTAGTCAGAATTCAACGATCTTACTGTACTGCTTATCTTCTGTAATGAAACACTACAGACATCTCCAATTTGTATATGAAAAGCTGAGCACTGAAATACTGCAACTGCATGGCAAATTAACCTTGGGCCCATACCATCTTCGATGAAAACTGTATAAAGCAAAGCAAACCCAGCTTAGTTTGAAAAAAGATGAAGAAGAGATACAGCTGCAACAACAGTGGGATATAGAATTAGAGTTATGACCTGGTAACCAGGGATCAGGTCAAGATAGAACAAGAATGGAGCTCCCGAACAAGGAAATAAAACAAAAATGCAGATAAAGGGCTGGAAGCAGTGTCAACAAATAGGACTGTCTGTAATTGTTGTGATTCATAACACATTATTCTTGGCCAATCTATGTAAGAGGTGAAGGATCCAGAGATAGTTATTAGAATGAAAGGATTGTGAGAGCCCAATCACAGGATAGGGCATTTTAGGATGTTTACCTGTTTGTAAATCTCAAAAGAAGGACCATTGATTTGATTTAGGAAATACATTCTTGGATAGCAATATCTCGGTCCTTTCAGAACTACTGGTAAACAAAGGCCCCTTCTACACTGCCATATAAAATCCAGATTATCTGCTTTGAACTAGATTATCTGACAGTGTAGACTCATATAATCCAATTCAAAGCAGATAATGTGGATTATCTGCTTTGATAATCTGGATTATATAGCAGTGTAGAAAGTGTCTAAAAGAGAAAAAGATGTTATGGCTCAATGATATTGATTTGCAGTTCAGCGAGGCACCAGCACTCTTTGGGCAGAGAAGGTTAAATGCCTTGGGAAACTGCTTCAGCCATTATCGCATAGCATTGAGCCATGACAGTGAAAATGGTGTGAAACTGCATTAATTCTACAGTGTAGCTACACCCTATGCCACCTAATGCCTAGCAGACAAGAGATCAGCAAGAACAACTGCAAAAGCCTCTGTTTTTGCCCCAAAATATAGGTCATGCCACTGGACAAAGATGTTCAAGGACTAATTCAAGATGCTCTGAGCAATAAATCAGAAGACACTGCGTATATTTCTTCTTTCTAATCTTGAACATTTGTTGTTGCAAGAAAAAGATGGTGTGAAAACCGGAAAATGGCCCCTGGACTTGGTGAAATTCCATGAATGAGATAAGGCAACTGCATTATAAAAAACCTTGTCTCACAACCTCTGAGGATGTCTGCCATAGATGCATAGATGCAGGCAAAACATCAGGAGAGAATGTTTCTGGAACATGACCATACAGCCAGAAAACCTTGCAGCAACATTGTCTGAAAGCCTCCAAAGTAAAATTACAGACATGGCTCCATTGCTGGTGTTGTGATTCAGCTCTCAGGAAGCTGATCTGGGCACTGATTATAAATATAATAAATTATTTATATTATTAATCAGTAATATACATATTGTGCATTGACTGCATTATTAAGCTTAGGAAGGATTTCAATAAATAAAATGGAATAAATCTGTCAAAATAACTAGAAACCAAGCATATCACACTAAAACCCAATTAGCAAATTTCCATAAAGAACATTGTGTTTTTGTAAATTGGGACAGATGTATGTGGGAATTTGCATTTGCACCTGTTACTTTTCTAATGACTAAGCTGCCAATGTTCGATTAAAGCTACTGAATAGAGAAAATGTTAGGAAGTTCATCTTCCTCTCCCTTTAGATCATTAACAGAATGTTCTAGTTCTGGGGCAAAAGAACTGCTGCAAAATGATACAGCATGCATCAATCCATCCACTTTAAAGAAAATCCAAGCCTTCTGAAATATTTCCTAACTACAGAAATACTGACCCATTAAAATAATCTGTCCAAAGGCCTCCTTTGTTTTTATAAGAAGGTATTGTAACACCAGGGAAAATGAAAGAAAATAATAAAAAAAATTCCCATTTATTTTTATCTGATCATCCATGCTTCATAAACATTTGGGTTGGTTTTCTTTAAAGCTGGCTGGAATTAACTCAAGAAAAATATATAATCTTTGCTTATTCTGGCCTTGAAGATTCAGAGTTTTTCATTACTCTGCTGTGTTTTTTGTTTCCATTTGTGGATCGCATCTACTTTCTGGTTTTTATGTGTCATTGGAAACACTACAATTAGCTACCATAGGCAAGTTGTAGTACCAACAAAACATGTTTTTCCATGTTCATTTCATATTCCATGTTTCTCTAACCACAGGGTTCAACTACCTATTTGACCTCAGTTGACTGTTTCACCTAATGCAACGTCTAAATTTAAAATCCAGGATTGCTGACTTTAAATCTATTATGTACTTCTCTTCTAAATCATTTAAGGACTTTCTGCACTTTGTCTATTGCAATGGCAGGCTTCTGTCTACAGAGAGAATACAAACTGTCGCCTTTGGTCTACAGCAATGGTTTCCAACCTTTTTTTTGACCAGGGACCACTTTGACCAGGGACCACTCTCCAACATTAGTACCAAAAGGGTTTCGAATCAGTTTTTGGTCAACTTTAGATTTGGTTTGGGGTGCCGATTCAGAAAATTGCATTGGATAGACCACATCAGCTCTAGTTTCTGATACATAATATATATCAGGATCAGTGACAGGGAAGAAGTGGCAGGTGGCACAAAAAGAATGGAAATAAAATAAAATAAAGAGGAAGGAACCTAGTGGACCAGATTTTCATCCTTGCAGCCCACTGGTGGTCCACGGCCAACCGATTAAGAACCACTGGGCTACAAAGAGGAGAGAAACTGTAAACTGATACAATAACAGTTTAAATCTTCTTTGCTACATCTTAATTTGCCATATTGTAATTATGTCTGTCTGCAGTAGGGATGAAGAAAGTACAATGAACCACATAGGGTTCCTGAGGACCATAGGTTTCTTCTTAGCTGGAACAGAGAAATGTTTCGGCTCATTTTCACCCTATTTTTTTAGAATGTTGGGGTCAGGCCACAATGGGGTGCAATGAATTAATGGAGGACCCAAAACCATAGCAGTTGCCCACCCTAACCCTTGGTCACTACCTCTAGCCAGATTTTAGGGACTTTTTACTCCTTCCACATTTTTTCAAATTGTATGTCATGTAAGCCTGAAGAAATGTTTTGATGAGCTCAGTTGTTGGGCACATCCATGACATGTCAGTGATCAGATACAGTAAGTGTTGGTAGCCCCACAGAGCCACGTCTGCCATATTTTGAGGTCTTCACTACCTCTGTGATTACACATTCACATTTTCATCAAATCATAAATGACATTCTAATCATGTCTGGATCAAAGTATTCCAAGGCTAGATGGGCTCTAGGATTCATATTCTTGCAGTGAAGGGATGGCTCAACCTTGAATTCTATTTTCAGTCCAGTTGTTTTTTTAGAAGACATTTATGTTTAACTGAGCATTGTATTTGAGGTGAAAGAGATAATATCTCATGTGCACTCAGAAGTTTGTTACTGTGCTATTTGCCATCATGGAAGTTTCAACTTATGGCAACCCTAAGACCTCCAAAGAACCCACAGTTCTGCTCAGGTCTTCTAAATTCAGGATCATGGCTTCTTTGAATTAGTCAGTCCACTTCTTTCTTTCCTACTGTCTTCCACCTTACCAAGTATTACATTTTTTTCTAACAAGTCATGCTGTCTCATTACATGCCTGAAGTATGTTAATCTCAATCTAGTCATTTTGCCTTTTGATTAGAGTTCAGGCTCGACTTGTTCTCAGATTCATTTGGTCATTTTAGCAACCCATGGTATCCACAGAGCTCTCTTCCAGTGCCACATTTCAAATGAGGTGATTCTCTTCATGTCAGCTTTTTTCATCGTCCAGTTTCATCATCTACTTAAGGAGCTTATCTAGATCCTTTGGTTCTATCCTTACAAGCCTGAATTTCTTTCTAAAGTTACCAAAGCTGCAACATATTTCATAGAGGTTTAATCACAATATCAGAAAACACATCAAGAAGAAAATAAAAAGATAGAAAAGCAAAGTTACCAGCTACAAGATAAAAAAAAAAACTACAAGAAAGAAGATGCCTGAATTTATTTTATTTTATTTCCTATATTTATACCCCTATCTATCTATCTATCTATCTATCTAATATTCCTATATTATATACTATATTTATACTGCATATAATAAATCTACTTCTTTGTATCTTTGTGCCCTACCAAATGTATTATCTATTTCTGTACAAGAGATGTGAATAGTCTCATTCAAAACACAGAGACAGAATGACAATCAACCGAGAGAACAGAAAGTATTCACACATTTTACTTACTATGAACCTGCCAGTCTTATTGGAACAGCCATAAAGACGCGGAGGATGGTCTTCTGACTCAGTCAGTAATTGTGCAGATGTCTGGTAATGTTTCTTTCCACCAAGGGCACTCCAAAATTCCCCTACGATACGCAATACAATAATTCATCAGTGAATAATTCACAGCAAGAAAATATTAAAAAAGGAATTGCCACCTACTCAACCATCATCTATCAATCTTCTTCTATCTCCTTTTACTCTACTCCCTACCATCTCTGCATGTAATATGCTGTCTCTTAGTCCTACTAGGAGAAAGAGAGAGAACTCATGTATATGTTCACATTTTCACTCTTCATCCTTTCTCTCAAACTATTAGAAAGGCACATTCCTGGTTGTCAAGGTCTGTCAAGATTTTCCATGCACTAACCTGGTTCCTGGCCTTCTTCGATCCTCGAGGTTTGACATTTCAGGACACCAGCTACATAACGAGCTCCATTTTCTTCATCTTTGCTTGCTCCTTTGCCAATCCAGGCATACCCTGAGTTACTTGGCAGTTTCAATACAAAAACATCATTGGAATTCAATGAAGTTGCATCAACATCAACCTGAGGCAAAAGGAGACCATTTCAAGTTTTATGTAGCTCTACTAGGCCAGTACGCACAAGAGAAAAGCCTTTTCTACAATGGCCCCACCTTATTCTTCCATCATATGAAAGGACCGTTTCACAAGTGAAATAAGAATGATAAATACAGTCTACTCTCCAGCACCTTGCCATTGCCCCATGTCCCTTAGCATCTGTTGCATGAGGTAGCTGCCTCTATTTGCCTAACAGGAGGCAGAGAGGAAACCAAACACTCCATTTAGAACATGTACTGTAGTCCTTTTCTGCCACTCTATCTCCTTTTGATGTGGGGACCTTATAATTTTATAATCCATAATATTCATTTTGTCACATATAGACATCATTGTTGCAAGCGCAGCTTGTGGGGATGAGGGAGAGGGCCTTCTTTGTAGTGCCCCCCACGACTTTGAAACTCACTACCTGGAGAGATTAGGCAAGCGTCCACCCTGGCAGCCTTCAGGAAGAGCCTAAAAACCTGGCTGTTCTGGTGTGCCTTCGAGGAATTAATATCAAATCCCCATACCTTGACCAACTTAGTACAAAATGTCCTCTGACGCACTTCATCTCACCCTTCAGTTGAAATTAATTCCCATTGGTTGTCCCATCCAAACCGCACCAGATGCATCACCCTCCTTATCCACCTCACCCAGGGTTTTAAAATCCTATTAGTTGTGCTTGGCCCTGCCCACTCGGCTTAACGTCTGTTTATTTTGTTGTACCCTGTGTTTATTTTTTATTAATATCCTTTTTTCTTTCCATATATTTTATTGTACTTTATTTTTATGTATTATTTTTATCATTGTATGTTGTATTCATTTTGCTTTGTTGTAACTGTTGGGCTTGGCCTCATGTTAGCCGCCCCGAGTCCTCTTGGGGAGATGGAGGTGGGGTCTAAATAAATTATTATCATCATCATCATCTTCATCATCTTCATCATCATGGTGGTAGCTCAGAATAGCATTAGGGAAAAAATAGACTGACCTTTAATAGCAGAAGTACAAGATGAGTACTGCCAGGCCTTCCCTGTTGTGGATGCTGTGTGCCTTCAAGTCTTTTATGGCACACCCAATATGGGGTTTTCTGAGGCTGAGAGTGTGTGATTCACCCAAAGTTACCCAGTGGATTTCCATGGCTGAGTGAAGAATGGAAATCTTAGTTTTCAGAATCATTCTCCAAAGCTTAAACCATTATATTACACTGACTCCACCCTGTAGCCAATTCCACTATTATCTATCCCTGAAGACGCTTATCTCCTTAACACAACTGTGCTTCCTCCAGCAAGGTCATCTGAAACAAAAGAGCTGGGAAAACCAGATAAGTACCAGTCATGCGGGGTCTGCATTCCTTAAATGTATGCCCCCAGCAATGAAAACAAAACCCCACACCACACACTAATTTGCATGTTGGCACTTTATGTTCAATTCAATTCTAGCCTTGTTTTACCAGGAGCATTTTGGGGATGATTGATAATTAACATCATGGTGACAAAGGTCAAAAGGGCAGAGGCATCCATTAGGACATAAAAAGGCATTCCCCGAGGAGCTGCAATTAGCAGCAGCTCCCTTTGGCATGTCAAAAGACGGCAGATTCTCCACTTAAGAGGCTGGCAACAAGATATCACCCTATATTACTAGGACAAACATATAGTTAAACCAGATCTGGGTAACACATAGCCTGTAGACAGCATCCTCTCCTTCACATCACACATGTTGCTTTTGCAATGACCACTTTGTCCCAGTTGCCAATGATGACAGGAGCCATGCTGTTGAAAAAAAATCACAGGGAAAGGAAGGCACATAAACTGGCCTAAATCCAATGACTACCCTAAACTAGAATACACAAATTGCAGCAATAAGATTTATGTGAATACTAGCCATCCCCGGCCATGTGTTGCTGTGGCCCAGTCTTTGTAGATATGTTTTGTGTGTATATATATTTGTGTATATGTGTATATACCATATTTTTTGCACCATAAGGCGCACCTGATGATAAGACGCACCTAGATTTTAGAGGAGGAAATTTGGGAAACAAAAAAAATGGGGGCTGGCTACTATTTGAGACACTAATATGGCGGGCGGGGAGGCGCTGGAGCAGAGGGGGGGCGGCGATATACTCACGCTATATTCGCGGGGCCCCCCCCCCCGGCGGCTCCCGGCTGCGCCCGCGCATGCCCAGACTCCCGCCGCCGTGTCGCCGCAGCCAGCGTCAGGGGGGCGGCGTGGAGGAATCAGGGGCGGAAGAGGGGACTCACGGGGCAGGCCGCCGCTCACGGACCCGAGGAGGGAGGGGGAGGCCACGAGGGCGGCCCCCACGGCGACCCAGCGGCAGCAGCAGCAGCAGCGGACTTCCTCCTCGCCAGAGGCGCATCTTCGTGGCGTCACTCGGTCGCGCCTCTGCCGAGGAGGAAGGGGAGGAAGGCCTCGCCCGCCGCGCTAAGGGACGGCCGGAAGAGAGGCCCGAGGGAGGGAGGAACTCTTCCTCCTTCCCTCCCTCCTCGGGCCTCTCTTCCGGCCGTCCCAGCAGCGCGCCGGGGCGAGGCCTTCCTCCTTTCCTCCTCGGCAGAGGCGCGACCGAGTGACGTCACGAAGATGCGCCTCTGGCTTCGGGCCCTTCCGGAGATGCAGCAGAAGCAGCAGCATCGCCGCCAGAAGGGCCCGAAGACAGAGGCGGGGGTGCGTGTAGACCAGAGGGAAAGTTCTTGGCTGAGGAAATGAATGTATTGAATATGGGTGTTTCATTTGTCCATACCCCTCTTTGCTCTGATCTGCACATCAGACAGGATTTGGCCAGACTATTTAGGTCTTTAAGATTAAAGGAGCACTTTGCAAGTTCAGGCTCATCCGTGGATAATTCTTACAACCATTCTCGCATGCAGATTAAGAGCAACTATACACCCCTAGACATCTCTCATAACCTCAAGACATTCGAGAGCACGGTTCTTAAGGAAATACAGGGTATTCATCACAATGAGGACAGCAGGCATAGAAACTTGAACTCACAACAGATTAATGTCATCAGGAACCTGGGGAAATTACATAATCTAGTCTTCAAAACAGCGGATAAAGGGGGCGGGTTAGTGGTATTGGATCGAGATATTTACATACAGGAGGCACATTGCCAACTGAATGACACTAGATTTTACCAACGTATCCCAGGCGACCCCACCAAACGGTACCAAGGCATAATCAGGAACATTGTGCATGACGCAGAGGCCATGGGATATATTGATGCGAAGGTGGCCACGTTCCTGGTTGCTGAAAATCCCCGCATCCCCCAATGTTATTTTCTCCCAAAAACGCACAAGCCGGGCTTTCCGCCGCCCAGGCGACCAATTTAATCCGGTTCCGGGTCCCTGATGGAACCTCTGGGAATATATATAGACTCTATATTACAACCCCTGGTGAAACGAATACCGTTTCTCATCGTGGACACTACGGACTTCATAACTAAGGTGGAGAATCTTGTTATTGAATGTGGGGACATCTTGGCATCTGCTGATGTCAATTCCCATTACACTAGGATCCCATTGCAGGATGCGAGGACTGTATTATCTGACGCATTGGACACTAGGCCGAATAGGATGTCCCCCCCCCCACGCATTTTTTGTTGGAATTGATTGATTGTTTGATTATAATTATTTTGCGTTTGGGGGCGAGTATTTCCTCCAGGTCAGTGGGGTGAGCATGGGGCAAAGTTGTGCGCCTTCAATTGCAAATTTATATATGGGAGCATTGGAGAAATCTTTCTTACATGACCCATCATCCCCAGGCAAGCACATAAAATTCTATGGGCGTTTCATAGATGATTGTTTCTTTTTATTAGATCGCCACACCCCATTGGACATTTTCCAGGGGTGGCTAAATTCCTGGGATGTCAACATCCAATTCACCTTTGAGCATAGCACCGATAAAGTTAATTTTCTTGACACCACGGTGTTTAAAAGTGGGAATAAGTTGAGTGTGCGAAATTATAGGAAGCCTACAGATAGGAATTCGCTACTGCACTATCGTAGCTATCATTCATACTCGTTGAAGAACTCCTTACCTTACTCCCAGTTTATACGCTTAAAGCGCAACTGCACTCATGAAGAACATTTCAGGATGGAATCCAATAAACTGAAGGCCCACCTCCTTGAGAGGGGATATCCACAGGCCGTCATTAACAGAGCTGAGTACAAGGCCATATCCATACTACGCACGGATCTATTTAAGAAAAGGGCACCTTCCAACACAAATCGCATTGTCTGGCCACTAAGATTGACTCCACACAGCAATCAAATTGTGGCTATAGTCAGAAAACATTGGGGAATACTACCAGACATTCCTGCCTTCAGATCTCCACCAATGATTGCGTAGAAGCGCACGGAGAACTTTAAGGATTTATTAATACATTCCACCCTCCACAATCCCCGACCCAAAAGTATAATATCACCAGGATGCAGACCATGTGGGGACTGTGTGTCTTGTGGACAAGTATACAGAGGGAAGGAGGTAACCAGCCTACGTACTCATAAAACATACAAACTGAGGGATTATACTACCTGCGACTCGGAGACCTGTGTGTACTGTCTTTTTTGTGATTGTGGAAAGGCTTATGTGGGGATGTCTTCTCGCCAATTACGCTTGAGAATGTCTGAACATCGTTCACGTGTACGAACTGGAGCTGACAATAGTATTCTATACAGGCATTTTTTGGAAGCCAGACATGCTCCAGGCTCCTTTAAATTTACTGCATTGGAGAAAGTCAAGGTGCCCCCACATGGTAACGTGCATGATTTACTTATCAAACGTGAATCCTGGTGGATAATCCATCTCCAAACAGAATTCCCAATCGGTTTAAACGAGCCCCTCCCCTTATCCGCCCTACTCACCTGCATCAGCCTTCATCCTAAATGTATAAAATGCATCCCTGTAAGTTTAAAGACACCTTCGGGTCCGCAGGAGATGTATGCTGGATGCAAACTATGTCCTGGTAGGTCTGTTATTTCTCTGCATGGCTACTACAATGGGAATTGGGTGCTATCTTGTGTATATTGTTTGAATATATGTTATCATTAGAGGAATCATATTCCTCCTGTGTCACGCCTTGCTAAACTGCTATTTGCTGCTTCAGAAAGCCTGTGGAGGGCGAAACGGCCAGGCTCGTAATCAGTCTGTTGCGGTCCTAGTGCTATACGCCTCCCGGAGCCCAACCAAGGAAACCAACCAGTTGCTGTGGAATCGCCAGGGCGTCATAAGAGTGCATCAAGGGGTGTGCAGACCATATATTTGGACTGGAACTGCATATTGGACAATCCCAGAAATGAACATTACATTTTTATTTATATAGATTAATTTATTACTCGGCAAGTTAATTCATTGAGTCTACCTTAGCAAAAACTCACACCTGGAGTTAGCCCCAGACCCCCATTTTCACCCTATTTTAGAAAAGGAGGAAAGCATTGCAACTTGTGGCAGAGCTATTTTGCAGGAGTACATTACAAATAGTAATAATAATAATAATAATATTTATTTATACCCCACCACCATCTCTCCGAAGGGACTCAGGGCAGCTAACATGAGGCTAGGCCCAAACAAGGTACAATAAAACAAAAGTACATATAAAATACTTAATAAAACATAGTAATGAAATAAAAATAACAAAATCATAATAAAAACAAATGATAAAATTGTAATACACTTAGACAAAGAAAGCGAGGCCCATGGATAAACATGGATAGTATTTGATGAAACCCATGGATGAGATAGGTAGAAAGTGCTATGATTTGTGGGCAGCTCGGACGGAATTAGCAGTAGAGTTAATCTTCAACTGAGGGATAAGATGAATAGCATCAGAGGGACAAGTTGCACCTGGGGCAGGACATGGCATGGAGATTGATTGTTCAGTCCCCAAAAGCACACTGGAAAAGCCAGGTTTTTATACTTTTTCTAAAGGCTGCCAGGGTGGGTGTCTGTCTAATCAACCTGGAGAGCGAGTTCCAGAGCCAGGGGGCAACCACAGAGAAGGCCCTCTCCCCTGTCCCCAGGCAGAAAGGATCACTACCGCAAATGTAATGACTTGGTTCTCCTCTTTTGACATTGTCAACCCCTGCTTTAAATCACATACCTGCTGCCATAGTGCCCAATTCTAGGGCCTCCAGGCATTTAGAACTTCAGCTCCCAGAATTCCTGAGCATTACACAAGCTAGCCAGGGTTAGAGTTTCAAACAGTTGGACCCCGCTAGTCTAGATTGTCCTTAGCTTTGGAACATAAAGCAACTCTGCCTTGTTAGAGAGAAAATGGGTTTCTAAATTACAAATTGGTTACCTCCACTATCCTGGTGATGGATCCTAAGTTTCTGCGGATTTGAAATAAACGAGTTGGAGGAGGAGGCACCTGGCCACCTCTCTTGGATGTCCCATCCTTGTAAACAATGAGAGGCTTATCCTTGAACAAACTCAGCAAGTGTGGAGGTTCTTTGCCTTGGCTCACTCTGATCTGCAAGAGATATGGAAACACAATAGCAAAGAAATAGATTATTTAAATCATTTAAGGGGCAAGCTGTCTACCACCTTGGTCTGATCTGGACAGCAGATGCTTTAATGAGGCAGGCAAGAAGTTAAGGGTGGCACATTTTCTTTGACTAACTATAGTTTACATGATTGTAGCTGGCATGCAGGCACAGTACTATTAAATCTGCTCCTTTTTGTACGCTAGAGGAAATGTGACATGCCCACTGCAGTTTTCATGTTCTTCTACCATCACATTTTTTTGTATTCGTGTGCATGTTCATTCTGGGAAATTTGCATTTAAATGCAGCAAAAGGCAGCATCTCATCACGTCTGTTTTCACTTGGTTTGTATATCTGCCTGAAACTGGAACAAAGCAAGGAGCAGAAAGCCATCTGGGAACAGAAATAGGCAATATATGCTGATTACAAGAAAAGCTGCAATTTAGAAATAAAGCGAGAAGAGCTCTTTAGAAAAGAAGTCTTTCTTATAGCTAACAGTGCAACTGATTTGTGGGTCCTTATTATCACAAGAATGGATGGTTGCCAGGGACTGCTTAAAATGATTTTTTTGGGAAGAAACAGAATTGACCGATCTGTGGAGAGTAAAAATAAAAATATGTATCAGAGAACAAAACTGGATCATGAAGGTTCATGTTCAGGATTCTTGATACTTCAGATAGCCCAATAATACGACTTTTTGCATGCTATGTACAAATATATACTTCTTTGATTGTTTGTTTATCATAGCATATGATTGATCTCACATATATTTTCCTGCTTTGCTGGGAATTAGTAATTGAAAGGTAAACACAGAATTAATTTGCAAATCGGATTGCTAAAATATATGCCTTTGATCTGAGAGGGAAATGTGATCTCTTATTAGTTGTTCTAGGACAGTTAACATGCCATGTGTTGATGACTTGATACAGTGGATTCTCAACTAACCAGAACGCAAGCAACCAAAATGCTCAAGCAACCAGGAAAAATTGAAGAAATAATTAAATAAAAACTAAAATACAGTAAAACTGTTTTTGTATCCATTTGCTTTTAATGATTGCTTTTTCAATATTAATATCAAGGAGCCCCTGGTGGCACAATGGGTTAAACACTTGTGCCGGCAAGACTGCTGACTGAAACGTTGGCAGTTCGAATCTGGAGAGCGGGATGAGCTCCCATCTGTCAGCTCCAGCTTCCCATGCGGGGACATGAGAGAAGCCTCCCACAGGATGTAAAACATCGGGGCATCCCCTGTGCAACGTTCTTCCAGAGAGCCAATACGCTCATGCCAGAAGCAACTTGCAGTTTCTCAAGTAGCTCCTGACACACACACACAAAATAATATCAAATCAATACAGAGTTTATGGTATAGAATAGTATGGGGAATAGTATTACTTAGGCCTATTGTTAATAGTTACTCTCAAACAACTAGAACGACATTTATCCAACATCAAGCAATCACCATGAGTACCAGTTAACTGTAACTCTACTGTGTTTACTATAGTTTTTATTTATATATACACCATCAAAGTCAATGGAGCTCTGAAGAATACAGAATGATGGAGTCCTAACTCAGGCACAATCTGGAATCGGGAGGGGGGGGGAGATAGGTGTAGGAAGGGGTAATGTCCAACTTTACTAACAATTGCACCTTGGTCTTAAGACAATTTGATTAAATCCAAGTTGAAATTTTTGAGATGGGTTGTCTTCTCAAATATATCCCTAGAAAAAGGGGGCATCAGTGCAGGATTTTCTCTGATAGTCTATGTCTCTCCCTCTTTTTTCATGATTGCCCCCCACCCCCTTCTTTACTAAGCCAAGAATTACATTCATTCTGGGGACCCTATGTAGGATGTAAAATGATGCTAATGCAAACCAGCAAATAAACATAGAAAGGAGGAATAATCTCAAGCAATAGTTGGAGATATTCTCCTCTAATTGGAGAAATTTAGTGTAATCTCACCTCTCCCCCTTTCTCTGCCCACAGAGCAGGCTAGAAATTTGAGAGAGACTATTTGTGCACTGCCTGATGTTATGTGCCTTCAGAGCAATTCCAACTTATGACAGCCCTCTCAATGGCAAGATTTCTTTCAGAGGATTTTGAATGCCACCTTAAGCTGAGAGTGTGCAACCTGGCCATGGTTATGCAGGATGTTTCCATGGCAGAACACGGATTTGAACCCTGGTCTTCCGAAGTCCAGGACACAAAGTGCTGAGACTGCACACAGTTCTAACTTGTGCCAAAGGCTTTGCAGGGAAACAAAATAAGAACTAGGAGAATCGTATGTGGCTGAAGAGGTCCAGCCACCAGGACAGCAGCCACAGAGAGCAACACTAGAGCAGATCGATAAAAGAAAAGAAGGTTACAACTGGGAGTCAACGTGGCTTTACTAATGTTGAACATTCATAGAATCATAGAATAATAGAGTTGGAAGAGACCACATGGGCCGTCTAGTCCAACACCCTACCATGCAGGAAAAGCACTTATTTTGGAACAGGCAGAAATGGTAATAGTTGAACATTGGGGTTAGTCCTAAAAAATATATCCTTCTCACTCAAGACCTGTTCTGTTATTAGGCCAGGGATGATAATCAGGGTCTCTTTAAAATTATTGGATTGTGACTCCTGGCAGTACTAGCTAATGTAGCCTTATGCTGAGAAATGCTGGATGATGACAAGGAATTGTGCCTGCAGGGGAGGCAGCAATTACTTGCAATTACATCACATTTTTACAGAGTTCCCAGGGAAACACCTTACAAGACTATTTACAAAGCCCTAGGAATATGAGTGCCTAAATACCCTAGAGGCAGCAGTTCCTGATTGATCAAAGCAAGGTCAGTCCTGGTTAGTACTTGGAAGAGAATCTATTGAAGACTACCAGGCTGTGTAGGCTATATTTAAGAGGAAAGAACTGGAAAAACTACTTCTGAGGATTCCGTGCCTTTAAAAAACCCATGAAATTTATGGGTCATTATAATTTGAGCTTGAAGGCACAAACACACAGGAACATGAAAACATTTCAAGGGTTTGTGTATGTTGAAATGTAGACTGCACCACCATCCAGTGGCTGATCTAATAACTGCACCTTAAGTGTGTTATAGCATGGGTGCACTGACTTTTGGTTCATGGAATCACAGTTTATGGTTTTGTGTTTTCAAAATGAAAAATCAATTATTTTGCTATTTTCCCCGCTCAAAAATTATATTGCTTACTCTAGTTAAAAGTTAGCATGACATCACTGAACAAGAACTTGAATATCTTCTGCATTGCAGATCAAAGGCAATTGGATTCCATAACTTTTAACATCCAGCCTTCCTGCCTTTTGCCCTTTGTTTTCTGTCATGGGAGAAATACTTATGGCAAATTTCATATACCAAGTTGTCCCATTTTCCGTTATAAGAAAACGTGAAGCAAATCTAGGCGCCAAACTCCTCCAAAAGGTATTGGTTTTCAACAAGTGCTGCTTTTACACCTCCAGCTTTTATACTTCCTTGTTTGTACCACTTTCCTATTCATCAGAAAGACACCAACCTGGACAGCATGTCCATGAAGTGACCGATCAAGCTGGACAGTCAAGAACGCTGATGTAGTCAGCTCATCTTTAGTGGCATGAGCACCTTGCCTGAGGACAGAGAAGACACACAGCCATAAGTTCACCTGAGCTAAGGATGACACAAAATGAACCTTTCCTCTATATGGGTTAAGGCACATCATTACTGAGACAGAGTTCAGCTGGGAGGAACTGTATTGTAAAGCTTTGCTCTTTCTACACTTACAAGCCAATTTCTTCCCAGTGAAACGATCAACAAAATGGTGATTAATTTGGTAATTTATGTTTAGATTGCTTCTGCTTAGCAAAGGGCAGTAGTGGCTGGTGGCTCTTGTGTCAAGAAGGTGATGGATCTGCTCTGGGTTTTAGACTCAACTAAACGTATTTGCAAGATGTTCAGATCTGTGTCCAAGCTATCAGCTCATTTAAAATCTATACGGAAAGCCAGAGCAGAGACACCATTCCAACAGAAAAGCAAAAGAGCATAATAAAATCAGGAATTGCAAAAGAAGTCTATAGATCTTAAATAATCTGTCAATATGTCTAAAGCAAAGTGGCCCCAGGCTGATAGTTTGGGCTCCCCCAAAGTGCTGGAGATTTGCAGTGCTCTATCATAGTCACAATTTCAGCGATGTTTTTGATTGTGGCTATTATCTTAAAAGTAAATTAAGGTGAAATGTTTCTAAAATAGCCTATCCCAAATGACTTGAAGGGGAGTTTCCAGCAAAACATAAACTAGAAGTATAGAGACAGGAGAGGTAAAGTTGAGTTATACTACACAGTGAACTGAAGGAGATGGGATACTAGATTACATGAACAGAGTGTATTTCCTTGGGTCATTTTATTTTAGCAACTCAGGATGTGGAGAGTCAGGAAGATAAAATTCTCAGGCCCCTTCTATACTGCTATATAAAATCTATATTATCTGCTTTGAAATTGATTATATAGCAATTTGGACTCAGATAATCCAGTTTAAAGAAGAAAATGTGGATTATCCAATTTGATAATCTAGATTATATGGCAGTATAGAAAGGGCCTCGGTTTAAGGCAGGGAAATAACATCTGATAAAACCCTGGATCTTTTCCCCAAAACTAGCTTTGTTCGTCTACAGTAGATTTATTGTTTTAAGCACAACATATGATGCATATACAGTGTAGATTTAACACAGTTTGACACCACTTTGTCTGCCTTGGCTGAATGCTACATAGGATGCTTCCAGATAGCACCAAATTTCAGGTTTAAGAGGGGTAGGACAAAAAAAAACCTGGGACCTGAGAGCAGGTCCACACATAGACCTGTTGGTCCTGGGATTTGTGCCTGTGATATCCAGACTTGTTGCTTTGTTCTGGGATTTAAAAACTCCCAAGATGGCCACTGCAGGACGTCCACTGGAAATTATGGCAGCTTTTTTTGTTTTAAATTTTAATGTGCTGATGCAAATATGTGCATTGTTTGTATGTGTTTTGTTCCTGGATTATAAATGTTGGTTCATCATTGATTCTATCATAATAACCTGGTGAAAGTTGATTACAGGGCAACAACTTTGTCATGACAAGAGAGACATCACCATCCACCCATTTATCAAAGTTTGTGACACGCAAAGTTTCTGCCGTGTAATCAACTTTTCTCATGTTTCTACAATAGAAGCAATGAGTAGCCGACCTTTATAACCTGGGAACATCACCCTGTTCTTCCAGGCACAAATACATCACCAAAGCTGTCCTGAGAGATGGCCATGCTGCCTCTGAATAATGATAATAATGACAAAATTCTGTTCCTAGTTTGAGAGTATGAGTTCCTGTTTAATGGTGTAGACCTTACTTTGAAAGTACTTGCTGTACTCCACAAACTTTGTTTGTGTGCCACAAACATTGACAAATTCGTGAATTGTGATGTCCTTCTTGCCACAACAAAAATTTTGCCATGTAATCATTTTTCCCCTCTGTTTTTACAATAGAAGCAATGAGAAACTGACATTTATAACCGGGACCAAACCCAAAATCCCATTTTTTTGAGTGCAGGGACATACAGAGATTCGAAGATCTGAATCTTCTGACCAGAACCGGGATATTCCCACACTTTTTTATCTCATGGTTTTTCGGTTTTGTAGAGATTCCTCCCATGTTTTCAGCTGATGTCGCCTAACCACCCTCCATTTTAAACCAGGAGCTTCTGGGATAAAGCTACTGCATGGATGGGCCAAGAGTCACAGGAGTTGTAATTTGGTAATGCATCAGTCTCGGGAGAGAACACTAAAAGACCTTCTAAATCAACTGCTCACATGCTTCCATACCACTGAGCCATGGCAGTTAAAGTTGTGTAAAACTGAATTATTTCTCCTGTGCAAATGTACCCATAACCTCACTTTGAAGGCTGTATTCAAGCTAAGAAAAGAGTGAGTCAAAGAGCAGTGCAATTTAGTTATACATACCAAGTGTAGATTATCTGTCCTTTGAGATAGGTGTACAATATGATGTAACAGTCACCACCATAAAATTGTCCATAGCTTTCAGGTTCTACAGGGATTCTTCCATTGCTTTCAACTCGCCAGATCTAAGTAACAGAAACAGCCATTAAAAACATATTTATTTGCAGAATCTCAAAACATATTTTCATAAGGTGGTAAATTCCAAAGGGACAGCATTTAGTTGGTTGCAACAAAACAATAGAGTGTCCTGCAGGAGAGACCTTTAATGAGTAAGCCAATCTAGGATGCAACTGTATTGATTTGCCTAGGAATAAACTATGATATGAATAACATCTGATTACACATGTAAGGTGAGCCGTGGTTAGTACTTGAATGGGAGATAGCCAATATAAAAACTTCATATAAAACTTTATTTATATACCACTCTATCTCTCCTGGGGGGCTCAGGGTGATTTCCAAATAGTAAAAACACAAAACCGTACAGAGTAAGCAAAGAACAAGAACAGAACAGAACAAATGAATGAATGAAATGAATAACAGGAGGTGGAGGCTATATTTCAGAAACAAGAACTGGAATATCAACCTCTGAGTATTCCTTGTCTAAGTAAAGCCTTATAAATTCATGGCATGGGGTTGCCATAAGATGAAAGGTGACCTGAAGGCACATACCCAGACAGACTTATAAAGCACGGCGCTGCTATTATGGCATAAGAGGCCATGGGTCACGTACATCAAATGAATGGAATATTTTCTGCATTTAACAGGTACTTATACGTATAACCATGAGTATAGACATTAGTTAACAGGGGGCCTTTCACATTACCCAATTATAGTACAATGTTTCTCTTCAACTGTCTTGGCAACATCCTATAGAATTTGTAATTTAGGAAAGAGTAGATTTCTCAGTTATAAAGAACTAGTACCTTGTTAAACTACAAACCCAAGGATTTCATAGGATGCAGCCATAGCAATTAAAAAGGAATTACAATACATAACCATGTTGTATCCCGCCTCAAGCTACAAGGAGAGATAGGTAATAAATAATGTTGTTATTGTTGTTGCATGTGAAAGGGCTTTGTGGTTCCAAAAGGCTTTAAAATATCTGAGATTCTTATTTCCTAATTGTTTAAAAAATAAAGTCAATAGCAAAAGTATTTAGGGATATCAAGTGTACCCAAGTATTCAAGGCTCTTCACTGGATTTCAATACTTTCACACTCACATCACAAATCATCTAACTGTTCCACTATACTGGTTTATACTAATAATCCCAAATACAGTAGACCCATTTAATCACTGGGATTGACATGTATGTTTAGCCCTCCTTCAATAATTCATGTTATAGGTCTACTCCAGTTAGCATTACTGAAAAGATACAAGCCATTTTGCTTGAGATCCAAGTTCAAATACCAAGTGCAATAAAGGAAAATAAGATGTGTTTATTTTGGGAAAGTTAACTTCGATTTCCCACTGCCCCACTGCCCTTCAACTGTTCTATTTTAGTGGCATCCACTGAGAACTGCTCCCTGTCCATACAAATGGAAAAGCACATATCTGGGGTAATGTTTAGATGCCAAAATACAGCAAAGTACTTAGCAACAATTATCAAAACTGTTTACATCTTATGCCTAAGGGGACTGATTATTCAAAAAGAAGAAGAAAAGCTAAAAAATCCTACAGCACATCAAAGTCTCTTTGTTTGCATTTCAAATGCACCTTATCAGATCAATAGCACTGCCTTCCTTCTGGGCTTACTAGCTAGAATAGGCCACGTTGTTCTGAATTTTGAGCAGGACCCATTCTAAGGCTATTTATATATTGCCAAAACTAGCATGAGCCATTAGTATAAATTTAATATTAATGGAAGTAGCAGGTGTTTCTTAGCAAAAAGAAAAAGAAAAAAAGCTTATCTACTGTGAGGTTTACAAAAAAAAAAATAGTGGGATGGTCCTTCTTGAAGCCAGATGTTTTTCAGGCATGTATGCACATTTCCCACCCAAGGAGAAAGCCAGCACGATGAGGAAAGCTAGTGATTTTAAGCATCCTCCCTTCAATCTCCCCACAAGATGAGAAGAGCATAATCTGCCCCCATCCCACAATTTCTCATGATGAATTCAAGAATTAGAAGAATGCCCATTTATCCCAAAAATATAGGTTGAAAAGTTAATTGCAGCCCCTCTGTCTTGTCTTCCCAACTACATAATCTAACCTGTTTTGGCCCATTGCAACTCAGAGGCAAACTATGGAGTAAATCTGACTATCAGTTAACCTAGACCCACTAAATCAATGGAACGTTGCTACGTTATTGTCTTACTGATTATAATCATATGTGCTTTTCTGCCAAAACTGATTTCTAGAAATGCATTTTAGCAAAATCTGTTGCAAATGAGCTATTGGGAAAACATGGAGGTGTGAATATAAGGATTTCTTTAATAGCTCTTGGCCATTAATGATATCATCAAGGTTAAAAGTGGTTACCTGGAGTGAAAGAAGGGAAAGCAAAGCAAAGGAGACTGTAGTTGATTTTGATAAGACTAGTTTAGTTAGGTTCTACTGATTCAGGGCCCATCCAGACAGGGTCCCAAACATGTGAGCTTGCACGCTTTTACAGGAGGCGTCCAAACAACGTCTCTGGTAAAATCGAATCAATTTGGGACATAGCAACAAAACCTTCCTTTGTCCTAAATTAATTAGGTACTGGATTAGCCCCGTGTCTTCCTGAAAGACTTGGATCTAATCCAGTATGGGCCCTGTGGGGACCGCCCCTTCAGTAGTCCTGGGACTGCTGAAGGAGCAGTCCGCCCAGCCCTCTCGAGCTTTCTGTGCTGAATCAGCCCGGAAAACCTAAAGGGCTATATCCCCCTCTTCAAAAACACTTTAAAAACCCTTTAAAAAATTACTCACCCGGACACCATTAATGTGCTGCTGGAGCCCTCCTGGCATGTAGAAATGATGTGCCAGGAGAATTTAGGTGAGGAGGAAAATTGCTCCTTGCCCCTCCTTCTCCTGTTGTGGCATTTCTACACAACAGGAGGACTCTGGCAGCAGTTTAATGGCAGCTGGGCGAGTATGTTTTTCTATTTTTAGCCCTTTTCTGGGGGGGGGGGGGTTATTTGGTGTCTGAATGCCCTGCTGAAAGGTCCAGCAGAGCATCTAACCCCCACCCCCAGGAAATTGCGGGTTTGTGGGGAGGTGTGTGGACTTTAACCTGCACCCAATTGGGCTTCTTAAACCTGATTAGGCATGGGTTAAAAGCTTGTGTCGAACCGACCTCAGTGTTTTTAATCAAACTGGGGTTTACAATTGAATTTAATCCAGTTTGTGTTAAGTTTAATTGATATCATGCAGATTTGTCTCTATTTTTAATTCAATCAGTTACAGATACTGGGTCCACTAATTATCCCTTTCCACAAGGGCTGAAGGAAAAAAGCATTCACTGGTGCCAATGCATATTTTTAAAAAGTGACTGCCCAATGGGACAATTTTTGTCCAAATTGCATGTGGGAAAAGATATGCTGTCTCGATTTGTGCACTGCCCTCGCAAATACAATTTCAGCCCCTGAACATGTGCATACATATTGTTATTTGCTGACAAGCGGAGTTTGAGTTATGATGACTGAAAAAAGCCCCAGTTATCAATTTATAAGCTCAGGGCTATGGGTGTGACTGCCATTGAAAACCAGAACAACAAATAAAAAAAATCAAGAAGATAGTAATGAAAGGACAATGGCATGCAGAAATACCTCCACTTTCCCAGAGCCGTCGTCTATCATGTTGTGCTGGGCTGCCATCCGCGGACACTCATGCAGTTTAGTAGCATCAAATTCAATCTGCTCAATTCGTGCCACTCTCTCTGTGACATACACTTTTCCGAAGCCATCACTTTGATCTTTGTCCTTCCAGTCTCTAAAGAACTGTTTGAAAATTGGTGTTTCACCTCCTTCTGGAAGCACTTGAATCTGAAACAGGAAAAAGGTTTAGCTGTACCACTATAGTCATGTTATACATTATTTCAACAAAAATGACACCATCTATTCATAGCAATTGTGTAGCCATAACCTTTTTAGAAGTTACCTGGACTAAAGTGCAATTGTTTCCCATATAGGCATACCTGGGTGTTAGCAGGATAACTCATTTGCTGAATGAATTCCTCAGCTGATTTCATAGCTGCTTTCCTCTCAGCTGGATTAGCATTCTTACCTTGTTAAAATAAAACAGTAGTTAAGGCCACAGTTGCAAAATAGGATGAAAATTCCTAGAAAATGTAAAATCCATAACTCAGATTCCACATTGAGAAGATACAATGTACCTTTATACTCAGTTATCTGGAAGTTGTAAAGTTCCTTCATTAGTAAAGTATGATGTTGTGTAACTAAATACACGCTGTCTATTGATGCATATGCACAATGCATATCACCCTACACATCAATGAATAATATCGCCATATGTATAGCTGAATTTCTGCCCCTGAAATATGAATATTTCCAATATTCAATGGCTCAAAACTTTGACCTGCAGGTATAAGGCAATTTATGCCCATATACATCACCAGAAGGATGCCAATCCATCTATGTAATACATTTAGGGATCAGTGTAACATTTTTGGATGCAGTTTAGTATTTAAACCAGCATATTATAAAGACTTCTTGCAACAATTAAAATGTGCATTGATTAGAACGTTGAAATATGTGTTTGAAATATGTGTTTTTATGGAGGTTGATAGCAAATAGTGTTGCTTTTGACAGATAAATTAATCTTTACATTAAAATGATCAGAAGAACCATGAAATTCTCTCCCACAGTGTTTTCTTGTTTTAAAGTAATATTGATGAAGTTAAGCAAATCCTTATATGATGTGACTCTTTAAATGGTCTCACATCCTAATCAGCAAAAGATCTATGTTATATGTGTTTTTATACAGGTTATTGTGGAAGAGAGCAGGTGGAAAAGGAAGTGGAGACAGGCAAGCAAGCTATATTTACAGGATTTATTTTGTAAGCTTTTACTTAAATACTGTAAGTATCAACAGGGGATACATTCTCAACTTTGTGTGGATATGTGAAACCACAGAAAACAGTGAACCCTACTATTATAATGGGACAAACAATGGAGGCACTGACAAAATGATGTCGCTTATACAGGAAGCCCTACAGTGCTTCTCAACCTGTGGGTCCCCAGATGCTTTGGCCTTCAACTCCCAGAAATCCTAACAGCAGGTAAACTAGCTGGGATTTCTGAGAGTTGTAGGCCAAAACACCTCAGGACTCACAGATTGAGAACCATTGCCCTAAGTGAATAAGTAAACAAGTGAGACTGAATATATCGATTCCACAGATACAGGGATTTTTGCATTGTATTGCATCATATATCAAATTGCATTGTTAAAGTGAGAATGATGCTTTATCCCAAAGCTGGACTTGGAGCTTGGTTCATATAGCTGTCCAGCCAGAAGCCAACTGAATAGTTTAGTAAAAGTCAACGTCAGTTGCAGTCTATAATTAAGAAACAGACGGGAAATGTGATCACTGTGAAATGGGTGAAGAAAAGATTTTGTTAATGACCAGCTCAAGGCACATGTCTGATGGCCTCACAATCCCCATCCTCCATTGCTCTAGTTAATTCTCCATATTGGACACCAATAACAGGGCACTTTTGAGCAGCCACCCCTCTCACTGATGAAGTGTTTTGCCACATACCTTTCCATACAAATATCTTCCGAGCTGAGCCATGATCCAGTATAAAACATTCTTCAGACAGAAGCATTGCCCTTGAGAAGGGATTTTCCTCTGCAACAACTGTAACTGTCATGGAGCCGCTTGCATCTGAGACCTGACAATGCAAGATATCTATGTTTAGATTATCTCGAATTATCTCAAATTAGAAAAAAAACCACCCTATTTTGTTACTTCTATTTTATGTGTCTAAAAGAAGCTGTTAGGAGGCAATGAACTTTGAAGGCCAAAGAGAGGTCTTTTGTTAAACTGAACATTTAATGTCCCTAATGTTTTTAAGACTATACGTAAAGAAGAAATGACATCAAGGCTGTTCTTCTAGATGAGCTCCTCATGTTAGTAATCTGCACTATACAGTTATTCCATCTTTTTCTCCTTAATGGATTCCCCCCATTATGAAAAAAGAAATTGAAGACATGGTATAAAGTGTTACAAATTGAGGATGTCATTAACAGAAATAATTCCAAATTATCAGATAGAATAGTGGCATGTTAAATAATTATTTTTAGATTTTTTTATAGATAAACACAGATAAACACAAAACCTACATACAAACATACAAACCCCCTCCCCCTCCACAAAAAAACAACATCAGAAACAACAAAATATTAAAAAATACCTTTTCTAGAAGAATACTATTGCATCCTAAACATAAAAAGTAACTACAAACTACAATCAATCCATGTTATCTACTCTAAGGGCTTTCTTTGTCTGGTGGTTATATTCTCTCAGTTTTCTACACACATTTAGTGAAAGGGAATCATTGGTACATCCTTTCTCACATAATAACACACTTCTAGTAAAAAAAAAGTGATGGAGATTTGGTCCCATTGTTGCTGAAGTAGCACAATAAATGGGTCCCAATATTTCATAAAGCTAATAGGAGATTTTCCTTCATCAACATAGTATGTTTAAATATATTGGCAAGTCTTAGGACAGAATCGAGTCTTTCCATTTTTTGTGTGTAAATAATTCTTGCTGCTGTTATCATATAAAGCAATAACCTTCCCCATTTTCTATTCAGTTATTCATCTACCATCCCAAGCAGATAGAGTTCAGGTTTCATTTCAAATTTGACTTTAAATATTTCTTCTAAAATCATATGCATTTGTATTGACAAAGGCTTTCAAGGCCAGGCTCACTGGGTTGCTATGAGGTTTTTGGGCTGTATGCCATGTTCCAGCAGCATTCTTTCTTAACAAAACATTAGGAGAGAATGCTGCCGAAACATGGCCATACAGCCAGGAAAACTCACAGCAACCCGTATATAAAATTTCTGGGCAATTTAACATGACCACCACATTAGATAACAAGTGCACACCTTTCTTCTGCATTTCCAGCAATCATTAGAACTATTTTTATACACTTTAACGATCCTTTCAGATGCCATTTTTGAAGGGAACCATACCAATTCTAATAGCTAATACTATACCATTTCCATCTCACTTGAGGTACTGTATATGCTACCAACATTTTAATTGATCTTTGGAGCTGAAAACATTAGCAATTTGGAGGTGGGGGCAAAGTAAAATAATAGATAATTTAGAAGTTATTCATCACTAACTGCTGTCACATTCACCAAGATGTAATATAGTAAACACGGACAGGAAACTTTTCATTAACCCTGTAAAATATATTTTGCTGAATCAGACTTGGTTGGAAGTAAATATTACAGAAGGATATTCACAAACAGGAAGTGTACTACAGGAGAATATATGGCATTATATTTGCTGCTATGTGGAAATGGGGTTTTCATTCTGCTCCCATCTCATTATGGGAAAGCAACATGTCACCAATCCTGAAGAGTGCTCTTGGGCTATCTTGCATTACAATAAATGCGATACCAATGTAACTTGATAAAATATTTTCCTTAGATGAAATCAGTAGAGGCAATATCTCATTCCACTTTTTAACCTAAAGAGGGAGCTGTACTGTTATGTTCCACAATAATGCTGTTTTTCTTCACAATGTAGCCTTATGACTATATAATACAATGATAGCCTGACTACTATACCAGAGTGTGCAATGCTGTTGTTTATTGAGATCATTTCTGAATTAGGACAACCCTAACTGCTGGGATATCACTCGTAGAGACCAGGGTTCACATCTCCACTCAGGTATGAAAATCCATGTCATTCTCTCCCAGCCACAGAAAACCTTCTCTGAGCAAATCTTGTCAATGTAAAACCCTGTGATAGGTTTGCCTTATGGTAATCATAAATCACAATTCATTTGCAGACACACTTTTGTAAAATAAGACTTTGATTTAATCTTGTTTTAAATTCCTATAAGCTGCCTTGGGAAAGAGAAAGCATAGACAAATTAATAAATCTGTTCAAACCCAATTGAAGTTCTGCTTCCAAACAAGGAAAAGGTGCAGATCATATGAAGAACTGCTCTGTTGTGCTGCAGTCTTCTCAAAGTCAGCCATCCTTGACTCTTGGCACTCACCTATAACCTAGATCAGGGGTGGGCAATTACCGGCCCTCCAGGGGTTTTGGACTTCAACTCCCAGAAATCCCAGCCAGTTTACCAGCTGTTCGGATTTCTGGAGGTTGAAGTCCAAAACACCTGGAGGGCCTGTAATTACCCACCCCTGACCTAGATGGTATCATTAATGGCCAAGAGCCATTAAAAAGAATCCTTATATTTACATCTCCATATTTCTTTAGTAGCTCATCTGCAGTTGATTTTTCTAAAATACCATTCTAGAAACCAACCTTGAAAAGCACATACTGCTATTAATGCAATATCTAAAGCAATAACCCAATAAATATAAGTGCCCTCCCCTGCAGATGATCTCAGCAACAAATCAAGTACATTTTGCATAAAACACACCTGCAAAAAAGAGAACATTACCTACTCACCATGTAAAGCTTAGCAATTCTTCTGTTGGTGATATCAGCAGATTCATCATCATTGTCATCACCCTCCTGAAGTTCTGGCTTGCGTCCTAGAACCTTCATGAGCAAAAGGCGTGGCAGAAGTGGGAGTGGGAAAGGACAACAGTTACTGTACTTCATGGGATTACATATGGCTAACCTAACAGCATGGCAAGAAATATTGGGTCTGTTTTTCAAAACAGCACAATTTAGGGTCAGGTTTGTCATAAAGCTGTTGTGATTTTCACATTGTTGGAATAGTGGATCTGAATTTTACTCTGAACTTGAAAAGAGCCAGCCAATATGCTGGGGTTGGTTTTTTTATAGTTGAGTTAATGCCAGGTTAAATCCCAGGGAAAATAATTGTCCCCACTACCATAGAAGCCACCCCAACACGATGAGGGCCACATAAAATCAAATATAACCGTGTACTTTTCTTTAATAATAAGAAACTATTTGGTGATGGGAAATGGCATAGAATCACAGTGAAGATTAAGATAATTTCACAATTTTACCTGTGGTGTTTCTTCACTAGCAAAAAGCTGTTACTGGATACAAAGAAAGGGAAAGACAGGAACCAAAAATACAAGTATCTGTACTTTCTCCCCTTATGCTAATAATACATTTCAAAATGTATCTAGTAGGCATGCTAAAATTGAAACGGAAATCTAATTGATTCGTTAGAAATTCGTAATTAATGGGACTTTTGTTGTTTTACGGCTCGCTGTCGTGAACCCGGAAGTAGACTTCCTTTTACGGCACTTCGCGGCGCCATTTTTGTATCTGGGCCGTAAAGCATTCGTATGGCTTCGTTGCCCTTTTTAAGCGTGTTTTGTCATTGGCTGAGGAGAAAGGCCCCCGCGCCTCTCTGCCTCTCTCTAGCCTCGATCCAGGCTAGAGAGAAGCAGAGGGCGTGAGTGCCTTTTCAGCTAAAATATAAGCCGACCCAAGCCAGGCTTGGGTCGGCTTATATTTTAGCTGGAAGGCGCTCCGCGCACCCTCTGCTTCTCTCTAGCCTGGATCCAGGCTAGAGAGAGGCGGAGAGGCGGACCTTTCCAGCTAAAATATAAGCCGACCCAGGCTTGGGTCGGCTTATATTTTAGCTGGAAAGGCGCTCCGTGCACCCCTCTGCTTCTCTCTAGCCTGGATCCAGGCTAGAGAGAGGCGGAGAGGCGCGGTGCCTTTCCAGCTAAAATATAAGCCGACCCAAGCCTGGGTCGGCTTATATTTTAGCTGGAAGGGGCTCGCGCGCCCCTCTGCTTCTCTCTAGCCTGGATCCAGGCCAGAGAGAAGCAGAGGGGCGCTTGAGGCGAAGCACTTTCCAGCTAAAATATAAGCCGACCCAGGCTTGGGTCGGCTTATATTTTAGCTGGAAAGGCCCGTAAGCCCCTCTGCTTCTCTCTAGCCTGGATCGAGGCTAGAGAGAAGCAGAGGGGCACGCGACCCCTTTCAGCTAAAATATAAGCCGACCCAGGCTTGGGTCGGCATATTTTAGCTGGAAAGGGGCCCGTGCGCCCCTCTGCTTCTCTCTAGCCTCGATCCAGGCTAGAGAGAAGCAGAGAGGGCGCACGTAGCCTTTTCCAGCTAAAATATGCCGACCCAGGCTTGGGTCGAAACTTATATTTTAGCTGGAAGGAATTTGCGCGCCTCTCTGCCTCTCTCTAGCCTCGATCCATGGATCGAGGCTAGAGAGAGGCAAGGGGTGAGCGAGGGCACCGGCGAGCGAGGGGGAAGAGGGGCGAAGAAGAGAAAAGAAGGGATGGGAACCAAAGAGCAAAGGAAGGAATGAAAGAAGAGGGTAGAGAAGGAAGAAAGGAGGAAAGGGAAATAATAAGGGCGGGGGAGAATCGTCACTTCACTTTCTGGTGTCCTGAGAGCTAGTAGCTAGTAGCTACTACCTCTTATATTTATGTTATACATTACAGCTCCACTTAATTGCACTGCAGAGGTGAAGGGGAATGTTCCCCCTTGATTTTTAACTGTTTCCCTGCTTTTCCTACTTTAGAACCACTTTAGAATTTCGTTAGTACTTAAGTTACATTTAGCACTTTTGGAAAAATTTTTGTAAGTCTTTGATATACTAATCAAAAAAAAATCCCCCCCCCCATTTGATTTTAGAATCCCGATTTTAGGATTCTAAACCAACCCTAGTATCTAGTATATGGGAAGTGGTCTGGCTGCAAGAATAAGAATACGTGCCCTTCCATGCTATGAGCCCAGTTTAAAACCACTAACACCACTGCCACTTCTCTAGTCAAGGCTTGCTTGTGAGCAAAGGGGAAAGTCAGGAAAATACAGCTGTATGTTTGGTGCCTGCAGGTGAGGCAGGATATATACTGTATGTGATCTGAGTGTTCGCTGTGGGTGTTCCCAACTCTCCAGCATTGTGAATTCAATACCTCTTTCTGCGGAAAAGCAACATGGGGACATCACTGCTGATACAATCTGATTGAATCGTTTCCAAAACATTGTAACCATGTTTATCATTCTTACATATTTTTGTAAAAAATATCTGGTTCGTCTTCTGAGCCACGTAATGAATACTGCAGCTATTGTGCTGGCAAAGACATGAGGCATCTTCTGTCCTAATTTAATGTGAGCATAGGATTACTCTGCCAAAAGCAACATATTTCTAATTGCAGTGGGCCCTTGGTATTGGCTGAGGTTATATTCAAGTACCACTGTTGATACAAAAATCAATGGATGCTCAAGTCACATTATATACAATGGTGAGGTACAATGGTTTCTCTTATGTAGAATGGCAAAATCAAAGCTTGCTTTTTGGATTTTGTTTTAATATATTCAAGCTGTGGATTGTGTAATCCATGGATACAGATGTGTGAATTTGAAGGGATGGTTGTACAATCCTTTAAAATCACCACTACATGTTGAGGAAAGAGGAGGAGAAATCTAATAAACAATATAACAAACTGAGATTATGATAGACAAAGAAGCCAATTCAGATGTTCTCCCATGTGGTCACTTAGGAGAAGACCAAATGACATCATAGCACAACAGAACTGTTTTGCTTTTTTTTTTTTTTGCAGAACAGAACTGAAAAGTAAATTCCTCATACAATGAGTATCAAAACTTTTTAATGGTCCAAACTGCAAAATGATCTCTTGAGCCATGACCTTTGAAAAGACCCCTTATTGGCTTCATGAGCTGACAAACTCTTTGCTTATTAACCTTCTATTTGGACACAGGCCAAAGATGACTTAAATGACATGAATCCCATTCCATTGGGTCACTCTAACTAGCACATGCAGTCTGGCAAAACTTGGGAGCCTTATTGGGCAACTATTAGATACAAGCACTAGGAGCATAGAAGCACTAGGATGGAAAACAAGATACAAGCACTAGGAGAGAAAGTTACTCTAAAAGCAAAGGAACAAACCAAGCAAGGTGAACAACTGGCCATTAAATAACATCAGGGCAGTATCAGGGATAGATAGATCAGTCTTATGTGAATATAAATTGTTTGATTTCCACACTAACTGAAATTTCTGTTTACAAAACATTCCTTCCTAAACATGTAAAAATCTGCATTTTGGACTGCTTTTGATTGCAACATTTTAAAAAAGTGTGAGACCCAAACAAAACTTGTCCTCTGATCATTAGGTTTTTCCAGTGCAATTCATTTTGGAATTCACAAAGATCCAATTCTTCAAGCACCCCTGTTAGATATATCAAGTTGGGGAACCTTGGACTGGGATCTAAGGAGGGCTGGAACTGGCTACACACAGAACCAAATCCTCCACTACCTTATCCCAATATCACCTTAACTGATCCGTACCCCCTTCCTTAACTTTGGTCATTGTTTGGTGGTTTCTCAACATTTGTGCAAAGCTTTCCCCATTCTAAAAGGCTGGAGTGCAGCTCTTCAATATTAATTTCTTCTACTAGGCTTTTGGCAGCTATTTTGGGGACAATCTTCATCATTGACTGTGGATACAACTGGAATTTGCCTACCTTTGCTTGCTCATGAAACTTAGGAAAGTGTAAACAGGATCCACAACAAATAAATGGCAAACTGAAACTCTAGCATTCCTTATCACTGACTATGCAGGCTAAGGATGCTGGAATCTGTAGTCCAAATGTGTGTGATTCCTGCCCCTTCTCTGGGCATTTTCCTTTGAAGTGTTTACTGTCTTCGTTCCTGTGATTTTTTTATTTCATTTTGCTTCAGTATTAAATAAGAAAGAGGGAGCTATACCATCCACCTATGTACTTAAAATAAATAGTATATGTGGCGTGTTTTCTACACTGCCTGGTTGTACGTAAGATTTTGGTCTCATTTCCCCATTCCTTCCCTGGTTTTATTTTTCTTTCCCTTTTGTATTTAAAACAAGTTGTTGTTGGGGCTTCTTTTCTCTTGCTGAATACTTTCAAAATATCTCTTTTTAAAAAAAAAAAAAGAGAGAGAGAGAGAGAGAGAGAGAGAGAGAGAGAGAGAGAGAGAGAGGATAAACATAGAAAAGTAGTCTAGGGCTTCTTAAACTGTGGGTCCCCTTCACGCAATGTTGGCGTCCTGAAAAACTTGGCAACAGTAAACATTTTCTAAATGCCACCAATTTTCAAAAGTGGACTCAAAATGTTTCAGCTGTCCTCCACAAAAGGAAAAATCAGCTTTTTAAAGCAAGGCTTGCAAATGCTGATTTATCATCAATAATGTTTTGATTTTAATACCTGTTTATACCAGATAAATTTGTTCTCCAGATAGTTTGCATAAGAAAACCGAATGAACAGAATAAGATGATTATAAAATAAAATTTGCTACCTCATGTTAGCCATCGAGGATTGATTAAATTAAATCTACTTTGCATCTATCAGGAAGGGTGGCTTATTTTGGTTTAATATCTAACTAGGAAAATGTTTATATAAGATAAGTGTAATGCAATATCACCAATTCAGAGCAGATATTTCTAAAGTATGGGTTCCCATATTGACAATGTAAATATTTGAGAAGCAACAAACCAGCAAGAGATGTAGCGTGAAGATAATTGAAGAAAACACCTTAAATACTACCTAAGAAGATTTATACCTCAGGAAGATAAATGTATTATATATCTATAAATAGTCATAGTTGCAAATATAAATTTGTTTTTCAGCAGAAACAGTGGCAGTTCTTCCTTGTGTATGTACAGCTTTTGCAACCTACCCAAATGTGAGGTGCCAAGTGTATATTCTTGATCTATATCTCATCTCAGCTTGGCAGGATTGTTGGGATCTTCCTAGTCACCAGTTTGAAATGCTGGTGTTGAGCTTTAAAACATTGATGCTTGTCAGAGTTGTTGTAAATGCTTCTTTCAAATCTATACCAGCAGTGGTGGTATCTCTTTTATACCAAGGACTAAAATCAATCTCACAGAAATTCCCAGGTACTAGATTTGAGTAGTGGGTGATGTTTTTAATGTAATTTAGTATTGAAATGTTGTTTAAATGTTAGAATGTTGTATTTTATGGTTTTATATTGTAATTTAGGCATAAAATTGTTGCCTTGTTAGCCGCCCTGAGTCCCCCTCTGGGGGTGAGAAGGGTGGGGTAGAAGTACTGTAAATAATAATAATAATAATAAAGAATAATAAAGCAAAAGGAGTTGTCAGTAATAAGTCACAATAAGAGTATTTCTCATTTTTTTTAAGATGGAGGAAATGCCCTTGAAAAAAGTGGAGAAACAACAAAACGCTGCTATTGGGGAAGCGTGCATGGTGTTGGGTTCCAGCCTGGTGGGCTTGGGCAGAACCCGGGGGTACCAAGGCAGGTACCCCTTGATCCGGAGCAGAGTGACGATGACGGATGGCCTGAGCCAGATGACTCTGCAGATGGGAGCCTGCAATGGGACAACACGTGGTTGGAGGTGTATGGGACTGCAGATAGTTTTAGTGAAGATTCCATGGAGATAGACTTGGATTCTGATCAGTATGAGAGACCGAGTGGCCTTGGTTCTCAGGAACGAGTTGCCACTCCTTTCCCAGATGAGCATTCCAGTGAACAGGAGATTGCCATTTCTCATCCTGATAGCACAGCTGCAGAGGATAATGAGCAGGCATTTGATAGAAGGGCGAATATCACAAGTGCAAGGCAATCTTGGAGCCTGAGAAAGGGGGTGAAATGGGCTCATCGGAAATAGTGCTTTTAAGTCTGCGCTCCTGGGTTTCTAATTAGACCTGAAGCCACATTTAGCTTGAAGGATCTCCGTTCATGCTGGAGCCGCGGGAGCAGTTTGTTTTCCAAGTTCAGGACTCTACGTTTCACGCGGATCGCAGGAGCGGTCTGCCCCGATGCAGGAATCTTTATATTTTTGGTTTGCAAGCCAGTTTGGCTTGCCAGTATTCAGGACTCTTTTGAATCTCCTTTGGATTTATTTTTGAATACTTTTGGACCTTATTACTCTTTCATATTTGAACTACTTTATTCTAAATAAAAAGGACATTTATTGTATCCGCCTGTGTCTGTGTGATCTAGGGGGGGCTTTCCGAGGTCTGAGGTGCAACACATGGGTTCTTTGGGAGAATCCATCGGCCAGATTTTTCTCTGGGAACTACAGTACCTATTCCTACCTCTGATGTTGACATTAGCTTTGGATACCCTGTTTGCATACCCACCAGTAAGATCATAAACCATGTACTGTATTAGTCTTTAAGATGTCACAGGACTCAGTTATTTCTGAAGATTTTCACACTTTATATTTTGTTACACAAACTGCCTTATGGGAGCATTGTTCTAAAAGGCAGTCTGACAAAACTGAAATAGATACATAAGGAATCCAGTCCAAGCTCTCCTACTTTGTCATGATTTCTAAAAAAAAATATCCCCCAATGGTATACCTAGGTATATCTACCTAAACTTGCAAGATAGTCAGCCAGGTGCACATGGCGACTTCAACATGTAAGAGCTACGTGAAAGACTTCCAGCTTGAGGTTAAGTGATCATGCACAACATATCGGCCTCCATACGGCTGACCAGTTTGAGGTCAGCATGGTGCTTTTTTTCTGTGAAAAGTAAAACTGCTGCCATGAACTCTGCAAACGTCATATGAAGAATCTTTCACTCAATTTATCATATTTCCTAGATATAAGAATATCAGAATCAGTGACAAACATATTATTCCAAGCCATTAGCATATCGGAATCAGTGACAAAACGTATTATTACAGATGCCAGCAATTTGTATAAAAATCTCACTAGGGAAAAAAATGGCCATTTGAAATTCAAGTCACATCTCTCATTTGACTTCATAAATCAAGTCAAACAAAAGTAATCCAACAATTTATTCCTGCTCCTTTTAAAAGGAGGTGCATTATTGGCTAGGATATCAACTGAAGGTTAACAAAAAAAACTTCACCAGCAATAATACATTACCTTTGTAACCTTGCTCAGCCATACTAGCTCCATAAAGAATTTTTTTTTATTCTGGTATTCAAAATCATCCTGGGGCCTCATCCAGAAATTGCTGTTCCAGATTGGACGTGACATAAATAATCAGTATACAGTGGTTCTCAACTGTGGGTCTCCAGATGTTTTGGCCTTCAACTCCCATGAATCCTAACAGCTGGTAAACTGGCTGGGATTTCTGGAAGTTGTAGGCCAAAACACCTGAGGTCCCACAGGTTGAGAACCACTGGTCTAGGAATTAACCTGGAAGAACTTTTTAGTATTTTGCTCAACTTTGGTAAAGGCAAGATTAAGGCTCTTTGATGCTCCCTGGAAGAAAGCTCAAAGTGGAATGAGGTCAGGACTCCTGCCTCAAGCCCTGGCCTTCACAGTCCATACTTTCTTGAGAAAATCGAACTTCTTAAGTTTTACTGCTTTATTCCAAGACTCTGCAACTCTGCCAATCATGGCTATGCACTTTGTTCACTTTTTTTTGTTGCTAAATTAGGAGCCTTGCTCAATCTATTTTGAGGTATATTGGCCTCTTTTTTCTAAATCCAAGTTTCCAGCTTTAAGGACCTTGCTAATCTGTCCTTCAATTTTGAGATCTTTGTGAGAAAGAAGAACATAAAAGGAGTCCTGTTGATTCAAGTCAAAGGTAAATATAGTCCTAAATTCAGTTCACAGACCAGCCAAACTTTTGCTCTTTGGAAACCCACAAGCAAAACATGATTGTAACAGTAATCTACAACAAACTGTTGGATTTTTTTCTTTTTATCTAATCATCTGACTTTGATCCTATTTCTTGTGACTGAGAAAGCGCCAAAACCATTTTTTCTTTGCTCCCATCTTGCCAGTATCTGGAACTGAAGCCCAGCCCATCAAAATCTGCAGTGAATCCACAAGCACAGTCTGGGTTTCAGAAACCTTCCAGTTTCTATGTCTACACTGAGTTCATAAAGGTAAAGGTTTCCCCTTGACATTAAGTCTAGTCGAATCTGATTCTTGGAGGTGGTGTTCATCTCTAATTCTAAGCCGAAGAGCCGGCATTGTCCACAGATGCCTCCTAGATCATGTGGCTGGCATGACTGCATGGAATGCTGTTACCTTGCCGAAGCAGTACCTATTGATCGACTCACAATTGCATGTTTTTGAACTGCTGGGTTGGCGGAAGCTGGGGCTAACAATGTGAGCTCATCCCATCCAGCGGATTCAAACCAATGACCTTCTGGTCAGTAAGTTCTGCAGTTTAGCGGTTTTATCTGCTGCACCATGGTGGACCCACAATGAGTACATATCTAAGTTATTTTTTCTCCAATGATTGTGATTTACTCATTCAGGCCTGAATCATATTGTTTACACTAACTAGAACAGGTTCATTAAACCAACTGTTGAATAGTGAGTCATTATGTAAATCCCATTGATTCAATGTGTTTATCTGGTAGGGACTAACAACAGAATTGAGGCATTAGTTATTTGTTTAAAAATTACAATCATGGTAACATTTTTTAACTGCATCTCCCTATGAATCAATGGTGTCACTAATAGATTGCCATTTACCAAGTTCTGCCACAGTATTATGCTATTCAGTGCTTGGAGAACCCATTGATTCACCTCTCTAGTTGAGGCTAACAGTTGGATTTAAGCCATAGGGAACAAAAAAACTTTTTTGTTAATTTCAATTTGCTTTCGGAATCTCTGTATTAAATACAGTAAATAAATCACAGCAATATGTACTTTCACTGTCATGAGAAAGCAATGTAAACAAAAATCCCGGAATAATTTGTGCTTCAACAATAAGATATTTGCTAGTCTTCCACCCATGCCAGACAACCATCTGCTCAGACTAATATTGTGAACACAAGACAATAGGGAAGGGTTTGGGGGTTTTATATTATTACTAGCTGAACCCAGCACGCGTTGCTGTGCCCTATTTAGGAGATGTGTGGAAGTGTGGGTATGTAAGGGTTGGAAATGATTTGACAATGTGTTTTGTGTGTGTATATATGTGTATGTGTGTTTGTATGTGTGTGTGTATGTATGTGTGTGTGTTTGTATGTGTGTGTGTGTTTTTGTGTATGTATGTGTGTGTCTGTGTATATATATGTGTTTGTGTATGTATGTGTATATATGTGTGTGAGTATGTATGTGTCTGTGTGTCTGTATGTATGTGTGTGTTTCTGTATGTATGTGTGTATGTACACTTCCCCCTCTCTGTCTGTTTCCCCTTGTCTCTCTCCTCCCCTCTCTCTCTGTTTCACTTTCCCACCCTCTCTCTCTCGCTGCCTGATTCCCCCTTCTCTTCCCCCTCTTTCTCTCTGTGTCACTCCCCCTCTCTCTCCCCTCCCCCGTCTCTCTCTGTGTCACTCCCCCTCTCTCTCCTCCCCCCCTCTCTCAGGCCTCCCCTCTGTCTCTCTCAGTACCTCCCGCCGTGTTTCCCGCGGTTGCGGCGGCCGCGCGTGAAGCAAGGTAAGCCCGGGAGCTTACCTTCTTTCAGGCGCGGCCACCGCAACCGCGGGGGACACGCCGGAGGGCGGAAGGGAGGCCCGGAGATCGCCGGTTGCGGCGGCCGCGCGTGAAGCAAGGTAAGCCCGGGAGCTTACCTTCTTTCAGGCGTGGCCGCTGGAACCGCGGGGGACACGCCGGAGGGCGGAGCGCCGATCTCCGGGCCTGCCTCCCACCCTGGCGCGCATGGGCAGCGTCGTACGCGGCCCGCCCCTTTTTGTGTGTGCTGGGTGGCGTCAGGCCGCTTTATTGAAGTGCGGCGTTTTGGACTACACTTCCCAGAAACCCCGGCATGGCCACTTCCGGTTTATGCGGAGGTTTCTGGGAAGTGTAGTGCGGCGGCCTAGAGCTGCTCTGGGACCGGGGACGTGTGGTCAAGGGCGAGGATGGCGAGGAGGTGGTTATTGCGTCGCCGGTGTGGCTGCGAAGGTCCCAGTGAGTGGGGAAAGAGGGTGACGGGATGGGTTGGGGTTTTTGGGGGGGGTCTCTGTGCACCTGCGCGATTGCGCTCCCTCTCTCCACCGCTCGCGCGCAGCGCAGAACGGAGTCAATGGGTGGTTTTGGGGGCTGTTTTGGGGGGTTGCAAGTTAGGGAGGTGGGTTTTTTGTGTTATGTCTGTACCTCGTGGTCTGGGGGAATGTGTGTCGTGGGATTTGTGTTTGGGGGTGGGTATAGTTTGGCCGTGCATATACGACATCCCACGACCACTCGATTTTTATATATATAGATTATGTGGGCATCGAATTGTGCCATACTGTAAGCCGCTCTGAGTCCTCCCTTGGGGGTTGAGAAGAGTGGGGTAAAATCCCAAAATAAAAATAAATAAATAAATAAATAAATAGGCCTTACATGTGAATTTGAATATTGACTCAGCATCAGTAAGAGCTGGTATTTGGTTCACTGGAAATATCCGCACAAATAGTTGTTTGTACTAAGAAAGAAAGCTGAACATTTCATAGCCAGACTAAGGGCTGTGAATACCCGAATACAGTCAGTCCTCTGAACCCACAGATTCAACCCCATACACGGCTTGAAAAATATCACCAAAAAAAATTCCAAAATGCAAAGCTTGATGTTGCCATTTTATATAAAGGTCACCAGTTTACTATTCCATTGCATATAATGGGACTTGAAAATTCATGGATTTTGGAATCCACAGACTGTCCTAGAACCAAACCACAGCAGATACAAAGGGCTTCTATACTATTTGAACATCAAGATATCTGCTTTGTATAGAAATGTCCTTGCCTAGTTTAGGAGAATAATCAAATTGTGTCCATACTAAGAGCTTCAAAGGGTCATTTTGGACTCTATCTCCAGCTGAATGATACTGTGAATTATATTTTACAAAAATAACTTTTCCAAGCTCTGTCCATGCAAGACTTGATGATATGTGGGTGAGCCACTATGCCTTATTTAGTGTTTTGCACTTCCAATTGATTTCTTTTCAAGAGACCCATTTGGAGGAGATAAAGCAGGATATAAATAAACATACTAATAATAATAATTCTCAAAAATTCTCAAAAGCAATCTCAATGGAGGCAATACTATCAAGGCCATAAACACCTGGGCCATACCTGTCATAAGAGACACTGCTGGCATCATAAACTGGACACAGGCAGAACTGGACAATTTGGACAGAAAAACAAGAAAACTCATGACCATTCATAATTCACTGCATCCTTGCAGTGGTGTTGACCGGCTCTGTCTGCCTAGGTCTGGTAGCAGAGGACTCTTACAAGTAAAACAAGCAGTTGAAGAAAAAAAAATCATGCCCTGGCAGAATATGTCAAGGAAAGCCAAGAACCTGCTTTCATTGAAGTCAGTAATTGGAAACTTCTCAAAGCACAGCAGACAAAGAGTCAGTACAAGAAAACTGCACTCCAAACCAAAGCTGACAGCTGGCACAACAAAGCATTGCATGGGCACTTCCTTGACAAAATTGAAGGAAAAGTTGATAAGGAGAAGACCTGGTTATGGCTCACGAATGGAACCCTGAAAAAGGAGACAGAAGGCCTGATTCTTGTAGTCCAGGAGCAAGCCATCAGAACAAATGCAATTAAGGCCAGGATTCAAAAATCAGCTGATGACCCTAAATGCAGACTGTGCAAGGAAGCTGATGAAACCATGGACCATATCTCAGCTGTTGCAAGAAAATCGCACAGACGGACTAGAAACAAAAGCACAACTCTGTGGCCCAAATGATTCACTGGAACTTATGTCACAAGTACCATCTGCCAGAAGTAAAGAACTCCAAAGGTAGTGGAAAATGAACACACAAAAATATGTAGGATTTTCAAATCCAGACTGACAACGTTTTGGAACACAATAGTCCAGACATCACGATTGTGGAAAAGAAAAAAGTTAGGATTATTGATGTCGCCATACCAGGTGACAGCCAAACTGACGAAAAACAACAGGAAAAACTCAGCCGTTATCAAGACCTCAAAATCGAACTGCAAAGGTTCTGGCATAAATCAGTCCAGGTGGTCCCAGTGGTGATCGGCACACTGGGTGCCGTGCCAAAAGACCTCAGCTGGCATTTGGAAACAATAAACATTGACAAAAATCACAATCTGTCAACTGCAAAAGGCCACTTTACTTGGATCTGCACGCATCATTTGAAAATATATCACACAGTCCTAGATACTTGGGAAGTGTTCGACCTGTGATTTTGTGATACGAAATCCAGGATATAGACCTCATTTGCTGTGACATGCTGTGTTTTTGTCTCAGTAAAATAAATAGATAGATAGATGATAGATAGATAGATAGATAGATTGATAGATTGATTGATTGATAGATAAAAATCTCACTGGAGCAAAGCATTGGAGATGATCCCTTCATCGTAAGACGAGAATTAAGGATCGCTCTTCTCCTAACTGACTTCAGATAGATTTGACTTTCATCATCTCCAATATCAAGTAGTGACGGGAACTATAGTCCAATATGATGGGAGAGCAACAGGTTGAAAGAGACTGCCTACGTTTAATGAATCTTGGCATCTAGCAGCAAGTAATTATACACTTTATGTTTTGTTATTGCAATAATTGCAGGGTTAGACTCAGTTCCTGGAGAGATACATTGCTCTTCCTTCCACAGTTAAACAGGCAAGCATGCTTGTTCTACTAGGCTTCATTTCCATGAGCGTAAAATATGGCAAAGCACAATTTCTACTTCACTCTCCTCATCTAAATTACAATACCTTAATAACAGTCTAGCATGTAAAAACACAAATAATGTTTTGATAATTATAAGGTAGAGGTGAAAAAGTAATGTCTAACTCTCAACGGCTTCTAAGATGTTCAGCAGAAGAACACAAAGCACAGAAAAGTAGGTTTAGTGTGATGATTTTATATACTATAATTTTGCTTCTGAGCACTGTCTCCCATCCCCAAAAAATAATAGTTCTTGTAGAAAAATGTTTAAATGCCTAATATGAGGATGTCTTAAAGTCCTTAAATAGTATTTACAACCATTAATTTTAGAGGTTTTTTCTTCTTCAAAGTACAAGATATTAATTTTGTACGTCAGGAAAAAAACTCTTAAATTAACGGTTTGGTTCTAGGACCGCCTGAATTTTGATGTCATATTATATACAATGGTATAGTATACTGGTGTTCATTATATAAAATGGCAAAATCTGGGTTTGCATTTCAAATCTTTTTTTTTTTGATGTCATCCCTTTCAGTTATCATAAAGTGAGAAAACATGAAGCAAGTCACTTAAATTCCTCTATATTTCTTTAGGAGTGTGTGACTTGGGAAAAAATCAGTCCTATTTTCAGCTGCCCCCACCCCCATTCTATTTACCAGAAAGTGACCAAAATCAGGAGGGGAGGGTTTGTTTTCATTCCAGTAAGATTAAGTCCATTGGTGCCATTGGAAAAAATTCTCTATCACTTTTAGGCCTATCAACATTAAACTTGCTTTACTTGTAGGCCTTGATAGGTTTGTAGACTGCAAACCTATCAAGTTTCAGAACATTTCTGCAATCCACTAATTTTGGGGAACATGTTTTAAGTTTTTACCATAACATTTTTTTAAAAACCACAAGTGGGGGTTCTGGGAATTGAAGTCCCAAGCGAACGTCACAAGAGTATAGGAGAATGGACACAGTCAACCAGGTCTCCAATTAGCTGAGAAAGAAAGTTTGGGTTTTAGGTTGGATTTTAGGACCTCATCACATGATGGAAATTCAGCGTCCTATGATGTTTTTTCTCCAGTTGTCCCATAGAGCCCCATGCCACACATCACATGATATAGCCTCACATCCAATGGGGTTCCATGGGTCAACTGGAGTGTCCATGTCATAGGACACTGAGCCATAAACATGGGAGCCTCCCCATGTTACATTTGGAACAACAGGGCTAGCATGGGGGGAAGCCACATAGCAATGCTTCTCCATTGATAGGGAAGTGTCAGCTGGGGGCAAGGTGTTGCGCTGGGATTGCGCTGCTGCCCCTGATTTGCTACGGAGGCTGGCAAATCGGAACAGTGGATGAGGTCCTTAGTTAGTCATACTTAGAGTGGATCCACTGCACACCAATTTCAATTAGCCTACTCTAATAATAGAGTTAACTAAGTCTCCATCTAATTGAACATTAATATCATATTTATGACATAGTAATTCTTTACTGGCATCCATTATGCTATAAAAGCAAAAACTGGGAATCATTCCCACAATTGTGCAGTTCTTCTAAGAAAAAGCAGAAGTTGACAGCTGAAACTGAGACATAACCACATTGATGTGTACACTTATTATCTTTAATCTTCAATAAAGTTACTGAGAATTGCAGGAGCATGAAAATCAAATTCTATTCTCAATCTCACAATGGTTAAAACCCTCAAAGCCATGTTATGAACAAACAGTCCCTTTGTTGTATTCCAGGAGAAAAAATCAAAATACACAAGATGCAAATGATCCATGTCTATGTGCACAGTAAGCAACATACACAGAGTCTGCCCACTTGGTATATCTAGTTCAGTATTGTCTACAGTGACCTTCAAATGATTCCCTGATATTCCAAATGAGATCTTTTCTCAACGTAACTGGAAATGCCAGAAAAAGAACTTTGGATTACTTGCCTGAAAAGCTTGTGCTCTAACAGTACACTATGTAGTCAGAATCAACTGTATCGGTTTTGGTTGTTTAGGTACAGAGAAGCAACTGGAATCAAGAAATTGTGGCAGGAAAAGGAATTCATCAATGTTAATCACTTTTTAAAAATATTGATCTGCTATCTCATTCTGGTTGTGGATCTTTGTTTCATAAAGGTTTGGGGATTTTTTGTTTTCCTAAACACATAGCCCTAAATATAATTTTAACCAGACTGGACTTATTGAATTATGATATTTGGATAACTTTTGACTTGCCATGTCATAATAGATTCAAAGTTTCTACTCTAGTTTAGGTTGGCTGTTGGAATCAGATGTTGATATGTAAACTGGGGAGAAGACAGCTACAAGAAATATTAACTGAAATGTCTATTAAACCACAAGTCACCAAATGTACACAGGGGTTTTCCTTGTTTGCCTACTTTTATATTTCCAATTGGCATGTGAAATGCTTTAGGACTAAGTGCAGTATATTTGTCTCCAACGAAGGAAATGCACACATTACTGAATCGCGGCCCAGTGGCTTTTTTCTGGTTCAAACCATCACGTTAATGTTTTATTGGTTTTGTTTTTGGGAATCTTTCAAATTGCTTTTCAAGAGGCAATAAACAGAAGAACACAATAGAAATGAGAACAACATGGATGGGAAAATGATTTCTAGAGATTAGCTCAATCATGCTGAAAAGGCTCAAACTAAAGACTCAAACAAACGTCCTTATTCCCATTGTGCAAGTCACCACCAAGATAATCTTTGTCATAATTTGAAGGAGTGAGCAATTGTTCTCAGATAATCATGCTAATAATAGTGAAAGTAGAAAATGACTTGCAAGTGCTACTCTATTGTTTTTCTTCTTCTTGATCTGTGACTTCACCTCCATGCCTGTGGAGAAGGATGTGTGTGTGTGTGTGTGTGTGTGTAAAAATTGGGGTTTTGAAGGAAGAAAATAACCCCAGTCTAAAGATCATGTGAAATTTTCTTGCAAACACGTATGGCCCATACACTGTCATAGTATTATGTGGAATCCTGGGGTTTGTAGTTTAGTGAGGTCCAATCCCCTGGCTGAGAATTCTAAATGCTCCCCAAACGACAATTCCCGGATTCCATGTCATGTTGCCATGGCAGGTGAAGTGTAATAAGATCACTATTAATATGATAAGGCTTTTCTTAATTACCAAAGGAAACTAAAGACTCCCTTGTGTCACATCTAGTAAAAATGTAAACAGAAAAAACACACTGTGCTGCATCCAGACTTAGTCATGCTTAGAGAAGAGCCAATGAAATTAATGGGACTAGGTTTCAAATATTTATATTAACCAGTAAAATTCAGAATCTTTCATATCACAGTTCTAGAGAGCTGATGCTGCACGTCCTTATTTTCTTCTCTCCCATCAAACAATTGAGTGACTTGAGAAACGGCAAGTCGTTTCTGGTGTGAGAGTCAGGAGTGACTTGAGAAACTACAGGTTGCTTCTGGTGTGAGAATACATGTAATTTTGTAGAAATTCCAGGCACTGGTACTGAATGTCTGCATTCTGCTGAGTCAATTAACACACTTAAATAGAATAATAATAACACTTTATTTATATACTGCTCTATCTCCCTAGGGGGACTCAGGGCGGTTTCCAAACAACAACCTCAAAACACACAGTCACAACATGATCAAAAATAACAGTAACAACATAAGCATGAAATTACCCAACAGCACATAAATCTCAAAAAGAAAAAAAATCCTGTCTGCTCTTCTTGTCTCTTTTTTAGGGCATGGAAAAGCAATGGATCAGAACAATTAAAAGGCTGGATCAAGAGTGATACAAATTGAAATAAGATGGGACCAACATTTGGGTACAGTACTGTAATAGGTAAAATGACAAAAGTGGGTACAAAAACTATTTCCAGGGGCCTGTTAGGAGAATGACCAGGGTAATATATAGGGGGCTAGGTCATTTCTGTACAGTATCTGAGCTGAGCTAGCACTTTGCTGAAACCACCAAGTCTTCAAACTCTTACGAAAAGAGGGGAGGGATGGGGCCTGTCTTATTTCCCTTGGAAGGGCATTCCAGAGGTGCAGGGCCACTACTGAGAAGGCCCTCTCTCTAGTCCCTACCAACCATGCTTGGGACAGAGGTGGGAGCGAGAGGAGGGCCTCCCCGGAGGATCTTAGAGTTCGCGCCGGTTCTTAGATGGAGATGCGATAACAAAGGTAGGTGGGGCCCGTTTAGGGCTTTATAGGTCATAACCTATAAAGCTTGAGTGTGTAGCCCAATAATTCCTCCTTTCATATAATAAATCCACACTTAAACTGTTAAGCATATACATATTTACCAAGTATGGTAAAGAGCTTTGAGACAAGCTAAGACCCTAAACTTGTTTTGAACCTTGATTTGAGGCTCTAGCTTGTTCTTCTGGCTAGATTCTGCTGGCATGGAGGTAATGGGAAACTAATTTCAGGCCTAATCATTTTATCATTTGTTATGTCAAAGAGAAATATGAAAGGACTGTGTGCAGGGACAGCAGGTTTATTTGTCCCTCTATTCAATGGAGATGTGAACTACGTGGAAATGATGAAAAATTGACAGAAACCCCCTCATATACAAGCATATCCCAATCAGAATTTACACATAGGTAAGCTATTTTCATTTTTGTGCACTCAGACTTCACTAGTTAAGGCAAAAATATGTCTAGGAAATGTAATCACATATAAGACTAGGTCAAAGTACTTATTGATTTAATTTCAGACACATCTTGCCTGAAAAGAAAAGTTGACCCAGGGTGGAAGGACATGCTGTTCTCTACAAACAGGGACTCAGTTTGCACACCTTTAAGAGCCATCATGGTTTCATGAACCATCATGAAACTTTCTTCTAAGGTCTCCAGAACAAAACATCAAAGAATGTGTTTTAATATGCAGTCCTAAAATACTAAGGATAATATAAGCTACACTGGACACAGTGGGAATAAGGCTTAGCTCCTTGGACAGTTCTTTTGCCATTTAGACGAAAGCTCCGAGTGGATTTACCACCACATTGTTGTGGAAGCCACCAACCCTCCTATAGGGAATTTCCCTATATTTCCTAAAACTACTGAAGGGTGGTTAAACTCTTACGAGTAAAAAGCTTCAAATTAATCCACATGAATTCAGATCCATCTACTTAGAGAAAGAGCAGTAAGTGAAAAATTACAACATCTTGTTCACAGTGTTTATTTATTAAAGGCACATTTATGCTTGACATATGCCTTTTTATCTCCATTCTAATCTGCATGGATGATTTGTTCCCTTATCTGCAACTTAAGAAGGAAATATGTTGCTTCACTTTTATGGCTGGTTGGAGTCTATAAGGAAATTCCCTCTGACTCTTCAAGTATACCAGCAGGCGTAAAACAAATAAACTAACTGACAATTGGTTGGTTTTTTTTAAGGGAAGGGACTTTTTTGAAAGATGAAAGAAAGGGGAAAATATCCCATGTTTTCAACTCTGTAGCTGTCTAGTGTAGATTAAATTTTTATTTGAAACCACCAGGCTGCAAACATACCAGAGGTTTTTATTTTGCTCCTCCTTTTGAAGATCTGGTTCTTTGAAAATTATTCAAGGGGGGAAATGTTCACATTTCATCACAATCACAGTTACAAGAACTTTTCAGCTGTAAATTGGAGCACCCTTACTTTGATGGAGTTCTGTCAATTTAAGTTAATAACCACCTTGGAGGATTTCTTGGATGACTGTAGGAATCCTCTTTTTCCTCTGGAGCAAATTAAAAAGTAATTGGAATTAAGGTAATTGTGTTTGTCATCTATTCCAGCAGACAAACTTTTGAAAGATACACATTTTTTCTCCATAGCAGTCCTCTCATAGCCATACTCCCTGCGGAAAGGGGAGGCTTTTGACAAGCAAAGGAGATAAACATTCCCTCCCCACCTCACCCCAAATCATTCAGAACAAAGATTGGAAACGAGCATTTGCATTACAGTTCTCAGAATCCCATGCACTACAACAGAGGCATTCTGGAGGTTGTAGTTTTGAAAAGCAACATTTTAAAGCTCTGATTCAGAATCTATTGAGACTTCTTCCACAGTTGCTATTTATGTAAAAAATAAAAGTATATATAGATGAATGGAATTAATGCAATTTGTATCATCCTTGGTCAGGCCTTGATAAATCAAAATGCTCAAAAATATGCATGCTGTATTTGCAGGAAATCTATTCCTAATTATTTATTTATTATTTATTTATTTATTTAAAACTTTTGTACCCCGATCTTCTCACCTCCGAAGAGGGACTCAGACAGGCAAACAGCAAGTATTTGATGCTAACATTTAATTTTAACAACACAGTTGTTGTATCAATCCAGGCATAAATTAATCCATGAGTGATTAATATGCCTGAAGGTACAACATCTGTCATATTTTATTATTCAAGTAGTCTTTACCTACAACAAACACAGCAAACCAGAAGCACAAACATCAGGAAACAAGCTTTCCTGTACACTCTATCATGAGCATAATGTGAGAGAAATCCTGCTAACATTTCAAACTATAACAGAGTAAATTCATTTCTTATTAAGTTATTTTCTAACATAAAAAGGAAGAAATCATGCAATTTTACAGTACACTTAGATTTTTTCATAGTAATAGGTGAGTTGTAGGTATAATAATTAGACATACATTAAAACATACATCAGACCACAAGTAATGTAATTTTGTCTCCAACACATGTGTGTTTGTGTGTGGCTTAGAGAGCTGTATGTGTTTAACCGGGAGAAGAGAAGACTAAGAGATAACCTGATAGCCATGTTAAATTTTTGGACGGATGACTTATTGAATTTGGAGCAACCTTTATTTTCTGATATTTTTTATCATGTCAGGAACTACTTGGGGAACTGCAAATCAATTCTGGTGTAAGAGAATTGGCCGTCTGCAGAGGCATTGCCCATTGGACGCCTGGATGTGATACCATCCTGTGGGAGGCTTTTTCATGTTTCTGCATGGGAAGATGGAGCTGACAGATGGGAGTTCACCCATCTCATGGATTCAAACCACCAACAATCAGGTCAGCAGTTCAGCCAGCAGTTTAACCCATTGTGCCACCACTCTGCAGTTTCTCCAGCTTCTTAAGTTTCTCAAGTCGCTCCTGACACGACAACAACAAAAAAACCCAAACTGCTCTGATACTCTAAAGATTAGGACATGGAGCAATGGATTCCAACTAAAGGAAAATAAATTCCTCTTAAACATAAGGAAGAACTTCCTGACAGTAAGATCTGTTCAGCAATGGAATATGCTGCCTGAGAATGTGGAGGAGTCTCCTCTGGAAGTTTTAAAACGGCATCTGGATGCAAAGTGTCCAAATATGACAACAGAACTTCAATCAAGGAGGCCTTCCGTGAGGAAAGACTAAACCCTGTTAAGACCTCTGGAAGTAGGAATGGGCAGACATTTCTCCACCCCAATGAGTCTGATATTTATCATTATTTTGTAGTGCTAACTCTGGCAATGAAAGAATGGCAACAGGTAGCCTCCATGTCAGTAGGATGGAAAATCTATTTCATGTGTTTTTTTTCCAAAATGTAAAGGAGTTGTCCAAAATGCTAAGCTTTCCCCTTAAAATAGGTTCAATACCCCAAATAGCTGTTTTGTGCTTACTCCACTTACCAGGAGGCCATCCCAGCCACTGCCATGGTGTAGCAAAGAGACATAACCAGGTGGTAAAAGGAATTTCAGTATCAGCCTTCAACCCTCATGTTTGCAACTTCTGATGTGCTCTAGGATCCCGCCCATGTCCCAAGTCCCCATATACAAAGGGGGGGGGTGCCCAGATTGAATCAGCTGGATCCCTGTCACCATCAGTTGCCTGGTAAATGACCAAGAATCATAGGTGCTTCAGTGCAAATATATTTGTTATACCTTTCTTTCTAAACTAACTCATCAATGAAGAGTCTTCATCAGCAGTAAGTGCCATTCCTAGTTCTGCCTCTGCTGTTCCTTCTCACAGTTCACAAGGAGAAGCATGAGGGCCCAAACATTTCTGCTTAAAAGCATGCTTTCTTCCACACAAAAGAACAACCATTTCCCAAACCCAGCAAAATAGGATTCGCACTATGCCAAGGTATTGTTTCAACAGACTATTTTGCCTGAAGGAACAATTGTGGCATTCCATCAAAGGATCATATTAAGTCTCTTCTATCATTTTGTAACAAGCAACACAAACTCTGTTGACAGAGAAATGTGATCACCATCCTGTTGTCCAACAAGTAAAACCCAAAGGCAAACATGCAAAGCCTCAAACCAGTTTAATGGTCATGCTTCCCACCCTGCAACAATTCTGTAGAGTGTAATTTGGCAAACATGCTGAGAATTTTCTGTTAATTTTTTTTGGCCTCACTCACATAGCAACTTTTTCCCTTGGGAAAAAATGAAATCAAATTCGTCAAAGCTACAAATTGTATTTTCTAAATGAAGTGCAAAGTGCTGACTATGAGCAACATCTTATCTGTGTAACCTTAAAGTATGGTTCTTGGAGCCCCCATAAGCCCTCCAAAAGCTCCATGCCCCCTCCAAAAATGTATAACTTTGGGGCTGATTTGGGGAGAAAATTGCTCACCAAGCAGATAAAACTTATCAGAATCACCAAAACAAAAGTGTTGGCTTCTTTTACCTAATAATTTTAAGACTCCGAATGTTATCGCTAGAAACTTTCATAAGTGAAAAAGACAAAAAAATCAGCTGAAATGCTAGCCAGAAGTGTTGTGTCACTTCACTGATGTCAAAATGTGTCAGTGTTGCCCCCTTTCACTGAACAGTTGACAACTCTTGAGATTAATCTACTTTTTAGATAAATTCAACCTCATTCCCTTCTCCACTTTCTATATTGCTCCAGCTAGGAAAGGGACAAATCACATGTGGCTTTCCAGATGCTGTTGGACTGCAGCTTTAATCACACCTCAAGACTGTCTATAGCTGATAGAGACCATAGACGAACAAAACTTGGGGGCTACAAGTCTCCCACACTTGATTCACTTCATTATTATGTACACTAACTAGCCAAAGCTTATGTTTTCCTGGAGATGTCAACAAATGAGCTTGTGACCTTCAGCATGCAACACTATTCTCTACTTATTGAGCTACAGCTTTTTCTCAAAAGTCACTCTTTGAAACAGAGGACTGTATCTTATATGAAGTCAAATCATTGGCTGATCTGGCACGGTATCGTTTATAGCGCTCACCATAAGTCTTTCCAATCACAGGTCTTTCCTAATCCTACCTGGCAATATGAGATATTGAATATGAGACTTTCTATACCAAGGCATAGGCTCTATGAAACATCCACACAACTGCTGGGTTGGGAGGAATAGCTGTTCCAAAAGCAAGTGAATGTACAATACCTTCAGGAGGTCTTTTGGTTCACTTCCTTCATCCACAACAATCAATTGAGCTCTTCCATTCCGTTCATTGTCCCGAATACCAATAGCAACCTGAGTAGCCTTCAAGCGCTCATATTTATTGCATGTAGAACCACACCACTGGTATATGTTCTAGAACAAAATTAAGACATCTTTGGTTAATAGGAAACTCTAGGAAAAGTGTTTTAAACACCCCATTAATGGGTGCAGCTTGGGATGGTATTCAAGCACAGAGAAAGCTTTCCCCTGGAGGCTCATCTTGGAAGATCTGGGTTTTCAAATAGTATGGACCCATAAAGGACATAGCCTGCACTTTGAATTCTGAATTTTATTTGGATCAATTTATAAACAACTTTGCATCTAGAACAGTAAGGTGTTATATGCCATAACAAGAAGGAATTTGTTTTGTGACTTGGATACACATATCAGATAGCAGACCAAAGCAACTCATGAAATATCAGAGGGAACAAAATCTTTTGTATTTGCATGATTTAACTAGACAGACCAGTATGCTGGCTTCAATGTCTAGAGCTTGAATTTTTTTAAACTTGGTAACAGGAATCCTTCACATACAGTTTTTCCAAGCCAGCCATTTGGAAACTGAAGTTTTGAAATACAAGTAGCCTGAAACTATAATAATTGTATTCATAGGGAAAAAGATTACCTGCTGAGAATCTAGTACGGCATGTATAATTCAAGACAAGGACAGAATGACAACCCCTCCATGTTAATTACAGAATGAACAAACAAACAGCAAGAAATCATAACAAAAATTAAATTGGTTTTGTACAGCATACATTGAAAGATGGCATCATATTAAATAAATGAACAAGAGAAAAATATGGAAATAATTTCTCAACTACTTTTTAATTTTCTTTTTTCATTTTCTATTTTCTTCCAGAAATCCCAAAAGAAACAATATGAACAGGGTAATGTACAGAAGGTGGTATTCTCTTCACCTACTAGGCTTAAGTAGAGTTTTCATCAATTTGAATACATTTCATTTCATAAATCAGATGAGTCTTCCTTCAATGGTATCTCCATAAATTTGAAGATAATGAAAACATCAGCTTTGAAAGAAATAGTTATAATTCCCCTGATACAAACATACATCATGGAAAGGGTCCACTCTGTTTATCTGAGAGAGAAATGGCTCTTCTCAAATTGTGCCTTCATTCTTCAGGAGTAATTATTTTTGCTACCCACTTAATTGGAGATACTGTCTTAATCTACAATTACTGCACTTTTCCTTTATTGCACTTTTAATCACATTCTGTGTTTTATTTTTCTACTAGCATATATACTCTGAATTGCCCGGATGTCGGAAGGTCCACTGCCCTCCACCCTTTTAACCCTTCTTTCTCTTTCTCTCTAGTCCCATTCCTTCTCTCTCATTCTTTTCTCTTCCTTCCCTTCCTTCCTTCCTCCTTCCCTTTCTCTTTCTTCCTTCCCTTCTATTCCACTCTCCTTTCTCCAGCTCTGAAGGCCTGCTTCACAATGTGTCTGTGGTAACAAGGCTCTCTTTCCTGTTCTTTCCTCCTTCCCTCCCTTCCCCTCATTTCATCTTTCATTCTCAGAGATATCACAGAGGGCCACTTCACCTTCTTTGTGTTTCAGACAGAACGATTAAAAAAATTCATATTTGACATATAGATATATAGAATTTGTACACCAACTTTGGAAGGAACTGCCTCCAAAGGAATTTGTTTAGAATTTGAAACTTAAGTTCCACAACAAGCTGTAGATGATTTGACAGAACATCCTGTGAAATAAATGTACTTAGGTTGGTATGAAAGCAGAAAAATCTGGAAAATTGAACAGATGAGTATCAAAGCTTTTGTTCCATTCTTATGCACTTTGCCTAATTTTATCTCCAATTTTAAACAACTTGTTCTTTGGCTAGACTTCATGGCCAATCGTGCATCCTGAACATATACCCAAAGGAGATACACATAAATAGTGTTTCCTGGTTGGAAGTAAAAGGAATACAAAGCAAAAGCCTACAATGACATTCTAGGCTTAAACAGCTTCACTACAGTTTTGAGTTTTCATACATATTTCAGGAGTGTCACATGAATTGCACAGTATGTGCAAATACAGAAATACTGCATGTTCCCATAATATAAATGAGTTCCAATTGGATACTGGAACATGATTCTTAATAATTTTATCTAAGTGGAATATCTGAAATCCCTGTAAAACTGCAAACTCACATTTTGAAGGGGAAAAGGTCCCTAAATCTACAGATAAGTTCAATTAAGCAACCTGGAGGTTCCTTCTCAGTACCTGTATATGACAATATGTTTCTGCAACATTTCAAAATACCACACAACTATAGAAGGGAAATTATTGCTTTAGAAATATTACTTTAAATTAGTTCTGAGGTTTTGAGGACAAACCTCTTAGACCTGTCCTTTTCACAGTCTATAAAAATAACCTTTTTATAGACAACAAGACAGAACAAAATCAATTCTGGTGTTTTCAACAAGAGTATTTTTAATTCCTCATTAAATGGCTGCAACGAGGGGGAAATTTGGAACAAGGAAATTCAGTATTCTGTGAAGTTTGTGGTTCTGAGCTTTCATTTCAAATCTGAGGGAGTCACTAGCAAAGCGGCAGGCAACAAATGTTATATACACACACACACACACACACACACACACACGCAAAACTTTTCAAAACAGTGCAAAGGAGGAAAGAAAATACCACAAAGAATGGTACTGCAATAATCAAATGGAAGACCAAACAATGTAGGATGAAAGAAAACAAAACTACCAAGAACACTTTACGACATTTCAACCACCATCTGTAATTTGGGTTTCAAACTGTCTGCTAGAGAGCCAGGCATTTTAAATAGCTAGTAGTGCTTGCAATTTGTGATCATTGAATGCTTCAGAACTGAAAGCGAAATGTCCTGCAATTTGAGATTAGAGGAGATTTCCCCATCAAAAAGTGATAGAAATATGGAAGGACTACAGTTCAGAGGCTGAGCAGATTCTGTATATACTTTGCTTTTAAAAAGACCAAAAAAAAACCAACCCAGATTCAGTACTTGACTTCTCCAGGTATAATTAAGAATGATCCCTCTGTGAAACTGCTGGAAGTCAGTGGATAATAAGAGTTTCTTCTGATATAGAGCAGCTTCCTATATTTTCTGCAAAAAGACTGCAAAAAGTTCCTATACACATATCTGTATAGCAATATTCAGTTTCTGGTCAAAGGGTTAGGGCTTCCGGACTAGATTATGCAATATATGTTTCTCCATTTGGCCCAGGGTCTTCTTGTTTAATGTATAATCATTTCCATTTCTCTGCATGTTCAAATCTTATCCATATGGGATTTGTCTAATAATGAACTTTTATATTTCTTTATAAAATGGGAACAGAGCTTGCTTTTACAAATAACAAAATCAGAATATTGTGGGTACAAAAGAATTATATAGGCAAGCCAGTATAACAACAACACAAACAATATCAAAGTTTAAATTAGTATTTCATATTTCCAACGCCACTAATGAGTCGATGAGAGTTCCTTCCCCCTCTCCCTCTTGTCTTTCATCTCCCCAGTCAATTAAGAACCTTGACACATTAAGAACGGGATTTATCACACAACATGGCGAATGTAAGTAGGGTATGAAGTGGGGTGTGGGGCAACCCAACCAATGGGGGGAAGCATCAGCCACCCAGCTTCCCCCTCTTGTTGCCTATGAATCATGGGAAACTTTCTGTGTTGCCACGGCATAGAGTTACAACACTCCCTTTTCACTTGTGCCATGGAGCCCTACCGGAAATAGATCTATGGCCCCATCCACACAGTGCCTTAATCATGAGAGCTCCTGTTTCAAAATGGAGGGTGGCTAGATGGCATCGTTGGAAAAGTCACGATGATTCACTATAAAGGAGGGAAGCCGCGGGATAAAAAGGTCTCCTTTTATCCCATTTCTGACTGAAAGATGTACATCTTTGTATGTATGTATGTGTTTTCCTTCCCTCCCCCCTGTGGAGACTGCTCCAGCTGATGTCCATGCCTCTTTAAAAGCCTGAAACAGCTGATCAGCTTATTGGGCTGTCAAATGGATGCACAGCTGATTGACAGGCAGCACAAATGGAGAGCCATCAGAACTCTGAAACTCTTTATTTTACACTAAACACTGTACCACCAGAAATAGAGCTTTAATAAATAATTAGGGAAAGGATAATTTTTTAAAAAAAATCCTCCATTTTGCGCTGTATTTATTATGCTTGTATTTATTATATTTAGATATGCACATGTGTGCATATATGGATCAGTGCATAACTGAATTTTTAAAAAATATTTTAAATATATATATATGTATTTTTAAAACTTCCAGCGGATGTTCCCTGTCTGGAGAAGAAAGCCCGGGACTGACAAGTCTGTGTGGGAACCTGCTCTGAAGTCCTAGGTTCATTCCCCCCCTCTTCTAAATCCCGCAAAAGTGCCCTATGCCATGGGATGGGAGCCATTGGGCTCCGTGCCACAAGTGAAGAGGGAGCATTGTATGATGGGCGATTTTGCCCATCTGATAAGGTAGTATATTCACTCCACTACAAATATGAGCAAACATGGGTCATAGCCTAACTATAGATATTAAGACAGCTCAACTAGTTCATTTCAGCTAGACTCAATCCTTTGCCTGTTTAATGAAATGTAATTTGCATGTACTTGAATAGAATTCAATCCTTGGTAAATATGTAGAGGGAATCTTCCAGTGGAATCTAACTTACACGGAAGTTCCAACATTTAATGATACTTTAATTTGTGTCCATGCATTTTGGATTGGAGCCTATAAAATAAACAGACCCTTCCTATCCTTCTTATCCTTCTGTAAATAAATAAAGCCTTTCTAAAAAAATATTTCAGGTCTGTCAGAATTGAGTTTTCAAGAGAAGCAGTCCTCATATAACAAGTTGGTCTTACTGTTGATTAATTTGTTTAAACTGTTTTCATTCTGGTAATGGTTTTGCTGATAATTTTTAACCATGCTTGTTAACTATGTTGAGTCCCAAACTGGGGGAAATTTGAGATATAAATAAATATTATAACAATAGCAATAATGATAACTCCTTACAACAAGCCTCCCTGAGACAAAGGGGTCATATTCCCATATAGTCCCACAGGTTTACAAGACTCAACCAGGTTATTTTCACATGATACTTTCTTTGTGTTTCATTAAAATATGTATTAGCTCCTTGCTAGTCTACAAACCAATAATTACTTAAATAATTTAATATTTGGATTGATAAATAATTTCTTGTTATTGGCTCTGAGCTTCATGGGAGGTGATTATCAATGATTATCAGTGCTTTAAAATGAGATAGCATCTCCCATGAATGATGACATAATCATCATTCATGAGCCTCTAGAGCACATAACAAGTTGAGACAGGTACACACCTGGATTATCAAAACAATTTCTGCCTTAGGAGTTGATGTGCTTTAAAAAAAAAGAAAGAAAGAAAGAAAGAAAGAAAGAAAGCAGACCATAAAGACACCCAGCAAGTACCATAGTAACTGGAATCAAAATCTAGATTTTGGAAATTTTCCATTGTACAATCTAGGAATAGGTTATTTTTCTGTAAACCCACTCTCTGAGTGTGGATTTTCATGTAGAACTTTATCACACTTTATCACACAACAAAGAACAATCAGGGGCCTTAAAATAATACAAATAATAATATAATAACTTTATTCTTTTATTCCATCTTGGGCGGCTTACACATGGCAAAAAGTGTCTAAAACAGAGCATAAAACATATAATACAATACAGCATATAGCATATAAAAACAACAATTGAAAACTCAGAACAGCACCCAATAGCCTATGGTGACAACTACCGTAAGACATGGCCAGACTGTAAACAAGACAGGGGAATGGGATAGTGCACATTGTAGCTAAGGAACAAAGACATGGGATGAAGTACATTGCTGAAATTTCACAACCGATGAAATTTCACAACCGCCATCATTTCACAGATAAAAACTAGAACAAAAGTGGGCAAGCGACATCAAAATACAGTCAAGATAGGAAAAGGTATTAATCACGAAAAACACAGACAAACTGCAGCGGTTTGTTTTGACCTGAGTCTTCAAGTCCATCAATTATTGACTTTTGGGAGTTTCCCAGAATTAAAGAAAAAATGGTCCTAGTCAATAGTTTTAAATTATGGTCCATGTCTCTGGCATATTAAGGGGAACTGGAATAAGGTACTTGAGAAAAGGGGAGAATCAGCTCTTTAGAACTTCAGAAGCATGTTACCTGTAATACTTGCTTGCAAGTCAAAAGTGTCTAATCTATAAAGCATGACTCACCCTCTGGAACAGGGGTCTTCAAACTTTTAAAGCAGAGGGCCAGATCATGGTCCCTCACTGTTAGAAGACCAGACCATAATTTGAAAAAAGCCATGAATGAATTCCTGTGCACACTGCACACATCTTAATTTTAGTGCCAAGAAAACCCTCATGAAAGAACAATGCAATATTTAAAACGAAGAACAATTTTAACCAACATAAACTTACCAATATTTCAATAGGAAGTGTGGGCCTGCTTTGCCTGATGAGATAGTCAAGTTAAGAACATAAGAAGAGCCATGCTGAATCGGACCTCAGCCCATCTAGTCCAGCATTCTGTATCACACAGTGGCCCACCAGTTGTACACGGGGATCTCGAGCAGAAGGGAGGGCAAAACCCTGACCTGCTCCCGACCCCCACAACCAGTACCCAGGGAAATCCTGCCTACCTCAACCAACTCCGAGGTGGCACTTGAATGTCCTTTTCAGTAACTACCGATACACTTGGTATCCATGAATCTGTCTAATCCTGCCTTGAAGTTGTTCAGGCTGACAGCTGTCACAACCTCTTCTGGAAGTAAATTCCATAACCCAATGACCCTCTGGGTGAAGAAATATTTCCCTTTATTAGTCCTAATTTTCCTACCTTGGAGCTTCAGGGAGTGCCCTCTAGTCCTAGTGTTTTGTGACAAAGAAAATAATTTTTCTTTATTCACCTTTTCTATCCCATGCATGATTTTATACACTTCGATCAAGTCACCTCTTAAACGCCGTCTTTCAAGGCTGAAAATACCAAGGCATTGCAACCTGGTTTCATAAGGGAGCCGCTCCATCCCTTGGATCATTCTTGTTGCCCTTTTCTGTACCTTTTCCAGTTCCGTTATATCCTTCTTAAGGTGCAGAGACCAGAATTGTACACAGTACTCCAAATGTGGCCTTACCATCGATTTGTAGAGAGGTAATACAACATTTGCTGACCTATTTTTGATTCCCTTTCTGATCATGCCTAGCATAGAATTTGCTTTTTTCACTGCTGCTGCGCACTGGGTAGACATCTTCATTGAGCTGTCCACCAAGACCCCAAGATCCCTTTCCTGGTTTGTCTCGGAAAGCTTTGACCCCATCAATTGGTAGGTGTAGTTGGGGTTCTTTGCCCCGATGTGCATGACTTTACACTTGTTTAGGTTAAAATGCATTTGCCACTTTGTTGCCCATTCACTCAATTTCGAGAGATCTTTCTGGAGTTAATTAGGATTGTTGATGTGTGCCTTCAAGTTGTTTTGGACTTAGGGAGACCCTAAGTCTAATGTTTAGGACAGCAGTGGGGTGGGTAGGTAAATAATCTTGGATGGCTGCATCCAACCCAAAGGCCTGAATTGGGGACCCCCGCCTTAAAAAAAACTTGTTCAGTTGAGAAATTTAGCATATAATATCAGTAACTGAAAATGTCAACTAACTGCCAAACATAATTCACATGTAGAAGGGTACCATTCATGTACAGATTTTGTAATTATCTTGTTATATGTTCAAGTCCAGACATCTAAATCAGTTGTTGGGTATGCTTAGCTTGGAGAAAATAAAGCTGAGAGGGAACATGATAGCCATGTTTAAATATGTCACATTTAGGAGGGGAAACTTGTTTTCTGATGCTTTATTGACTAGGATACATAGGAATAGATTCAAATTTCAGAAAAAAGTTATTCAATCTGAACATTAAGTAGAATCCCCAGATGGTAAGAGCTTCTCGGTAGTGGAATATGCGGCCTCAAAACATGGTGAAGTCTCCTTCTCTAGAGTTTTTGAGGCTGGATGACCATCTCTTGAAGGTGATTTGATGGTATTTTCCTGCATCTCAGAATTGAGTTGAACTGCATGGCCCTTGTGGTCTCTTCCAACTCTTGATTCTATGAGACATCAGGCTTGCACCTTATTTTTTTTATTTAAAAAAACAGCTAGAATGTAAAGATCCGCAAAAGGTCAGATTTTGTTTTATGTCCCAGGACTAAATGGATCGTAGTCTTCCCACTCATGCACTCCTAATTATTCCACGATAACTTTGATGCTCAAATGTAATTTCAGGCAAGGACCCATCGGATTGCTGCTATTGCTGAATAAATGAAAACCAGACATCTTCCAATCTGCTGCAATCTTCTAAAACCAGGGCCCAGACTATATGATTCTGGGCTGCAGTTATGTTTCAATCCATTTTTCTATCTAATGAAACTTCCAAAATAATGTTTAATTTGGTATAGCAAATACCAAATCAAATATCTGGTTTCAAGTATAAAACAAGAAGAGTGAAGTACAAGCACAATCTTCTGAATACATTTTAGAATTCTTTAAGTCATTAAAAAAGCCAATAGATCTGTTATGAATCATAATGTAAATATCTAGGCAGGAGGTATTTTCATTCACTGGACCAAATTTGGCACAAATACCCAATATGCCCAAATTTGAATACCGGGGGGAGCTGTGGGGGATTGATTTTGTCTTTTTGAAGTTGTAGTTGCTGGGATGTATAGTTCACCTACAATCAAAGAGCATTCTGAACTCCACCAACAATGGAACTGAACCAAACTTGGCACACAGGACTCCCATGACCAACAGAAAATACTGGAATGGTTTGGTGGGCATTGACCTTGATTTTAGGAGTTATAATTCACCTGCATCCCGAGAGCATTGTGGACTCAAACAATGATGGATCTGGACCAAACCTGGCATGAATACTCAATATGCCCAATTGTGAACACTGGTGGAGTTTGGGGAAAATAGACCTTGATATTTGGAAGTAGTAGTTGCTGGGATGTATAGTTCACCTACAATTAAAATGCATTCTGAGCCTCATCAACAATAGAATTGGGCCAAACTTCCCTCACAAAACCCCCATGACCAACAGAAAATACTGTGTTTTCTGAAGGTCTTTGGCAACGCCTCAGACACCACCTCACGACACCCCCCCCCCCCCCAGGGGTCTGGACCCCAAGGTTGAAAAACACTGAATTAAAGCATCACCAATCCTAGATGTTGGATCATATGGACTTGATTAGAACTAAGCTTAAAATGTATGAATCCATCTGGGGATGGTAAATTCTGCCACACAACCTGACAAGCAAGGTGAACCTAAGAGCTCTTTGAAATCTAAAATTTGCTCAGGCTAGAACAGGGCTGTCCAACTGCCAGCCCTGCAGGTGTTTTGGACTTCAACTCCCAGAAATCCTAACAGCTGGTAAACTGGCTAGGATTTCTGGGAGTTGAAGTCCAAAACACCTGCAGGGCCGGCAGTTGGACAGCCCTGGGCTAGAACAATGATAGAGCAAACTGGTTGCTACTGGCTCGTCATACCCATGTTATCTGACAACACCAGGACAAAAAACCGTATTACTAAAGCACAAACAGGAAAAACGCAGCTATCTGACATTAGCCTATGAAAATAAAAGATGGTTTGAAGCCAAAGAGCTATGAATGACAATCTGAAAAGCTTTGTAAAGTAGAAAAACATAGTTACACAAGGAAGAAAACATGTTTAAAAGGTTTCCATTAATAGCTTATGTTTTCCAAAATGCAGAACTCTAGAGCAACATCCTGTTCAGACTGAATTTTTCCACTGTGATCCTAAGTTGTTGAGACATCAATTCTGTATAGTCTTGGACCAAACTCTTTTAATGTATGGTGTACATTTTGTTGGAAAGTACACATACATGGAAGTGGGGTTTTTTTTGTTTCCACCCAATACTGGAAATAATAAAGAATAGAGTCAAAAGAGCCAAAATATACTGCAAGTGGAAGCAGTAGCTTTATTTCTTTGAAGTTTGGCAAAGGCATGTAGAGAGACAGGGACTACTATAACACGACAAGTCCACATCTTTCATCCATTTAATTATGGGGTTATGGGGCCTCATGATTTTTGTGCTTGGATATTGTGTGAGTGTGTGTCAGAAGTGACTTGAGAAAATGCAAGTCGCTTCTGGTGTGAGAGAATTGGCCGTCTGAAAGGACGTTGCCCAGAGGATGCCTGGATAATTGATGTTTGTACAATCCTGCGAGGGGCTTCTCTCATGTCCCCACATGAGTTCAACAGACAGGAGATTACCCCGCTCCTCGGATTCGAATAGCCAACCTTTTGGTTGACCAATCCTGCCGGCACAAGGGTTTAACCCATTGCGCCAACAGGGGCTTGGATATGGGCCCATTAAAAGCATTACTTTTCAATTGCTGAATCTCCAGATTATTGACTCCCGGAATCCCTGATCATTAGCCATGATGGCTGGACCATATAAGAACTGAGTTTAAAATAACTGGAGGATCAAATATGGGGAACAGCTGAATGAGAGAATAAAAAACTAGTAGAGTAGTACAGTAGCAAGAAATAAACAAGATAGCCTGATTGCCTTCAATAGGTCCTGGACTATAACTCCCATCATCTCAAGGCAGACTATGAAAATTGTGGTCCAACACATACCAAAGGCACCATTTGGGGTTGGATGGCATAGGTTGCATACCAGATCCTCACTGAAATATGGAATGGAGGGGTGACAGATTGAGTGAAGACTAGAATAGCCATATGTACAAATGGAAAGAAAAAGATGTAGACATATAAAGATACCAATATTCCTATTGTCAGTTTAAAGTTTGTGTTTAAGCCTGATATCTGTAACAGAGAGATAGTGTCTGTGTATCTAATTGTAATCATTTTCTTAAACACCTAGCTAGATTACCTTCTTCAAAATGGTTATTATCCAAATCAATATCATCACCTATTTATTTTACTGTTAGCGAAATGGAGTACAGGCAGTCTCCAAGTTATGAACAAGATAGGGTTTCAATTTAAGAACAAACCTACAGAACCTACCGGTAACTCCAGCCAAGTCTCTCTCTCTCTCTCTCTCTCTCTCTCTCTCTCTCTCTCTCTCTATATATATATATATATATATATATATTAGAGACATCACACTGGCAACAAAGATCTGCATAGTAAAAGCAGTGATATTCCCTGTAGTCACCTATGGATGTGAGAGCTGGATCATAGGGAAGGCTGAGCGAAGGAAGATAGATGCTTTTGAACTGTGGTGTTTCAGGGAAGGATATTAAAGGCAAAGATGAAGTACTTTGGCCACTTAATGAGAAGACAGGAAAGCTTAGAGAAGACAATTATGCTGGGGAAAATGGAAGGAAAAAGGAGGAGGGGCTGACCAAGGGCAAGATGGATGGATGGTATCCTCAAAGTGACTGGCTTGACCTTGAAGGAGCTAGAGGTGGAGACAGCCGACAGGGAGCTCTGGCATGGGCTGGTTCATGAGGTCACGAAGAGTCGGAAGCGACTGAACAAATGAACAAAAACAACTCCTCTCTCTCTCTCTCTCTCTCTCTCTCTCTCTCTCTCTCTCTCTGTGTGTGTGTGTGTGTGTGTATATATATATATATATATATATATATATATATATATATATAAAGCACAGGGAAGGGTTATCACCCCTGTGGTGTTTGTTTTGTTGTCTGTACCCCTGTTCAGAAGATTCAGAAGAGTGGCTGACCAAGGGCAAGATGGATGGATGGTATCCTCAAAGTGACCGGCTTGACCTTGAAGGAGCTAGAGGTGGAGACAGCCGACAGGGAGCTCTGGCATGGGCTGGTTCATGAGGTCACGAAGAGTTGGAAGCAACTGAACGAATGAACAACACCTTCTCCTCCTCCTCCTCCTCTCTCTCTCTCTCTCTCTCTGTGTGTGTGTGTGTGTGTGTGTGTGTGTGTGTGTGTATAAGCACAGGGAAGGGTTATCACTCCTGTGGTGTTTGTTTTGTTGTCTGTATCCCTGTTCAGAAGATTTTACCTTGCTCTTTGTCTCTGTGATAGCTGGATTTTGAAAAAAAATGGCTTGTTGTGGAAACAAGGATTGGTGATAAAGCTACAGTGGAGACATCTTTTCCCATGGTATCTCTTTCAGGAGTGCATTTCTACTTCTGAAGGGTAGATTCCTCTCACTTCCTGATGTCTCACCCCTGTTCTAAATTATGTATGTTGGATGTTTGTAACTCGGGAAATGCCTGTATATGATATTAGCAAATTTCCCCATTGAAGGATGCTCCCAAGTCACACAGATTTACATCTCCCAAACACTTTCTCATATTTCACTGTTACCTCTGAACTCAATTATTTCTTGTATGTGTTTTAACAGTGTTATGAAATGAGCATAATTAAAGAAGTTCAGGATGACTCAGAGCAGGAGTGAGTAATTTGCCCATTGTTTCCTTCAGACTGCAGTTTTCCAAGAGAGCTCTGGGAATCCAAGCATTTGTCCCTGAATTGCTTCTATAATTCAGTTCTAGAGAACCAAGATGAGTTAGTTATATAAATGATTTGGGCCTGGTGTTGAGAAAACTTGTGAAGCACAGAGATCTACATTGAAAACTAATTATGAGCTTGGAAACATAAAACTGATCTGCTGTTCAGTACGGTTTTCATGAAGAGGATTAGCTAATACTTTTCTACTGTGTGGTTTTAATACCATAATTGCAGACATTCTGGGTAAAACCCAGATTCTGTTAATTCCAACTAGAGTATCCTATGAATCAATGAGATGTATTAAGTCAACATGTTATGAAAGTCCTGTTGAATCAATTGATTTTTTTTGTTTGGAAGTAACAATTAGATTTAGGCAACTATGTTTGTTCATTAATATCTTTGTTCAGAAAATTTGAATGGTTCCTTGAAAAATCTAGAAATACATTATGACTCCGGTACACATGAAATAGACTCTGTAATTTTACCCACCTGCATCTGACAAAATATGTAATCTCTAGAAATATTCCTGGCCCTCCAGCAATTCAGTGATTACTTCTGCTAGAAGTTACCAAAGAATTACTCTGGAGGACCTAGCAAATTCCTGAAGATTACAGCTCTCTAGACATTTTCTAGGATCTCCAGGGCAACCCTATAGTAATTTTCATCAGAAATAATTCCTTCCACTAGGTTTGCTATTGCCCACAGTTTCCTATTTCCAAGGATTGCATCCCTTGTAGATACAAGGACTGTATTGTACTTCATACTTCTATCCAGCTAACCAAGTATCATTTACTCTGACTGGAAGTGGATCCCCAGTGTATCAGACAGAGGTTTTTCTTTGTGGCAGAGGCCCCATCTGCACTGCCATATAATCCAGTTTCTGAATTTAGATTATCTCCTTTGAACTAGATTATATGGGAGATTAAAATAATCCAGTTAAATCAGATAATCTGGATTCAGAAACTGGATTATATAGCAGGGTAGATCCAGACTGAGGGAGGAGATTCAGGTGTTGTAATCTGAATCTCAAGAATTCAGCACCTCAGATGAATGGCCAATGGTCAGATGTTCTAGACATGGAAATCCAGTAACACTTGATGCCTCTCTACTTGAGAACTATTTGGTCTAAAGGCTTTCAACTGCAGGTGCAAGGAAACAAATCTGCATGCCAAGTACATACTGTATCCCTGAATGACAATCCCTCCCCCAAACCTAGTAAAGTTCAATTTTTGCCATGACTTCCAGTTTCCATCATGCCATGCTATTTGAATTATTCTGAAAACAGTAGTCCATAACACTGATCACAGTATTGCCCTGCCTAACAAAAAAGATATGAAAGCTGGGAAATTATCAGAAGCATTGGATGAAGTTGGATGGAGTTCACAAAAGCTATACCAAATAAAATCTCTCAGGCTCTGTCAATATTGGTCACTTGTTCTGTGGCCAATCTGGAACATTATGCTCTGGGCTTGTCCTGGATCAACCATGATGGCACTGGGCCAAATCCTCTGCAGCATTGCATCAGTGTGTCAAGATGGTCCAGATGGGTTAAAAATGCATCGGTCCTGCTGACACATCCCCTTGTCCTCATGTCTCCACCCCTGCTCCTCATTGGCCAAGGAGCTCCCTGCAAGAACCTGGCCATCATAGTCACATCTGCTGGTGTTATTATGAGGCACTCACACAATCAGCTAGGAAGAGGTAGATTTTTTGTTGTTGATTACTTGGGTGGTCAGCAAGATCAAATTAGGGGAAGGGTGATAGCAGCAATTCATGTATGGAAAATGTATCGAGCCAATGGAACCTGATCCAGCTGTCACCACAGCTGCAAAACCCAAGGACACTGTGAAGCAAAGTCATGTTAAGAGCTAAAAGGTCCAGATTCTTGTTGGAAGTCATTGTGCATTGTCAAAACTGTCAGCAACCGCTTTGGATGAGCATGGGATTTTTATTCGTATGGACATGGCCTTAGCCTTGAAAGTGATTTGCATACATGGTGACTTATCATTCAGTCATGGATTTAGTAGGTATATTATAATGAGATCTAGCAACTAAATGTAGACCCAAAACTCTAACCTCCCACATTCTCACCTGGACATTCTACTGTGCCTAAAAGAGAATTCATTTCTGAACTTTCCAGTTTGGTTTTGATTGCATAATATAGCAAAGGGTGGCAGCATTATACAAGGAATAGCTTGCCAACTTTTCTCAAGTCTTTTATTACTCATTCTTGCTTTATCCCTTTGGGTGCCACGGGTCACAATATTTTTGTTTTGCAACTCTTGATTTCCTTGGCAAAGGCCTGCTTATTTTTAGTTTTTCATAGATTAATTCACTGGCATGCTGCCTGAGTCTCATGACAGCAGCTGATAATGAATATCACATCCTTAAACCAGAACCTGTGTCATTGTTTTAGTAAATCTTACAACTACTGATTGCACACAATGACATCAAAAGAGACAGAAGAAAGCACCTTTGATTCTCATCTTGAGAGAATCCACTTGCTTCTCACACACTGTCATTTCCACCTAACAGTCTAGTCTTTCTTTTTTTAAAGTACTTTTTGTATCTGAGCTTTTTCTTCAGACTATTTGCTATTGGAAGTATCTTGGAAATATAGACATTCTAACAGATTGAATTTTCTGCTCAATCATTTGCTTAAATGTGTGAAGGGAAATGGCTAGCAGAAAACCACAAATGCTTGTGGTACATAAAATATATATTAGCACAAGGGAATGTTTGGTAATATATAGAAGAGGAGCATGAACATTATGCCATGTGATATTCATGACTTATTTGGTTTGGTTGAAAAACTTTGCTGTGTTGAAACTTACCGTTCCAAGATCTACGATGAAGCAGTCTCCTTTGTTGAAGCTCTCCCAGCTAAGAGGAACCTCTGTCGCTCGAACCACTCGCCGGCCTTTGATGTGCAAAAGTCTCCGGGCACTAAGGTCATTTGTGATGACATGCTTAAAACCTGATGCAACACCACCTGCCTATATGAATTAAGACAAGTATTAGCTCGTTTCTTTGGTCAAACTTGCAGCTTAGTTACACCACTGCCTTAGAAGTTCAGACATCACAGCAAATGGTATCTAGATTAACCATAGAATGAAAACAACATTATAGATGGCCCTTTAAAATAAGCATGGTTTAGGGTGCCTTACTGGCTTTTGTTATTGCACTCCGAGTATAAATTCATATAATGCGCTTTTGTCATAATCTGTAACAGGAATAGGCACTCCTGTAACCTTCTAGATGTTTTGATTTGGTGTTTCCACACTGAAGGGGTACAACAGTATGTTCATCTGTTACGTAAACTCAAAGCCAGTGCTTTTCAAACTGTAGTCCTCCAGGTGGTGGACTCCCAGCCAGATTACCAGCTATTATGATTGTGAGATTTTAAGTCCAAAACATCTAGAGAACAATTCAAGAAACTCTGCTCTAAGCCATTGGCTTTACATGGGAAGGAGGGCTGAAACCCCACTTCTTCAGTTTTAATATTAAACCTGAGTTCTCCCTTACTTTTGCCTTTTGTGGAATTTTTTAAAGAAAGTCACCAGCTTCTTTAGAAATGCTACATAATCACATTATTTAATACCTTATACTTAATGCCACCTTTGAAGTACCCGACAAATTGTGTTGACTCATATCCTTGGATTTCTCGATGTTGCACAGGTTTTCCACCAAGATAATCATCCATCTGAACTGTAAAGATTGCTGCAGCGGTACTTTCATCCTGAGAACACTCTTTTCCTATCATAAAATGGAATAATTCTATTTAGAGGAGAAAATTAGTAGCAAGAGAGAGATTTCAAATTGAAATCATACAAATATGTATACCCACAAATTTCTACCAATTTGATATGGAAAATGAAATTCTTTGAGGGAGCTCTAGTGAAGGCATAGGAGTGTGAAAAAAAACATGGTTTAAATATTTGAAGGGCTGCCATCCAAATAACACAACCTATTCTTCTAGGCTTACTCAGATATTGGGGCAACTTTAGTGGGACCAGAAACCAGTCTGCATACATCTTAAACATACTTCTGACTGCAAACATCTTTAAAACTTGCAGTTCAGAAGTCTAGTTGGTAGTAGGCCTATGGGCAGCAAAAACAGTAGCCTGCATGTTGCCTACCCATAATTTCATGGTTTACAGAATGGTGAATATTGGTTGGGAGTAACCTCTTCATGTAAGAGAAGCTTCACTGTAGGACCAGCTATTAAGGGACTTCTTGCCCTGCATGTCATCTAGTACAGGCTGAACAGTTCTCTACTAGAGCAATTCTAGTTATGAATTCTTTGTATGATTCCCCTCCATCAACTTTGCTGGACTGGCCATGCTGTCCAAATGCCTGATCATCTCCCAAAGCAGTTACATTATTCTCAGCTCAAGAACTACATGACAGAAAGTAGAGTGGGATCCTACATATAGGATATGTAAAACCTACATATAAGGCTTTATATGTTTTAATTGCCTGTATTAATGCTTATTTTTTATTATGTATGTTTTTGGCATCTAATTGAGCCTCTCTCTCTCTCTCTCTCTCTCTCTCTCTCTCTCTCTCTATATATATATATATATATATATATGTAAGTCGCCCTGAGTCCACTACGGGGTATAAATACAGTAAGAAAACAAATAAAATAAATCTACTGATTGATTTCTGGGTAATTTGTAGCAGTGAATCAGCAAAAAAAATTCAACTTCAATTCTCTAACAATAGTAACAACCCAAATGTTTTGGTGGCAACTCCTTCCAGAACAAGTACACTATCTCTATCCATTCTGAGACGTCACCTAACAGCATCAATTTATTATTATTATTTATTTACACCATTTCTACCCTGCTCTTCTCACCTCCGCAGGGGGACTCAGAGCAGCTAACAATGGCAATGATTCGATGCTGCAACAAATTACAATTATAATAACAAGATAAAAACATACAAATACATTAGATTAAAACCACATTAGTTAAACAATCATAAAGCCTTTTCCATCAGAACAATCACAAGGTCAGGTTCAATGTTCAGTGCCGTTATATCCATTAGCCAAAATCCTGGTTCCACAACCACATCTTCAGTTTTCTTCTGAATGAAAGGAGGGAGGATGCTGATCTGATTTCGCTGGGGAGTGAGTTCCACAGGTGGGGGGTCAAAACCTAGAAGGCCCTGTGTTTGCGCAGCTGGTGGGACTGAGAGCAGGGCTTCCCCAGTGGATCTTAGGCTATGAGGTGGAACGTAGAGGGAGATACGTTCAGACAAGTAAGCTGGACAAGTAAGCTGGGCCGGAGTCGTATAGGGCTTTATAGGCCAAGACCAGCACTTTGAATTGTGCTCGGAAATGGACTGGCAGCCAGTATAGTTGACGTAACAGGGGAGTGGTATGCTCCCTGTATGATGCTCCAGTGATCATTCTGGCTGCTGCCTGTTGGACTAGTTGAAGTTTATGAACAGTCTTCAAAGGCAACTCCACGTAGAGCGTGTTGCAGTAATCTATTTGGGATTAAACCAGAGCGTGGACCACCATGGCCAGATCAGACTTCCCAAGGAACGGGCGCAGCTGGCGCACAAGCTTTAACTGTGCAAAAGCTCTCCCAGCCACCACTGAAACCTGGGGTTCCAGGCTCAGCAATGAATCCAGGATCACTCCCAAACTGTGAAGTTGCATCTTCATGGGAGTGTAACCCCATCCAACACAGGCTGTAACCCTCTGTACCAAGTCTGCCAACTTTGTGTTTTGTTTGTTTATTTGTTTTTTAATGCAATACAACTGTTTGGTTCACTCTTGACACGATAAATAAAAAATATGACTTCAAACCTTGTTTGTTATGATGTCTGAACTGACAAACCATGGTTTGCAAAAGTCCAGCAAGTAAGACTCAGAAATCATGGTTCTAAGGGAGTTTGTAAAGCATATTTGCATGGATTATGATTTGGCATATCTGAAGTGATAAAAGACTGAGGCTGGTAATGTAATCAAACCCAAACTTGAGCAACACTTGATTTTTTACACCAACTGACATCAATATTCCACCATTGCAAAAATTTATGCCACACAAATGGCCATATGTATAGCATTGTGCCTTTTGAGTTATTAAAAAAGGGTATGAGAGATTTATTACAGATCATAGCATTTTATGTGGATTCGTGACAAACATATCCTTTTAATTTATTTACAATACAGCAAAAGTATTTTAAATTTATTCATCTTTTTAATTTATTTATAATGTTTTCCTCATTTTCTGGTTCAGTTAGCTTGTTGAGTGTCGTTCCTGTTAGTATAATACTTAGATTCTTTTTGGTTTTCTTGTCCAGTGTCTGAACTGACAAAATATTGTTAGAATCATTGTTTGCAGAAGTGAAATGATAAAGCAAGGCCCACAAGAAGCAATTAACTATAGTCTTCCTTTTGCTCATTCACATGATATGTCTATGATTTGCATTCAAAACCACTGAGTTAATCTAAACTATTCTATCACACATATTTTAGTCCTAAAAGAAGTTGAGGTTGAACTGTATCAACTTGTGAGGTCCAGCTGAACTTCTGATGTGTACATCCCCACATAGATCCACCCTTATCTAAGTCAAACCACCATGTCTGCAGTTAATAAGTATCAGTAACACAGAGTTCCAATATAATCTTTCATTGCAGCACTCGTTATAATTTTCCGCCATATACACTCAAAGTAGTTATTTTCCGTGTCAGTACTTTATGCTTTGAGCACATGTAAAGCAGAATTTGTTATCATGATAAAAATGACTGAAAATATATATTTTAAAACCTTATCTGGGCACAGAGAAGAAGAGATCAAGCTCTTTACCTAGGTATTTATCTTGCTAGTTATCTTTAGGTTGGGAAGCACAAAAAAAAAACCCGGCTTCTATGTTTTTGCTAGAAATCATAAGAGATACAGTTGCAACTTGGCACATACTGGGGATGGCAACTCATCAGCAAAAACGCTAACTATGCAGATTTGACAATAGCCGCTAGTACTACATGCTCAAAAAGAAATATGCCAAATTGTGCATTGCTTATTAGTATGTATACCCGGCACCAAGACTCCAGTAAAATGAGATAATCTAGATAGAAGAGAATCTCATTCTTCACCCTGCCCCTAGCCATTAAAATCCAAATTACACAGAAGTACTGGCACTGTTGGATGCCAAATCCTGTCACTGATTTTTAGCAAATTTTCTATATCTGTGGAGAAAATGGCTTGGATTCCTTCTGATGTTAGGTGCATCTACACTGCAGAATTCACGCACATGAATGATCATGTTTAAATACTATGGAATCCTGGAATTTGTATCTTGGTGAGCTACCAGCAATCCTTATAAAAAAAGGTGAAAGATCTTTTAAAACTGCAATACCATGAGCTACTACAGCTAAAGTGGCATTAAGTGCACTCACTGTACAGCAATGATTTTCAACCTGAGCATCAAGTCTTCGGGGGGGGGGGGGGTTGCGAGGGTGTGTCAGTGGAGTCGCCAGAGACCATAAGAAAACACAGTAGTTTCTGTTGGTCATGAGGATTCTGTGTGGGAAATTTGGACCAATTCTCTCATTGGAGGGGTTCGGAATGCTCTTTGATTGTAGGTGAACTTTAAATCTCAGCAACTACAACTCCCAAATGTCAAGGTCTATTTTCCCCAAACTCCACTAGTGTTCACATTCGGGCATATTAAGTATTCGTGCCAGGTTTGGTCCAGATCCATCATTGTTTGAGTCCACAATGCTCTTTGGATGTAGGTGAACTACAACTCCAAAAATCTAGGTCAGTGCCCACCAAATCCTTCCAGTATTTTATTTTGGTCATGGGAGTTCTGTATTCCAAATTTGCTTTAATTCCATCATTGGTGGAGTTCAGAGTGCTCTTTGATTGTAGGTTAACTATAAATCACAGCAACTACAACTCCCAATGACAAAATCACCCCCGCCCCAACCCCACTAGTATTCAAATGTGGGTGTATTAGATATTTGTACCAAATTTGGTCCAGTAAATGAAAATATATCCTGCATATTGGATATTTACATTATGATTCCTAACAGTAGCAAAATTACTGTTATGAAGTTGCAACAAAAATAATTTTATGGTTGGGGTCACCACAGCATGAAGAACTGTATTAAGAGATCGCGGCATTAGGAAGGTTGAGATCCACTGGTCTACAGTATAAAGATATTGAAAGTGGGCCCTGTACATGTAACTGAGGCACAAAATGTTCTAGTTTTGATGGATGCGTTTCAGGTTGTTCAACATGACTATGTGAACAAGTTGCTTCTAGAGCTGAGGCCAACCACTTTTCCACTAGACTTACTGTATGTTGGCCATTAAAACTGCCAAAAGAGGACTGACCAATTGGATGCCACCTCATTAGGAAACAATTAGTTTCTAATCTCCTATTCTAAGTAGTAGTGAGTGCTGGCAACACAACTTCAAGCTTTCCTAGATGAAACAAATCTTCTTTCATCTTTCTAAACTTGGTGCATACTTGGTTAGGGACAGAAACAGCCTTGGTCGTTTTGGTTGATATCCTACACTGAAAGTTGGACAGGGAGAGTGAATCCCTGTTGATCCTCCTGGATCTCTCAGCAGCATTCAATATCATCGGCCACAATTTTTTTCTGGGTCATTTGTTTGATTTGGGACTTGGAGTCATTGTTTTGCAGAAGTTCTGGTCTTTTTAGGCTGAATACTCCCAGAAGGTAGTGTTGGGTGACCCCTGTCCAACTTTTTGGGCATAAGCCTATGGGGTTCCACAAGGGGTATATGCTGTCTCCTATGCTTTTCGAAATCTACACACACAGAGACATGTTATATGAGACAGCTATAAAATATCCCCCATCCAGTCAGATTCTGTTCCACACCTTTTCCTTTGCCTCACAACACAAAGCTGGGTAGAGAGGCTCTAGGCTCAAGGTTTGCCTACCTGACGAAATGGTTCCAATCCAGACTGAGGCCATCATCTATCTGTGTGTGTGTGTGTGTGTATTCACACATACATACATGCACACACATACATATATGCATACATACATGCATACATACATGCATACATATATACATGGTGCACTGCAAGTGAAAGATCAACCATAAACTTAGTTCCTTATCATTTGGCTGACAATCCACACAAGTTTATTTGAGTGTAAAAATGAATGTAGTCTGAGAGTACATGTTATATAGTTAACAAAACATGCAATTCAATTCTGCAAAAGCAGCTATATACCAGGTGAGGTGGAACTGGCATTATATTTGCTGTAAAACCCACACCCACTCAAACAAACATTAGCAAGAAGAAAATAGTGTAACCAGATGACCCAGTGCCTTTGATTGGCATGATTCACTTGAGGATCCTGTGCTGTCAGCTGAAGCTCAAGGTCCTACAAAAGCTATAAAAAGCTTTTTTTAAAAAAATTATTTATTGACTGTGTACATACAGCACTGTCAGAAGATGTAGAAACATCATGTAATAAAGTGTGGCTTAATATTGTAGTGTAACATTGTGGTTAGAATATTGAACTAAAAGCAAAGAGACTCAACTATCAATCCCAAATTCACTAGGTAAAAGTTGAGGTGCTACTCTCTCCTAACCTAAGCCCTTTCCAGACAAGCCCTGTATTCCAGGATCTGATCCCAGGTTTTCTGCTTTAAACTGGATTATATGACTCTACACTGCCAGATAATCTAGGATAAACAGAAAACCTGGGATCAGATCCTGGGGTATAGGGTATATGTCTGGAAGGGCCCCTAATCTACCTCAGAGGTCTTTCTGGAAAATTAGGGGTGGGAATAAAAAAGAAGCTTCTATGGAGTCCTGGGGATAAAAGTATACTATTATTGTTGTTATTATTATTATGTTTTTTGGAAACCCACAGGAACCCTGCCTTTTGTCCTCAAAGGACAACATGGTTAATAACACTAAATTTGTGAAGAGTGTTTGTTTTTGGCACACTCTAACAAATGGTCAGAAATATCCAAAAGAGAAAAGAAACAGTGCTCCTAATGCTGCTTAGCTTCTGAAATCAGACAATACCTGGTACTGTCTGATTTCCAAAACTAAGTAACATCAGGGTGGCCAGTAAAGACACACTCCAAGTTACAAACAAGTTAGGTTCTGTAGGTTTGTGTATGTAAGTCGGAATAAGTACATTTTTAAGTGTAACTCCAGTCACACACACATACACGCACATGCTTTGGATAACATACAGAAGGGAACACCTTTTCCCCATGATAACTTCCAGGATTGAATTTCCCTTCTTAGGGGTAGATTTCTCTCACTTTTCTCACCTCTGTTCTTAACCATGAGTCACTTGTAAGTTGGATGTTCATAACTCGGGGTCTGCCTATACTTGCATGGGAGACTGCTGGTAATACCAGAGATTTCCAAGTAGAGCTAGGACAAAATCCTGCCTCAAACCTGTAGAGCTCCTACCAATTCAAGATAAGACTAGATGGACCAATTGCCTCTGTACGAAGCAGTTCCTTAAAAAATATTAAATATGTTTACTAAAGAAACAAACACACAAGCAGTTTCTAACACTCCTATGTAACCAGCTGAGCTACAAAACAAATCACTGTTATATACTAGATTCAGAATAGGAGTGGTCTGCCTCCTTTACAGAGAACAGAAAATCAAAATTATTTGTTATTTTGGAAAACTAACTGCATTATTGTGACATGAGTTTCTTTTTTGCATTTGTTCTCAAAGAAATTGTTGTGTTAGTTTATTCTAGCACAAAGTGGTAAAGCAGGCCTGGGAGGAAGATGTGATGAAGGAATCCAGCACATTTTATCCAGACACAATTAAAGAAATTGTTCCCGGGTGGTCTTTTTCTCTTTGATGAATGGTTGCTTCTCTGTTGTGTACCATCCTGACATTTGTATGAAGGCAAAAGAAATTTGTTCGTTTATAAAAGGGGGGTAATACAGAGTTGTAAATAATATATCTACATACTACATAGCATTGGGTAGTATAACTTCCAATCCGATTCATTGTTCTTGGTTTATCAATTATGTACATTGCATCTTGATGATGATATACAAAGTTAGGAATAGATGTTGGTTAGGACACACAATGCATTGCTCTTGATTGTTGTTGTTTTTGTCATTGTTGTTGTTGTTGTTGTGTGCCTTCAAGTAGTTTCTGACTTATGGCAACCTTAAGACAAACCTAGCATGGGGGGGTTCTTGGTAAGATTTGTTCAGGTAAGGTTTGTCGTTGTCTTCCTTTGAAACTGAGAGAGTGCGACATGCCCAAGGTTATGTACTTTCAAGTCATTCGCAGTTTATGGAGACCTAAGACAAAACCGATCATAGTTATTTCAAGATTTGAGAATGTGTGACTTGCCCAAGGTCACCAAATGGCTGAGCAGGAGTTTCTATGGCTGAGCAGGAGTTTGAGCCCTGATCTCCAGAGTTGCACTCCAATGTTCAAACCAGTTCAGTTTAGCATGAGCTTTATAGGTATCGATCCAATTCTTCAAATGCTCTTTCTGAAATAAACCAGTTAATCTCAAAATTTTGCTAGATCCCTCCATCCCCTTTCTAATTTTTTGATTTTATTTTGAATTTCTTGTCATTTAGATCTACCTTTCTGGAATTTGTCACCTGAGAGTGTTAGATGTAACACCAAGGTATACAAACCCATATTGCTTTTTTAGTAATTATGAGTGTTGTTTATGGAAATGGCTTTTAAATGTTTGCTCTTATTGACATTATTTAATATGTTTTATTGTTTTTATGCACAATTGCTTTTATAATTGATCATTTTACACTATTTAATTGTATTGTTTATTTATTGTACTGAATTGCATTGACTTTTTGCCTTTTCATGTTGTAAGCCACCCTGAGTCCCCACGGGGAGATGAGGTGGGATACAAATAAAGTGTTATTGTTGTTACTGTCATTACGTATTTGGTTTTTTAGAGTACAGGCACTCTAAATATACAAATGGATGCAATCTATTTACAGGCAATCTCCAAATTACATTCAAGATAGGTTCTGTAGGTTTATACTTAAGTTGAATTAGAATGTAAGTTAGAACAGGTACATTTTTAAGTGCAACTCCAGTCAAATATGTGTGTGTGTACACACACACTCACACAGAGAGACACACGTTGGATTGCATAGGCAAGGGAACACCCCTGTGGTGTTTGTTTTACTGTCTCTGCCCCTGTTCAGAGGATTTCACTTCACTTTCTGTCCCTGTGATAACTTGATTTTGAAAACATTTGGTTATTTTGAAAATAATGATTAGTGAGAAAGCTTCAGTGGAGAAATTTTCCCCATGATAACTCTTTCAGGAGTGAATTTCCCTTCTGATAGGAAGATTTCTCTCACTTCCAGTTGTCTCAGTTCCGTTCTTAACTATGAGCTGTTCGTAAGTTGGATATCTGTCATTCAGGGATTGTCTGTGTATGAGAATAACTCTCTACCCAAGGAGTGTACCATCTAAGCCAGCATTACCCAACCTAGGATTCTTCAGATGTGTTGTATTATCATGCTCCACATTGCCCAGACTGCCACAACTTCATGGGCAGTATAGGTGAAGATGATGGGAGCTACAGTCCAACATAGTTGAAGGACAGTATGCTAGGGAATGGACAGTTACTACAATATCCCTTTCTGCACTCCATGCAAAATTATTTCTGTTTACAAAACAGAGGAGGGAATGAGCTTTTGTGTCATCTACATCTTTTAACCCAGCTATGTGTGTCTTCTGTTTCTTCAAAGTCTGTGTTGTAAACTGAAAGAACAAATGTAATTGCATGCACTAGATGACACTACCAAAACCTTTGTACAGGAAGCTTCGAAAGTGTAATGAAATGGACAGCAATGTCGATCCGAGTGCGCCCCAAAAAGAACATTGGAAAAAAGTGAGTTCTATAGATCAAATGAGCTGTCCTTTCACCTCCTTTGAGGCAATTTTTTTCTTCACTTTGAGCAAGAGTTGTTTTCCAAAACAGTATGTATATCACTCAGCTAAACTCTGAATGAGAAGACCGCTTGTCATTCCTTTGTAAGGGACACTGTATTTCAACATTAAAAGAAAATGATTCATGGAGAATACTCATGTGTCACTGTTAATCAACTGTAGATAAAATAAAAAAGTTTCAATACAGAAATTGTGGAAAAATAACTTTTTTAATTACATCGTCCAGACCCAACAGCATGGTCACTAGGTAGGGCAATCCAGATGCTGTAGACCTAGCCACGTGGAAAAGTTGTCCAAGTCCTAGCCATGTGGAGTCCAACTCTAACAGGTTGTGGAAGTCAAGGATATACCTCAAAATGCTCACTTTTGCAAGACTACAGCTCTCTGAATCCTATTTTTAAAAAACAACACTGTTTTTTGCTCTAAAGAGGTGTTCTCAAAATTCCCAATCAATAAATATTCCAGCGTAACTGGCAGTTGTCCTCCAGAAGAACAAGGATAAGGAGAAGTTGTTGTTGTTATTTTTGTTGTTAATGTAAGTTTTCCAAATACTAGTAGAGCATGTATGGAGGAGATAGATTATTTGATTGGGGTTATTCAAAAGCACAGATGGCAAAACGGCACAAGAGTGTCAACACAAGCACCTGACAGCTTGAAAAAACAAACAAACGGAATATGTGGCAGTCCTACTCATACCTACCTGGAGGTCAGTTCTACAAGATTCAGCAGGACTGAGCAGACAGGAAAATAAGCTATTAAAGTACCACAAGGTTGCAGTTTGAATATAGTCACCCTTTTGGAAGTAGAACTACAATCCCTAACCTTTTAAACAGAGACTGGGTAGTCATCTGTTGGGAATTATTTGACGGTGTATTCCTGCATTGCAGGGAGTTGGACAGGATGGTCCTTGGAGTCTCTTCCAACTTATATACCCGACAGTGGCTAGCGGATATTAGGAGATGTAGTCTTGCATGATGCAATGGTCAGTGCTGGAATACATTTTTGGGGACCAGGGTTCAAATTCCATATTTGGCCATGAAATGCACTGAATGATCTTGGGCAAGTCACACATTCTCAGCCCTAGAAAACCCTGTGATAGTTTTAGAGTCACCATAAGTCAGAAGCAACTTGAAGACACACAGCAATAAAATCTTCAGTGTGGTGTAGTGGATTGAGTGTTGGACTACGACTCTGAAGACCATTGTTTGAAGATTAGTCATTAGGAATGGAAATCCACTGAGCCACACACTCTCAGCCCCAGATAACCCTGTGATAGGTTTTGCCATAGAGTTGCCATAAGTTGAAAATGACTTGAAGACACACAACAGCAAAGAGAGAGAGCATTGTGTGGTGGCTTGAGTGTTGGTCTCAGAGTGCATCTACAATGTACAATGAATGCTACTTGACATTACTTTAACTACCATAACTCTGTGCTCTAGAACCCTTAGAATTGCAGTTTGGTGAAACCCTAGCACTCATGGGCAAAGAAGGCTAAAGACTTTGTGATTCGACAACTCCCATGATTCTGTGAGCCATGGTGTCAAATCCTTCTAAAGATCGGGTGCATCCTAGGACTTTGGAGACCAGGTTTTGATTCCTAGCTTGATCATGGAAACCCACTCGGTGATTTTGGGTATGCAGAGTTATACACTCAGTCCTAGAGAAACCTATGACAGATTTACAATAAAGTTGCCATAAATTGGAAATGACTTGAGGACATACAACAACAACATTTCAAACAGACACCATGGTGTTGTGATTTGAGTGTTGGACTAGGACTGTGGAGAAAAGCATTGGATTTCCAGCTTGACCATAGGAAACCACTGGATGCTCTTGTACAAATAATACACCCTTAGTCCTTGATAGGCTTCACCTTAGGATCTCCATAAGTTTCAATAACTTGAATACACATAACAATATCATTTCTCCAATTCTTGTCACCTTAACCAACTAACCAACCTACTCACCTTACAGGCTCCATTAGTCTCAAATGACTTGAAAGTACACAATCACGAAGCAAAACAAGTTCCTTCTCCAACTCTTGCCTTCCCACCACCCAACTGACCCATCTTAGTGTCTCCATAAGTGCTAAATTACACAACTATGCAAAGTGCAACATGTCATTTCTCCAACCTTTGCCACCTTAACCACTCAACCACCTAACGAACCATCTTAGGGTCTCCATAAGTCCTAAATAACTTGAAGTGACACAACTATGGCAAAGTCCAACAAGTCATTTCTCCAACCCTTGCCACCTTAACCAACCAACCACCCAACCCACCCTTCTTAGGGTCTCCATAGGTCCCAAAGGACATGAAGGCACACATCAATGACAAAGACCAACAAGTCATTTCTCCAACCCTTGCCACCTTAACCACCTAACCTACCTTCTTAGGGTCTCTATAAGTTGCATACGACTTGAAAGTACAGAACTAGAACAAAGTCCAACAAGTCATTTCTCCAACCCTTGCCACCTTAACCAACCAATCACCCAACCCACCCTTCTTAGGGTCTCCATAAGTCCCAAATGACTTGAAGGCACACAACCAAGACAAAATCCAACAAGTCATTTCTCCAACCCTTGCCACCTTAACCAACCAACCACCCAACCCACCCTTCTTAGGGTCTCCATAAGTCCCAAATGACTTGAAGGCACACAACCAAGACAAAGTCCAACAAGTCATTTCTCCAACCCTTGCCACCTTAACCAACCACCCATCTTAGATTCTCCATAAGTCCCATACGACTTGAGGGCACACAACCAGGGCAATATCCAACAACCCCCCACCCCACCTACCCAGCCAGTAGTGGAGATTGTAGAAGGTGCTGTTGCTCTTCTTGACGGTGTGGAGCGCCAGGTAGGCATCGCCCACGTAGAAGTTGCCATGCAAAGGCTCGGGCACCGGCACCAGCTCCAACTTCTCGATCCTCCAGATCTGAAGGCCAGGCTTCTGTCCCGCGGTGGCGAACTCCCGGTGGTACAGCTCCGGCGGGGCCATCGCGGTTTAAGCAAAGGGAGGAGAAGGTCTCTGCAAGAAAGGTCTCGGGCGAGAGTCTAACTTAACTTCCCCTGAAGAGCCCCGCCAGCGATGCCAACTCTCCGCCCGGTTTGATGGGTTTGATGGGCGAGGCTTCCAGGTCGTCCCGTCCCGTCCCCCTCCACAAAAAGGCGTGCCTTTGCTTTCATGCGCGCACAAGCACACAACATAAGTATCTCGGCCGTGGAAAAGAAGACTCGGTGTGTGAGACTGAGACGGGAGGAGAAGGAAAGAGAAAGGCTGCTTGTGTGTCGAGCAACAGGGCAGACCTTTGAGATGCGCGCCGGGCGGAAACCTCCACGCAGGCGCCAGCTTCGCCTCTCAATCCCGGCTCTGTCTCGGGAAAGCCAACATTCCACTCCACGCCTCTCTGGGATGTGCTGAATGTTTGCTTTTCCTTCTTTTTCTCCACCTCCTTTCAGTTTCGAATCAGTTTTAAAGGGAAGCTGTAGGGTTCAAATCCTCTCCTGGGGATGGCGTTGGCGATTCACTGGGAGAACACCTACATTAGAAGTAATGCAGTTTGGCACCGCTTTAGCTGCCCAAGGCTCAATCCTATGGAAGCCTTGGGTCAAATAATGGGAAAGGTTGTGGGGTTTTCCTCCTCCCTCCAAAAATGCTACCTTCCCTCCCTCAGACTGATGTCTCTTGACATTAAAGGGAAGGTAAAGGTTGTCCCCTGACATGAAGTCCTGTCCTGTCCATTCTGGAGGTTGGTGCTCATCTCTATTTCTAAGCCAAAGAGCCGGCGTTGTCTGTAGACACCTCCAAAGCCATGTGGCCAGCATGACTGCATGGAGCGCCATTACCTCCCCGCCGGAGCGGTACTTATTGATCTACTCACATTTGCATGTTTTCGAAGTGCTAGGTTGGCAGAAGCTGGGGCTAACAGCGGGAGCTCACGCGTGCCCCGGATTCGAATCTACGACCTTTCAATCAGCAAGTTCAGCAGCTCAGCACTGTGCCACTGACCCACGGTGACATCTACACTGTAGAATTAATTCAGTTTGACACTACTTTAGTTGTCATGCCTTCTGGTCGCTTCTCATGTCATATGAAAGCTGACTGACATAACCTGGGAATCATAACCAGATACAGTGAAAACATCTGCCCTTGCGCTTTGCTATTCTGCTGCTGAATACACATGTTCAGTGTGGAACACAATTAATATGTTGCAGTGGGGACATACTGAATCCTCCTCAGTAATCTAGAATTGGGAAAAACTTCAGCTTCTCATATGACTGCTGTGTATGCATGCCCAGTGTGGAACACATCTCACCATGCTAAAACAGTGGATGTGGCTCTCAATGAGACATGCTGCATTATCACAGGGTGTCTGTGCCCTAAACCACTGGGGAAATTACACTGCTTAGCTGGTATTGCACCACCTGACATCTGCCGGGAAGTAGCAGCCAATAGTGAAAGGGCCAAGGCAGTGACATCTCCAGCTCACCCCTTGTTCGGATACTGGCCAGCACGCCAATGCCTTAAATCAAGAAATAGTTCTCTAAGATCTACAGAGACACTTGAAGGAACACCTCAGCAAGCAAGAGTCCAAAAATGGCAGGGTAAAACCTAGAATCTGAGTCAATGGCTAGTGGATTCCCTCCTAGGCACACAGAAGACTGGGCAACTTAAAAGGCGCTGAGCAAGCTGCACTCTGGAACCACGAGATGCAGAGCCAATCTTTAAGAAATGGGGCCACAAAGTGGAGTCCATGACATTTGGGTGTAGAGAAGAGCAAACCACAAACTACCTACTACAATGCAACCTCAGCCCTGCCACATGCACAATGTAGGACCTTCGTATAGAAACACCAGAGGCACTCCAAGTGGCCAGCTACTGCTTAAAGGACATTTAATATAATGCCAAGTTTTCAAACTTTGTGTTTTGTTGTTGTTGTTTGCTTTTTAAATACATTATTACAACTGTACCTTTGGTTCACTCCTGATGTGATGAATAAATAAGTTGCCATGGCTATAAATTATTTTAACGGGTTGAATCTTACGTCCATGTCTTTTTATATATGTATGTTGGTGGTTTTATGTCTTACATCTGTATTTTAATTGTGGTGTCCCCACTTGGATCCTTGAGGACCAAGTAAAATCTATTGTTCTTGAATGTGTTGTTGAAGGCTTTCATGGCTGGAATCTCTAAATTGCTGTGAGTTTTCCGGCCTGTAAGGCCATGTTCCAGAAGCATTCTCTCCTGACGTTTCGCCTACATCTATGGCAGGCATCCTCAGAGGTAGTGAGGTTTGTTGGAAACTAAGTAAGTGAGGTTTATATATCTGTGGAATATCCAGGGTGGGAGAAAGAACTTCTGTCTGCTTGAGGCAAGTGTGAATGTTGCAATTGGCCACCTTGGTTAGCATTTAATGGCCTGCCGTTTCAAGGCCTGGCTGGTTGCTGCCTGGGGGAATCCTTTGTTGAGAGGTGTTAGCTGGCCCTGATTGATTCTTGTCTTAAATTCCCCTGCTTTTTGAGTCTTGCTCTTTATTTACTGCTTTGATTTTAGAGTTTTTAAAATACTGGTAGCCAAATTTTGTTCACAAGCATGTGGACAATTTCAAAAGAAAGGAGGAAGCCATGAAAATGATCAAAATCTGGCTACCAATTGTTGGGTTAGTTTTTCAACATTTCAACCTTAAGGGACTTTGTGACCCTCCGGAGCCCATGTTCAGGTCGAAAAGGTGCTTTCCTGGTCTGGCCAGCCAATTCCCTAAAATGATTCATTGTACTCACAAAATTCATTTGTTCTGGTTTCTGTCACTTCATAGTTCAGTTCCACTTTTCATATTTCTTCACTCATAAATCCATTTATTTAGGGACCCAGAAATGAGTCATTAAAGAAAAGATTTGATGAGAAACATCAAATAATTGAAGTGTAGTTCGAGGGTGCTATCATTGAAATAATTTTAAACAGTGATAATTTTGGTTGCATCCTTTCAATAAACTATGCAGTCTTTCACCAGACTGAGTATGAAGCACTATATAAATGTGGCTATAGTCGATTCGTAGTTCTAACTACATTAGAGAGTAGATCATGCATTCATGGCAAACCCCCTAATAGGTCAACTGTATAATCTCTCATATGATACTTTCTATAATGCCTTTCGACTTCCTTTTAATATATTCATGCAATGCACTGTAGCAGGTGAAAAAAATGATTTAAAATAAGAGATTTCAATCTTAATCCCATTAAGGTCCCATCTACCCTGACCATTTATTGTGACTCTAAAACAACTTGAAAACACAGTGGCTAAACTACGCATGCTGAAACATGCTTTGTGCCCTCTAAATTGAGATAAATTGGGAAATATTTCAAAACAGAGCTCCATAATACACAACTTTGCGGCTGGTGTAAATCACACCACACCACAAAGTGAAATTAAAACCACATAATGGAAATGGCTCTGTCCAAAGTGGTCCATTAATGCAGTGTTTCCCAACCTGTGTGCCGTGGCACAGTAGTGTGCCGTGAGCGATCATCAGGTGTGCCGTGGAAAATTGGCACTCCCCAGCAGCCCCTCACAGGTTTCAAGAAACAAATTGAGCCTCTCTGCTTGGAAATGATTTTTTTTTTACTATTTTACTGGATTTTTCAAGAGTTGCCTCCCCCTCCCCAGGAATTGTTTATAACAGCTTCATGACATCCATAGTTAACTGGAAGCAAGTTTCACTCGGGGTGAAATTTCACAAAGGTCTGGAGAACAAGCTCTATGAGGAGTGGCTTGAAGAGCTGGGCATGTTTAGCCTGAAGAAGAGAAGGCTGAGAGAAGACATGATAGCCATATATAAATATGTGAGAGGAAGTCATATATATGTTGTGTTCATCGAAACAGGCCCAGGTTTCACACTGAGTGTATAAATACATTTAAAAACATATTAACTATATGTATTACTGTGTTAGAGTGTAACTTTGTGTCATTTTGGTTGGTGGTGTGCCCCAGGATTTTGTAAATGTAAAAAATCTGCTGCGGCTCAAAAAAGGTTGAAAAACACTGCATTAATGTATACATGCACATTCTGGAGCAGGGAGATGAAAAAAATGTTTCCTCTGCAGCTGTCAAACTACAGATACTGTGGATTCCGGAACCAGTTTGTGGCCAGCCTCTGTGGTGTGTGTAAGTAGTAAGTAAGTACTGCTTACACACATACCTCAAACCAGTTCCAGGATTACTAGTATAATCATCTGCACACTGAAACCGCTTCCTTCTCTGCAGGTTTTAAACTGACCTAAGTGGTCAGTGTAGATGTGCCCAAAGGAAGTTTTGTCTCCCTTGCTTCCCATAAACCATCCTCTATAATAGAGCTTTCCAATTATACGACGTGACACATTAGTGTGTTGGTTGATGTGTGTAGGTTTGTTGTATGAATCTAATGGGAAGCCTCTTAGTCTATGTGAATATATATATATATATATATATATATATATATATATATATATATATATATGAGAAAGGTTTTCATGCGATATACTGTATCACCATACATTTCCTTATTACAGTTTATGTATGTGCCCACATCTTATTTCAGGTTGGTTTTACTAGCAAATCTCTGGATTGCTAGTAAAACTGAATTACTGTGTTGCAAAATGATGCATGTCTAAAATGCGTCACTAGTCTGACATTTTTTGAAAGCTCTGCTCTATCGAATAGTTAAACTCTTTGTCTTTAAGGGAGCATTTCGAAGCTCAAAGTATTATCAGAAAGCATATTTTAAAGTTGCAACACAAATACACTCCTTGCTCCCACAATAATCTTGTGAATGTCTTTGGTTTCATGTGTGCATGAACTTGTGTGTTTTTGGGGAGTGGAATGGGTACTGGTGGATGGGAGAAGAGGAATTTCAAAATTTTCACCTTCAATTAATGGAAATGTTCATGCCAGAGTGGCTCTCATGATCACATGGCATGAGGTTATGCCACCACTGCCACAGTGGCTCATACTGCTAATATGCGCAAGAGACACCCCTAATGGAGTCATTCTCCTATCACCAAATGATCACAGGGAATGGGTTATTTGAGGAAAGGGATAGGGCTAGAAGAGATCAACACCTCTCCGAATGTGCACTATAAAGTTGGTATGGGCACAGATCGTGCACTCTGACTTGCAAGTTAGAAAGACAGCTTTCCTCTGCAAGCTATACATTTCATGGATGCAGTTAAGATCTGAGGAAAGAGAAACTATGCCGTAATCTATTTCTTCATTACAGATTACTACAGCCACAAACTGACTTTTTCCTTATTGCATCTTCCTAACAAGTTATCACAAGAATGACTTTATTATTACAGATAATATATAGGGAAATGGGGTAGGTGATTTTTAAAAAGCCAGCACCTGTGTTGTCAAAGGCTTTCATGGCTGGAATCATTGGGTTATTGTGAGTTTTCTGGGCTGTGTGACCATGTTCCAGAAGCATTCTTTCCTGATGTTTCACCTGCATCTATTACGGCCTGGGAGAATCCTTTGTTGGGAGGTGAATTAACTGGCCCTGATTGTTTCTTGTCTGTAATTGCCCTGTCAGACTACACAGAGAAGCCATTGAAATCCACAAGCATGTGGACAATTTCAACAGAAAGGAAGAAACCATGAAAATTAATAAAATCTGGCTACCAGTATTTAAAAAAACCTCTAAAATCATAACAGTAAAAAAAGACAGGGTAGTTCCAGACAAGAAACAATCAGGGCCAGCAAATCACCTCCCAACAAAGGATTCCTCTGGGCAGTAAGAAGCCAGACCTGGAACATTGCCTTATAGCCTGGAAAACTCACAGCAACCCAAAGCCAGCATCCCTTGCCAGAACCCAATCTTGGAGACGCTGGGCCATCCAAAGCAATGTCACCAAAACCACTGCTTCTTTAAAGAGGAAAAAATTCCTTTCCGTACTAGTTGGTTCAATGAAATTGTTCTGGACAATGTTTATGATAAATCTCTCTAGGTTTTGTTTTGCATATGGTGATATAATTGCATCACAGATTGCACTGCAAGGTTAAAATAAGCATAGATCCTGATGACTCACATACTTTCAACACCAGTGGGATCATATCAGTTGTTGTTGTTGTTATTATTATTATCAAGGCTTAGTGGGATCACAAGCCTGAAAAAGTTACAGAAAATGAACACTTCAAACTACTCTGAGACTTCCGAATTCAGACTAACAGAGTTTTGGAGCACAATACTCCTGACTTCACATTCATAGGGAAAAAAACAAAGTATGGATTGTCGATGTTGCAATCCCAGGTGATAGCCGAATTGACAAGAAGCAACTGGAAAAGCTTACAAGATCCCAGGATTTTAAGATCAAAATGGCAAAGACTCTGGCACAAGCCAGTAAAAATGGTCCCAGTCGTGATCGGCACACTGGGTGCAGTGCCTAAAGACCTTGGCCTGCACTTGAAAACAATTGGAGCTGACGAAATTACCATCTGTCAGCTGCAAAAGGCCACCCTGCTCAGATTTGCATGCATTATTTGCCGACACATGACATAGTCCTAGACACTTGGGAAGTGTCGGACGTGTGATCCAATACAAAACCCAGCATAGTGATCTTGATTTCTGTGTACTAATTTTGTTGTGTGTCAAATAATTATAATATCTTTATTTATATCCTGCCCCATCTCCCAGTTGGCCTTTCACTTCATTTGTAGCAGCATCTATGATGATCGTATCCTCCAACATTGCACAGATGAAAACCAAGCCATGTATTGCCAAGCATAATCAAAGTTTGGAAATTACAAACAAGCCAGAATGTCAAAATAGAAAAATAGTTCATTTAGTTGTTTTCCAATTCAGCAATATACACTAAAATAGTGACAATATGCAATTTCAAATATGTTTACAGTAACACAATAATTATCAGCAAATGTCATATATGTAACATTGATGTTCTATCACAATGTTACATATATGACATTTGAGTCTTAATACTAATGCCCAAGTCACTATTTTAGTCTGAATTGGATGAAACAACTAAATGAAGGGATACATAACCCTACTCGCTTTTTGTGATTGCAGCCCACTTTTTGTTATAGCAGTTTAATTTTGCCCAAGTCTACAGGGAAGGGAAAGATTGCCCCTTCCTCTCCTCTAGCTGAGTTAACAGAGTGCAAACTACTTCTGTAATTTGAACTCACCCTAAAACAATTGAAGTAAGGCAGGACAAAGGGGCAATGTGGGAGAGAGAAACTGAGACGATTTAAACTTAAATATGTTTTATTTAATATTGTTTTTATCTGGATTGTTATATTTTACTGTGCTTTTATTTTAATTGTGTTTTTGCTTTAATGGATTTTTTTTTTGTATTTATGTCTTGTGGGCATTTTGTCCCATATGTAAACTGCTCCAAGTCCCTTCGGGGAGAATAGACTACTGCAATGCACTCTACGTAGGGCTGCCTTTGAAGACTGCCCAGAAACTTCAATTAGTCCGACGGTCGGCAGCCAGGCTGCTCACTGGAGCAGCATACAGGAAACATACAACTCCACTGTTGCACCAGCTCCACTGGCTGCCGATTAGTTTCCGAGCACAATTCAAAGTGCTGGTTTTAACCTTTAAAGCCCTAAACAGTTCTGGCCCAGACTACCTGTCTGAATGTATTTCCTGGTACGAACCATCACAACACTTAAGATCATCTGGAGAGGCCCTGCTCTTGACCCTACCACATCATAAAGGTGTTTGGTGGGGATGAGGGACAGGGCCTTCTCATCAGTGGCCCCCCACCTGTGGAATGCTCTCCCTGGAGACATCAGAATGGCCATCTCCCTCTTGCCTTTTAGAAGAAAAAATAAGACCTGGCTTTGGGACCAAGCATTTGATTAGTGAGCAGTAATGAAAGAGGATTTTAATACTTATGGCAATGATTTGACACGGACTGGATTTTAGATTCTGATTTTAATAGGCATGTTTTAATCAATTGTTTTAATTATTGTTAATATTTTTTATATTTTAATGTATTTATTGTTTTATTATAATGACACCGTACAGTGTATTTGTGAGACTGCCCTGAGTCCCCCCACGGGAGGAGAAGGGTGGAATATAAGTATAGGAAATAAATAAATAAATAAATGGTGACAGAATATAAGAATAAAGTTATTATTATTACTACTATTATTATTACTATGATTATTACTAAAGGTGCTGAAAAGTTAAGATGATAAAGTATTAATCAAGACTGTGGAATTGGGACAACAGCAAATGTGAGACTATTTATTATGTTATTTTCGCAATACATTGCTAGAGCTTGGGAAAGTTATTCTTTAGACAACTCCCATTGCTGGGTAAATCCCAGGTCGGTGATTCTGGGAACTCTAATCCAAAGGGTAACTCTCTCACGCTCATCCTCACTGTAAAAACACCTCTAGGCTAAATCTTCCAGCTAAAGTTTGGTACAGTGCATGTTCACAATAAACTTCTAGTACGCTTTGAGTGCTTTATTTAAATCTGGAAATGCTTTTAATCCATTATTTAGAGGGAGCAGTTCCAGTTTCATTGGTGTTAACCCCAGTGTACATTTTTCTAAGTGCTTTATAATCCAAATGTGCACCACTCACTAGTCACTTTGCTCTCCTGTAATACCATTATAAGCATAATGCACCAGATTCATTAATATATGCTGTTTGTGTGCATAGGTAAATATCAAAACCATCAAAGAGAGAAGATGGGTTTTTATTTTGTTTTGGTGTTGCTAATTTTTAAGAGCCCATTTTGTCCCTAAAATGCATGAAAACATTGGCATCTCCCTTTATGCCTTCTGTTTTAACCAGAAGAGCAATAATGTACTAGTACTATAGGAATTCCAACCTGTATGTTTAACATGACGACCAGTTCTGACCCAATAACAGAATAATAAATAGTTGTAGCATGCAAGGAATCAGTGATCATTTAAGTGTATCAACTGTAAAATAAGATGCATGAAGCCGATTGGTCGGGCAATGCTCGGAGTGATGGCTGAGCCAAGGACTTCTGAATACTGTTACATTTTTGTTCAGGCTTAAGCTATGCACGTGCAGAGAGAAGATGAAAGAAGCACCCGGACTCTGGCGCAGCTGGCTGGGAGTCAGCTGCATTAAGATCACTACTGACCTAAAGATCATGAGTTCGAAGCCAGCCCGGGTCAGAGTGAGCTTCTGACGAATGTGTAGCTTGCTGCACACCTTTGCAGCCCGAAAGACAGTTGCATCTGTCAAGTAGGAAATTAAGGTACCACCTACGCGCAGAGGCTAATTTAACTAATTTACGACGCCATAAAACTCTCCAGCAAGCCTGCAAAGAATGAAAAAGTGTCACAAATGGATGGTGAAGCTTCAGCTCCCCTGGTGACCAGAATACTCTCATGAGAGCTGGAATGTTAAATAGCCTCTGTGTGTCTGTCTATATACATTGTGTGCCTATGGCACTAAATGTTTGCCATGTATATTTACATTGTAATTCACCCCGAGTCCCCTGCGGGGTGAGAAGGGCGGAATATAAATACTGTAAATAAATAAAATGAGAGAGAGAGAGAGACTGATTTGCTTCTTGGCTGCTGAAAGAAGGTCTCTCATATGGACACAGAAAGGACAATTTTAAATCTCTCATAAAAGGACATTATGTGAGTTGGTGCAACTGATCATATCACACATATGTTGCCCTGAACTAAGAAGAGTAAACTACTTGTTTTTTACTGTTCATTTGCATGGTATATTTTCTTTCTCTGACAAGGCAGTGTGTGGGCTGATCAAACACGAACTACATGTGGTTTATTTTACATTACACCACATAAATGAGTAACTGGATAATGCTAAGAAGGAAAACGGAAGTTAGGAAATGCCCTGAGTGTTTTGGTAGACTAGTACTGCAGGACAATAGTGCCTTCAAAGCATGCACTTCCATCTGCCAAGCCTAGTAAGGCTGGCCATGAGGTGCCAAGGGCAATCTGTAAGCCAAATGCACCCTCCAAAGGTTCCTTTTGGGTCCACCTGTCCCCCTTCTTCCCATGTTTCACTCCAGTGCTCTTCATCAAAACTGCCATGGTTTTTATAGCTGTAACAAATAGTTGTAACAAATAAGTTGTAACAAATAGTATGCAATTGCATATTTTTATGTATTTAAAGTGCTTATTTGAGTGTTTTGTCTCTTTCTTAAATAAAACATACTTTAAAAATAATCGCAAATTGCCTTTTTGAGGTGTCATTCATTATGACCTTCTACTACACCGGAGTGAATGCAACTTGCAGAGAGCAAGGCTTAACTGGACTTAGCTTACTCACACCCAAAAGCATACAGCAGAGCTTTCTCACCTTTATCTTACATGGTTGTGTTGACATTACAGAGTTTTCCTTTTGCTGAATTAGTATGTGTAAAGGGTGTGATCTTTACCAGCTATAAATAGACATGTTGGTTTAATGCTTACCATCCTTGTCTGAAGAAAACCACAAAAGCATGTTCATTATACTGACTATGAGAAACGTCTAGTGCATTTCAACAAATCACAAGGCGAGTTCTTTCAATACCATTTCAATCTATGTAGTGATGCCCAAGGAAAAGATTTCTAATAGAATTTGCTGTTCTGGCTTATGATTTACTTATCAACTCAGCAACCAGAAAGAAAACAATGTTTATTATTCTACCAATAGAAGCATGATTGGATAGAAATGAATAAACTGTGCTAATAACTCTACCTAACATGTTCCAATTCTTGTTTTGCAATAATTTCCCCAAGGGATATTTTGTGAAATGAATGTTAACAGCCCTTTTAGACAGACATGCACAAACTACTGCGCTAATTAACAGCCCAAACAGAAAGCCCTTTTGTAAAAGCAGCATGCCAATTATTTCCATTCAAGTGAGATAGGTAAAGATCTGGGATGCCTTGCAAACAAAAGGGCAGATTCAAATTCAGTTACATTAAAATGCTAGCACTTCCAGAAAATTTTCATAAGAATTAGGGCCTCACAAAGCCAAACAAATGAAATCGGATAAAAGAGGGACATTTCTGCTTCCAAACTAACTTTGAGGGATGTTTCCATGATTTCTTTTCCTACTCTTCTGGGAATGGGGTGAGATATATAATGTTTCCTTCCTATCTCACACAAGCGCTAAGAGCAGCTTCAGAAGTAAACAGAGAGCAATAGGAAGTGGTCATAGTAGTATTGCTTCAAACCTTTCCACTACTGAGGACACCTGATTTGTTAGGTGGTTCCAGTTTCCAGCTAATCTATCTTCTCCAATCTATCTTTAGTGTTAAAGTGGTAGTGTATTGGTGTCATGGCTCTTTAAAAAAAAGGTTTAGAGGAAAATATTGAACATCAAACCATAAAAACACTACAGTGAACCTTGTCCCAGTTTTAAAAGAAAGGTATTATGGAAAAAGCTCTGATATAAATCTAATAAATCATCACAAGCATCCCTGAACCAAAATTTGGAAGGAACAGATGTGGAGATGACAACAACATGCTTCTTTAGGCCAATCTGAAAGAGCTCAAAGTAGGCCCTTGGCATAGGCTGGCACTCCAAGACCCTCATGAATAACACAATCAGTGGGCTCTGAAGTCTTGTTATTTACAATGCCATGGGAAAATTTATTTATTTATTTATAATTCAAACTTTTATACTGCCACTCCCCGGAGGCTCTATAGTGTCCCTTATATAAAATAGGAGACTGTGGTGGCACAGCAGGATAATCCGTTGAGCTGCTGAAGTTGCTGACTGAAAGGTTAGCTGTTTGAATCTGGGGAGTGGGGCAAGCTCCCGCTGTTAGCCCCAGCTTCCACCAACCTAGCAGTTCAAAAACATGCAAATGTGAGTAGATCAATAGGTACTGCTTCTGTGGGAAGATAGTGGCGCTCCATGTAGTCATGCCGGCCACATGGCCTTGAAGGCGTCTATGGACAATGCGGCTCTTCAGCTTAGAAATGGAGATGAGCACCACCGACACAACTAGATATAATGCCTTTAGCTTTACCTTTTATATAAAATGGCAAAAAATCAAAGTTTGCTTTCTGAGGTTTTGAAGGTATTTTCAAGCTGTGGATGTCTGAATCCATGGATACAGAATCTGTGGATATGGAGGCTCAACCATAAATGGATAAACTGATTTAAGGTATGATCCTGTGGGCCCCTTTGAGACCCACTACAGGTACTGTACAACATTAAAGAATGCAATCCTAGGAAGCAGCTGGGGGTGGGATGCTTTAAAAGCAACTAGTAATACTTGTTTTAAATCACATTAAAATTCAACCTTGTGAACATTTTCCTGCTCCCACAGCAAACACTGTGCTGTTCGCTAGCCCAGGGAAATCCAGGGGCTAGAGACAAATAGCAGCTGCTGATACAGCCTTTCATGGATGAGTGCTTTGGGAGCATGTGACTGACTTTTCTAGGGAAATCACCTTCAGATTCATCAATGCGTATCTTCTATTCAGGAAGCTATGAGAATTTTTCACTGCTCTGGTGAAACCTCTGACTCCATAGTGTGCAAATAAATTAACTGTGGCTCTCTCTCTCTCTCTCTCATTCTTTTTTTTCTAGAAATTCACATCCTGTACTGCATAGCATGCAGAAATTGACTGACCAAGCTCAAGCTAATGCCCTATATTAATGGCATGTTTGAAAATTGGCATGAATTCAGAGACATGGGGCATATATAACTTGAATAAATAATTCCCATTTTATTTGAAAATGCCATTATTTACAATTGAGATCACATTGTTTGGAAACCCACTGTGAGATTATATTATGAGGTTGGATTGCTAATCTGCTTTCACCTGTTTCCAGTCCATTCTTCTGATTCAGCAAAAAGCATTTTTTGTTTGTTTTGTTTGATTCTATGCCTGTTTCTCTACTCTAATGTTTTAGGTGTCATTACACACCTAATTCGGGATTTTTCCCCATACAGTAATTGTGCTGTATTTTTGTATATAGTTTAGTTGTCATCTCCTAAAGCAGTTTTTCTTTTGTAAGTAAATCTCAGTCTTCCATATTCAAAGTCATATTATTTCTTTGTTTTCTTCATCTTTCTTATCTTGTTCTGAAGAGAGGGTTGCATAGTTTCACACTTGTATACAGTTTTTGAAACTTTTATTGTAGTATTGTATATAAACCATTCTGCATGCAACTGCATCTAAGAGTGTATTATATAAATAGTGATATATTTGTTCTATGTGTGTGTTTGTATTTTTAGTTGTTGCATTCTTTGAGCTGGAGTTAGTGGAGCATGTTCTTTCATTTATCGGAATGCCACTATCATTGAACACTCACATGTTTCCAAAATGCTTCCTAGTATGTTTCCATTATTTGCACCTCAGTTCTTCAACACTCTGAGCTATGCCAGTTGGCAACAAGAAACCCAAAGGTTCTGGTTTTATATATGCTGGTTTTGGCATTCTTCCCTTGTATAGTTCTATGGATGTTGACTGAGAACGCCATCCTTTTTGCGGCATTTCACTGTTGTCCTGCTGCTTCCTCCTGGAGTATCTTTCTGTGGAAACAGCTACGGGTAAGCCGTTTTCCCATGTATTCTCTGCTTCTTTTTCCCTCTTGCTTGCTGTCTGCTTCAGATTTCCCTAAAGGGGAAAAAATGGAAGAAACCTTAACATTTGGAGTGAACCCTAGACATGCACAAATGTCACCCAATCCTTTGAGATGACATTTCATTGGCATGATCACTGTCTGCACATTACATTCCCCTTTGCCTCTGTACTCCTGAATGTTTCAACTACTTCCTATAGCACATGTGTCAAACTCAAGCCCCATGAGCTAAATACAGCCCACCATGTCATTTTAGGTGGCCCTCTAGACGCTGGACTACAACGCCAGTGTTCCTCGTCATTAGATATAATGACTAGAGCTGATGGGAGTTGTGATACAGTAAAATCTGGGAGACTGCAGTTGGTTCTGTTTAGTCAGGAGCTTCAATTTAGATACATGGCTGTGAATATGCCTAAATCTCTTTAACCTTTCTCCAACCTCAGAGCCACAAGTGTTGTGTCGCAATGCTAATTATTCCCAGTTCTCATGGCACATAATCAAAAGTGGTGAGAGTTGGTTTTCAATAACACCCAGGAACCCAAACTAGGTAAATATTAAAGAGAACTGACCACTGTATGTTTGGGGGGGGGGCATAGATAGGCAGACAATTGGCCCATGGATTCTCCATCCATGCATTAATGTTCCTTTGAAGGCAATCATAAGGCTGATGTGGCCCTTGATAAAAATGAGTGTGACACTTTTTGCCCTACATAGTCTATAGTTTTAGCTTTTGCCTGCTGCACTTCACTGAAATGGTATCCACTATAGTCACCAATGATCTCTGTCAACTCCAAGGATTTGTCTCCCAGACATTCACCCGTGAGCTCTGCTTTTTCTGCTTTTCTTCAAGTCTTTCTTTATAAAAACTCTTTTTTTTCACTCCACCTTTTCTTTCTGTTTAATAATTGATTCATTGGAATTCTTTAAAGATCTGTGGCTGGGTCTGCTGTTCTTTTTCTACACACTTCTTGGAGGTAAACTTGTCAAATGCCATTATTTCAGTATCATTGTTGACAGTCCACTCTCCTTGTTGACCCCAGAATTTTTCCTTTCCTTCTCTGACTAAATTGGATGTTTCTCTTGTGATATTTTGTTGGTTTCCTAAATTCAAACCTCCCTACTTTTTTCTCCCTGTATGATCTGTATAGCCAATAGACAACAACAATGTTCATCTAATTGATCATTGCGAAATCTTTTTTCTTCATTTTCTGTAGCCCAGGCATGTGCAAACTTGGGGGGGGGGGCTCATTGTAGGCCCAGCCAGAAGGGCCAAGCTGGAAAGAGGGAGGGGAAGGATCCAAAAGATGGCAGGACCAGGAAGACCAGGAGGGAGCAGAGCAGGGCCTGGATCACCCTCAGGTTATCCTCCTGGAATATGAACAGGACTGCTCGCCTCATCCTTATGCCGGAAGGAAGGTGAGACATGCAGCGACTGCCCTGATCTTCCTCCCCACCCTCTTCCCCTGATCCTCGGGCTGTCCTCTTGGCATTATGCTGGGAGGAGGGCAAGACAGGCAGCAGCTGAGAGTGCTCTAGAGGGCTCTTAGTTGCCTTGTGCTTTCCTTGTGCCTTCCTCCTGGCATAAGGATGGGGCCACTTGCACTGCTCTTATGCCGGAGGGAGGACAAGACATACACTGGCTGAGAGGGTTTCAGAAGGCATTCAGCTGCTGCGGCAGCTCCCACAGTGTGCCATGTCCTTGTGCCAAGAAGACATGGAAAATTAGGAGGGCCTGAGGTAAGAGCCAAGGGGGCCTTAATTTGCCCATGCCTGCTGTAGCCAGTCTAACTCAACTAATATTTTTTTGTAGTTTTCTAACTACTGAAACAAAGTATGTGTAATAAAACCAACTACATATCCTTCCTGTTTATCTAACCACTCATTTCCTATGCTGACGTTTAGACTGACCATTTCCCACAGAAAGAGATTCTCAATGTTAATCAGTAAAGATTACTGTTCAGTGTAACAACAACTGAAATTTAACCACATGAAAATTCACAGGGTGCTCACAGTAGCAACATGGGAAAGGGGTTACATCCATTTAAGGGTCAGGAATCCCATTCACTCCAAACTGAGAACACTGATCAGGTTGGTTACATTTATGGGAAGCAGGTAAGACTGTTGCAGTGACCAAGAGATGGCTTTATAAGGCACTTTGTGCTCTGACTAGATGCTAAATCCAATGTTGCCAACTTTGTTTGGAAAGGAGGACATGATTCATCCATAAGAAAGGATATTTGACAAAGGTTAGTAACTGTGGCCCCCCGACCCTGGAATTCCTTGCCCGGAGAGATTAGGAAAGCCCCCACTTTGGAGACCTTTAAGAAACACCTGAAAACGTGGGTTTTCCGCTGTGCCTTTGGAGAGTAATTTTTTAATTTCTAGCATTGCTCTCCTCAATGCTTCCATTCTTGGAGTCTATTCTCCCCCCATAAAGGATGCTATTCCACTTATCTCACCCTGAGTTTTTAACACTTTATATGTGTGCCTGTGGCCTGCCCTGTCTTTGTGATTTTGACATCTAGTTGTATTTATTTATTTATTTATATGTATGTATTTTTATTGTGTTATTGCTGGTGTTTTTGATTTTATTTTATTGTAATTTGTTGTTTGGGCTTGGCCTCATGTGAGCTGCCCTGAGTCCCCATTGATGGGGACGGGGTACAAATAAATATATTATTATTATTAGATAATAATAATTTTTAGAATTCGTAAATCAAATGGGGGATTTTTTTTTTTTTGATTAGTATATCAAAGACTTACAAAAAATTTCCCCAAAATTTCTGAAATGTAACAATTACTTACGAAATTTCGTTAGTAGTTCTAAAGTAGGCAAGCAGGAAACAGGACTGATACTGTTTTAAACACAGGCAAATCAAGGGGCAACATTTCCCTTGGTTTCCTTGCAGGGAGATATAAAGCATTAATATATTATTATTATTAATATTATTAAAGGACAGGGTTCCTTTGCAGGGACACATATAATGCATTAATATATTATTATTATTATTAATATTATTAAAGGACAGGGTTCCTTTGCAGGAACACATATAATGCATTAATATATTATTATTATTAATATTATTAAATAAATGCCTAGGCCTACCTCTGGTGCAGGCCTTGCTAATCTGTAGAGTTCTCCTCACTCCATCTTTTTCCCCATTCAGTTCAGTTTTAGCAGTCTAGGACCTCCGTTGGAACTCTATGGCTTTTCTGGATTCTGAACTCTTCCTTCTCCTCTCCATGCTCTTTTCACTCCTGCTGCCCTTCTCTCAGCAGTTCTTATGTCCTCCTACTCTGTTCTTCTATCTAAACCCCCTTCCTGGGTGTTTAAATCGCTTTTTTCGTCAGTCCTCCAGCCCCTCTAGGAGTCCCGATTTCGGGCTCTCTATGGTTTCCGGTGCCCTTTTCACTTCCTGGAGGAGGCCTTCCACTCTAATTAGGCTTCAAGCATGGAAAGGCCCTGATTTCACTGTGAGTTTTGTCTGCAAAGCTATTTTGGAGGGGGAAATTTTCCTGTTTAATAATCTAACGAAATATTTAATAATCTACCGAAATTTTGGGCCCAGGGGGTGCGTAAAAGACAGTCCACTTCCGGGATTGGCCTTGCGATCCGTATAAACTTGAAAGGCCAATTACATACGAATCACTTACGATTTCTTTTAATTTCCGTTTCATTTTTTACATGCCTAGTATACAGTCAACTGTCCACATTTGCTGGGGTTAGGAGCATAAGATCACAACAAAAATGTAAAACCATGAATTATAAAATACTTTTTAACCCAAGAAAACACTTTTTAAGAAAATTGTAGGTCAGTGGTTCCCAACTTGTGGTCCATGAACTCCCAGTGGTCCACAAGAACTAAAATATGGTCCACGGTCTCACCGTTACTACACCGTTGCAACAAGAGTGACTGCGCAAAACCCTTTTATAGTGCCGAGGCTTATTAAATATGGTTTTCTGTGGGTGAGCAGATGGCGACTACTGGATGGCATATGTTCTGTATCAGAAACTAGAGCTGATGTGGTCTACCCAATGCAATGTTCTGAATCAGCACCCCAAATAATCAAACTGAATCTAAAGTTGACCAAAAACCAATTCATAACCCTTTTGGTACTACTGTTGCAGACTGGTCCCTGGTCAAAGTGGTCCCTGGTCAAGTGGTCACTAGTCAAAACAAGGTTGGGAAGCACTACTCTAGGTACTCCAGCATGATGTTATGGTCAATGTCTGCTAGAAGCTGAACACAGAGTTGCCATATAGGAGATAGAGGTTCCTAGAGATAACAGTTTTAACAAATCCATGAATAAACAAATCTGCAAAAGTCAAGTCCACAAATGTGGAGGGCTGACTGTAATTCTCTCCTAAGTGGAACACTTTCTCTATGTACCTCCCTCAGTTGTGAAAAAATAAATGAATAACCAGAATATTCTTTGTCCCTCTATTGCCCATCCAGAAAGGATTTCTTTACTGGACACTAAACCTCAATTAAAATTTCAAAATTGAATCAGTTTGAAATTGGGTTATGAAATCTACTCAATGGAGAGTTCTGTTATATTAAAACTTACCTCTTTCTGCCACAGCTTGCTTAATGTTTCTTCAATGCGTTCTATGAGGGCAGTGTGTACACCTCGATTGCTTTTGAACCTCTGAAGATGAAATCATTAAAAGAACATGAGAGAACTACTGAATACCTCTACTTCCAAACAGACACTTGTAACTGAATGAGGATTCACAGAAACCAAGTCACTTAAAGAACATTTACTCTACAGTCTACCCAGATCTTCTAAGAGAAGCAGACTATCTCTGAGCAAAACTGGTAAAAACTGTACTGACAAAATGGATCCACATTATAAACTGAAGACTGTCCATAGTAGTAGTCATAGGGACCCACATATAGTGATGTATTATGAATGTATTTGATAAAATAAGATGAATGTAGCTAATAAGATTGCTTTAATTTTTCATATAACTTTCTGTGAATCATTGTAAATCTGGCTTAAAGCAAACACGCACACATATAGTTTCGGTGATATTTTATGATATATTGTTATGATCATTCACACAGCAGAATTCTAATCTCACCTACACCAAAATCCAGTTCACAATAAACTTGGCTTGATTAACCTTTTAAAACACTTATTCCTGATTATCACCTTCTGTGTCTCAGTGGGAAAGCCTTAGCTTTGGACACAAAAGCCCCCAGTTTTGGGAACAGCCTGGGTGAAGTTATCTGTCACTTTTTTCCTATGGTGGATAACAAGCTCCAAGCAATGGCCATGGAAATGACTTGAATAATAATCCGTCAGACCTAGAAGGTATCACATTGTGGAAAGCTGGTATAGACAATAATGCAAACTACCTAGCCTGCCATTCATCACAATTTACTATCCACAAGTAAATCTGTTGCCATAAACCCTGCCCACTCAGATGAAATGAGCTCCAATTTGCACAGCAGGCACAACTACTCACATGGTAGCTGCTGGTGATTACTACTGTGATAACTTCAATGACTTCGATTTTTGGTATAATCCCATTGGCAAAGCACAAAGCAAGATACAGCCTGTGTCAATTGGAAATAGCTCAGCATGCTATAAAGTCCTATCATCTTTCTTTTGGTTGAAAGCCACTTGATAGTATTGTCTAAAGTAAAACCACAGCTTTAAAAAGATTTCCACAATTGTTGACAGCTTTCACAGTAGTTCATCCCATGAGCCTACTCTAGTTGGGACCAGCAATTGGGTTTAGGCTCATAACCCTAATAATCCTTAACAGACTGTAAAGAAGTAAACATGGTGAGAGAAGATGAATGAATCTAGTGTGCTAGATCTGATTATGTGTATTTATGTATTTATGCATTTCTGTAAAGTAAAATGCAAAAAGGAAACCAGAGAATTAGACAATATTTCATGTTAGAGTTGTGACAGCTTTGTGGTTAGGTGTCTATTTTTTCCTGTTTCGGATGTAGTTTCTTGTTTTGTAATATCTGTTGTTCCATCACATGAGCATTCATTCAAGTGAGAGAAATGATTTGAGCAGCAGGAAGTACCTTGCATGATCCTCTTTACAGTAGATTACCTAATTAATATTAAGGAGAGGGGACACGATAGCCATGTATAAATATGTGAGAAGTCATAGGAAGAAGGGAGCAGGCTGCCCTGGAAACTAAAACATGGAACAATGGCTTCAAACTACAGGAAAGGAGATTCCACCTGAACATAAGGAAGAGCTTCCTCACTGTGAGAGTTTTTCAGCAGTGGAACTCTCTGCCCTGGAGTGTGGAGGAGGCTCCTTCTTTGGAGGTTTTTAATCAAAGACTGGACGGCCATTTGTCGGGGATGCTTTGAATGCAATTTTCCTGCTTCTTGGCAGGGGGTTGGACTGGATGGCTCACGAGGTCTCTTCCAATTCTATGATTCCATATTTGTTCAAATATGTTTGGGGCAAAATCATTGAGAATAAAAATACCAGAAGACAAAGAAAACAGAAGTTGCAGTAAAAATGTAAACCCCCAGAAGAGAATAAAAGAGGAACAATGCATTTAATCCTTTATAAGTAACATCTACGCCTACACTATTATCTCACTGTTTTCCATGTAGATGAGGCAGAACATATGCTAAAACTAATTTCTGTTTCAGAAAATTGATTTTGTGCAAGCATAATCAATTATACATACTGGTGAATACATACTGTTTCGATTTTGCCTTCTATTGTTTAATGGATACAAACAATTTTAAAACATTCACTTTACTAAATAATGTCACGCTATTTTGTGACCCACTACAATATTTTTGTGATCCATTACAATATCTCTTTATAGTAAATAACAGCAGTAATACAAAAATGTGCATGTACAGATTTTATCGAACAACAGGGAAGTGCTTAATATTAATGGACACACCATATTAGAGGATGATATGAAGTTCTATGGTTAAGATAAGCTACTAAAAGTCATAGCACACACAATTTCAACAATGTTAACAGACAGGCAAGAACATTCTTCCACAATTACCATATTTGTGAACATGCATTTCCACCTTTTCTCCCCAAAGCTTAGAAGTAATATAACTACAGTAGTTTTCCTGTTCTAAAAGGTGAGGATGATTCAGAATTAATGTCATCAGCAGGACTGAGGATACTCCTCTAATATAACAAGTAACATTTTCCAGCTATACAAAAAGTTTGGTTTAAAGTGTATTTTAAGTCATTTTTAAAGGCAGACTTATAAAACAGATTTTCAAGTTTTATGCTTTTTTTTGTTTTAACTTTCAGCTTATTCTCCTACAAAAATACATCAGGAATGAGTGCAAAAAGTTACTTTTTCAAGTTGCATTGAGATGAGATTTCTTTTCAAATACAATAATTTTCACAAAATACCTTTTCCAAGTTGGGCTTCTCAGGCATCATTAAATAGCTCAGAATAATTTTTAAAAGCACTGAACAATGACTCTGAAGTATGACTTGGTTTCTAGAGTTGTCCCTGCCTTATTGAAGATGCCTTATTGAGTAGCCTTATTGAGGATGATTCATCACTGGAATCGGAAAACCCAAAGTTTCTTCTGATTCCTGGAAGCAATTAGATAGGTAAATCTCATCCTGTTTCTCCCAGTCTATACTACGTTCGTTGTGAAATGTGCAATGTTTTGATGTCAGTGTCTTTCAACTGAGCAAAGCATTCTCGGAAGCTTTGCTGTTGTAAACTAACACAGAGATGCTCATTGCATCACATTTGTGTAACAGTGTGCATTTTCCAAAACACGCCATTGGCATTTTCACCCTTACATGCTTCCTTTCCCGTCATCTAACATCTGCTTTCAAATAAAACATTCAAAAGACACTTTGTAAATGAGGTCCTCTTAGATTAAAGTCAGGAAAGTCCTCAGTTTTGCAGATGCACTAAGTACTTGGGCAATTTGGCAAACTGAAATCCTAATTAAAATCACTCCAGACAAACTCAGAGAAGATGAAAAAGAAAACAGGAATATGTGTTGTACTAACTGTGAAAGAAACTGTTTTGGCCGGCCAAGGTTCCTTTGGTAGAATCAGCCTCGAATCCCACTTGAGTGCCACAGGCTTGCAAGTAATGAATTTTTCTCTTGATCTAGTTGGCCGCTTGTCTGTCAAAGGATGCAATCCATGGACTAAAGGGGTTAAATTTTAAAAAAAAAGAACAGACCATGAAAAATATCCATAATAATAATTTATTTATTATTTCAATTTGTATACCGTCCTTTCCGGAAGGCTCAGGGCGGTTTACAATACATAATGATGATGATAAATCTTTATTTGTACCCCGCCACCATCTCCCCAAAGGGACTCAAGGCAGTTCACAGAAGCACTTCAGGTGCCACATAATAGACAACAATACATAAGTATAAATACAATGACATAAGTACAATCAACAGCGCATAAAAATCTCATCAATAAAATTATAAAAATATAAAATTATAAAATTCCTAAAACGCAATAGAACCTACAGGTAAGCCAGCTATCTGTCATATAAGTCAAAATGATATTTATAGCCCGCCTTTCTCAGCCATATGGCGACTCAAGGCGAGTTAAGGCCCTGCCGGTTCATAGGAGGAGATGCGGTCTCGAAGATAGATTAGACCCAAAGTGTATAGGGCTTTATAGTCAATCACCTGTACTTTGAATTAGGCCCAGAAACTTATCAGAATTATTGTCAATGGCCAGACAAATTAAAACAAGGGCTCTCAAACATTTTAAGCAGAGCGCTGGTTCATAGTCTCTCAGATTTTTGGGGACTATAGTTTCAAAAAAACATGAACCAGTTCTTATGGGCACTGCGCATATCCTAATTGTAGTGCAAAAAACTGTGACATAACAATATAATATTCAAAATAAAAACAATTTAAAAAACAAACTTATCAGTGTATTGTCAAAGACTTTCATGGCTGGAATCACTGAGTTGTTGTAGTTTTTTTGAGCTATATGGCCAAAAAACATTCTCTCCTGATGTTTCGCCTGCACCTATGGCAAGCATCCTCAGAGGTTGTGACGTCAGGAGATAATGCTTCTAGAACATGGCCATATAGCCCAAAAAACCTACAACAACCCAAACTTAACAGTATTTCAATGGGAAGTGTGGGCCTATTTTTGACTGAAGAGATAGCCAAATTAATTTGAGTGGTTGTTGTTGTTGTTGTTAAGTACCATCATATTATTTCAGTTTAGGGTGGGGGCTGGGTAAATGATATTGGAGGGCTGTACCTGCCCCATGAACCTTAGTTTGGGGACCCCTGGTTTAAAAAGTTACTAGTCAGGGTTGCTGTATACACATTCCCCAACTCTTAAGATTTGGCTGGGACAATTTCATTTACTTTTTAAAAATGTCCCATTTTTTCTCTCCTCTCACCATCTCCATTTGTCCTCAACACCAGTTGCTGCAAACTGTTAAAAGTGCAAAGGTAATTTGAGCTCAGTTTAGTCAAGAAGTGGAAAAGTCTTGCCCTTCCATTAGGCTCATGAAAAAGCAAACCACTGCAGCATGTGTGCTCTTTCTAATTAATAACTTTTGCCATTTAGACCAAACTCTAATGTTGTCTGTCCACATGTATCATAGTTTTCACCTGGAATATTGTGTCCAATTCTGAGCAACACAATTCAAGGAGGATATTTACAAGCTAGAGTCTGTTAGTTCAATCAGGTTCACAATTATCTGTGCAATTATATGTTCAGTAACCTATATCTCACAGATACTATACAATTTCCCCCCAAAGAACTTTCTGTCAGAAGTGCAAGCCCCCTTTAGTTTTTCCTTGGAGTATTTCTATTCTAATATTTATTACCATAATAATGCAAGGTTCAAATTATAACATTTATGTGACTTATATGACAAATGGGAGCGCCTGGTGGTGCAGCGGGTTAAAGCACTGAACTGCTGAAATTGCTGACCAAAAGGTTGTAGTTCGAATCCGAGGAGCAGGATGAGCTCTTGCTCTTATGCCCAGCTTCTTCCAACCTAGCAGTTCAAATGTGAGTAAATCAATAGGTACTGCTTCGACAGGAAGCGGTACCTATTGATGCCGTCATGCCAGCCACATGACTTTGGAGACGTCTATGGACAAAGCTGGCTCTTCGGTTTAGAAATGGAGATGAGCACCACTCCCCAGAGTTGGACATTACTAGACTTCATGTCAAGGGGGAACCTTTACTTATATGACAAATGTTATACCACCTTTGCGAGTCAGAAAAAAACTTACCTATATACTCCACTTGCTTGCCTACCCTCAGATTCTCTGAAGATGGCAGGCACAGATGCAGGTGAAATGTCAGGAGAAAATTATACTAGAGCACAGTCATACAGCCTGGGAACAACACAACACATCAGTGATTCTGGCCGTGAAACCTTCGGCAATACAACTTACCTTTGCTTAAACACTGTGATTTCAACTTTAGATTCAGAGGGTCTCTGGCATAACTTGTCACAAAATTTGGTTTATGTCTTTCATACTGTAAAGGGGGAAAGGAAACATATTGATTTGCTGGTCAACACTTCTGACATAGTATGGTTTGTTATCACTTTTTGCCATCCATTCACACTTTTCTACTGTTAATCCATCTCAGCACAAATGGTACAGAAAAAACAGCAATCACTTATCTTATCTTACCATCTTCTAGCTTGTTAGGAATTTCAACTTTTTGTCATAGCATATTTTATCTTATTTATTCATTTTAACTGAGTGTGGTGATTATGTGTGTGTGACTATTTATGTCTTAAAGTTATCTGTTGACCTACGGAGACCCTTTGAATTTCATAGGATTTTCTTAAGCAAGGAGTACTTAGAGGTGGTTTTGACAGTTACTTCCTCCAAAATATAACCCACAGGACCAGTCAGCATGTCTTCCCCTCTTCTCTTTCTTCCCCATCCCAATTCCCAGGTTAGAATTAAAGTGAGGAAAGGTGAATGGTTTTGGAGAGAATAAAAAAACATTGCTCTGGGGATTTGTGAAGGGAAAAGGAAAGCCAAGCTGACATTTATCAATTGTGAATGACTCCCATGTAAAGCTATTCGCATGAATCATTCAGAATGGGGAGAAAGGCCATTGCCAAACCCCTCGAGAAGGATCCACAGATGGGGAGGGAATCGGGTTCTAAAGACCTCCAGTCTTCTTTTCTCCGGCTCTGAGGTTCAGCGAGACGTGAGAGAAGGAAGGAGTAGAGGAGAAAGTGGGTTTGTTTGAATTCAAACTGAGTTTTCCTCATCCCCCCCCCCCCCAACCGCCTTCTCACCCCAATATCAAGGCTTGGCAGCGGGAAGTTTAGCCAGGCAGGAGCCAGCCACTACTCAACAGGATCAAGTCAATGCTGTGTTAAAAAGGGGGGTAAGGCGGGAGAAAATGGGGAAGGGAGGAAAACGATGGTGATTTCTGTCCTAGATTAGCTGCACTAAAGACAAATTGGGATATTGGTTAAAGCGACCAATTTTGGAAAGGAAGGAGAACCTGTCAAAAGCACCTTCCTCCCTTCCTCCCTCCCCTCCCTGCTTCCCTTCTGTCCCTCCCTCCTTGGCGGATCAGGCAGATCTGATCGAGGAACTTGTTTACATGAGGTTTGACAACCACTTCCAACTGTTTTTTCTCAATGCTACACAATCTTGGAAGCTGTAGTTTTGCATTGTTTTGAGCCGCCTTTGCCAAAGAGTGCCATACTACAAAGCTCAGGATCCCATGGCATTGAACTGTGGCATGGCATATCTAAACCAGGCCTGGGCAAACTTTGGCTCCTCCAGGTGTTTTGGACTTCCACTCCCATCATTCCTAACAACCTGAAGCCCGCTGCCAGGCTGAAGCTCCGCAGCGGGAGCCAAGTGGCACCTGAGGCATGCGTGGCCTCCTCCACCTCAGCATTGACAGCTGAGGCAGGCGTGGAGTGGAAGAGCCCCTCGGTCAGGAGTGGCCTGAGTGCCAGTGCTGTTTTTTCCTACTGCGCATATGTGTCTGCCATTAACGAAGCAATTCCGAAGTTTCGAAAGTTTAGGAAAGTATTGATTTTTTTAAAAAGTCGGAATTGACTTTAGAAGCGAACCACCAGTGCCCCCTACATCCAAAACGAGTTTTGAACCTTTGGGAGGAGGGGAATCAAACAAGCCTAGTAGTTATACATCTGTGGTTTTTACCTCCAAGTCACTTTTGGTTTTTCTTCATAGCCGAAAGGCAAGGCAAAACTGTCTGAATGCAATCAAGCAAGTGAATGAACAACATGTTCCCAGAAGAATTTCTTTCCTGCCACATCCAGTTCTTGTTATTAAACTGATCAGCTAGCAATGCAAACCAGCTTTATAAGCCTCTAAGACCTTCATACACAAAGACACACCACAGCTGGTTAATAATATACAGTCTCTTCCTTGTTTAAGGGTGAAACCAGTTATCTGATAAAACCAATATTCTATATATAGAACTGCCAATCTCATGCTTTCAGTACTTTTCTTAATTGGCCCGGTTTAGGTGAGAATAAAGGCTGTTGCACAAAGAAGGCTTATAACCCTTGAGTGGTGTTTTCCTGGCTAATTATGTCTAAAGCAGGAAACCGTGTAATTTTAAATTTTAAAAGAACACCAATGGAATTCCCAAATGTTTCCCTGACAAGATATTGATCAGACAGATATCTATTTAACCTCAATAAGGTGCAACCTTGTGTTCCTTAAGACCATGTCCTACATCCTCTGACATTTTACTGATGAAAATCTGGGCATGTGTGAATATATCACAATATAGACGGAAACATGTGCCTTTTTTGTAAGCTGCCCTGAGTCCCTTGCAGGGTTGAGAAGGATGGGATATAAATGAAATAAGTAAGGTAAAAGTAAAGATTTTCCCCTGACATTAAGTTCAATTGTGTCCAACTCTGGGGGGTGGTGCTCATCTCCGTTTCTAAGATGAAGAGCCAGTGTTGTCCATAGACACCTCCAAGGTCATATGGCTGGCATGACTGAATGGAGTGCTGTTACTTTCCCACTGCAGTGGTACCTATTGATCTACTCACACTTGCATGTTTTCGAACGGCTTGGTTAGCAAAAGCTGGGGTTAATAACAGGAGCTCACGCTGCTCCCTGGATTCAAACCTGCGACCTTTTGATCAGCAAGTTTAGCAGCTCAGTGGTTTAACTCACTGCACCACCAGGGGCTGTAAGTAAATAAAAAATATTAATACATGTAATGGATCTCAGCTTGGTTTTATTCAGGTTGAATATTCTTAAGCCACCATCAAGCAGAGTGATTTAATGAGGAAGAACATGTCCAGCTACCAAAGGCTGCAGCAGTTTACTTTTGCCTGAGGCTACACTGAAGGGCAAGTTTCTTCTCCCCCTTGATAAGTTGAGTAAAACTATTTCACACTTTGAACTCAGTTTTGACTGAATTGAACTGAGGACAAAGAAGGGAAGTTAGGATGAGGAAATAGAAACTGAGATATTTTTAAAGCAGATGAATAAGTAAAATGACCCGTGACCATGCATTATTGTATATTCTCATATGGAAGTCTGGTTGCATACTACAAGTCCACAACATGCAAGTGTGGAGAAGAACAAACCACAGACCACTTACTACAATGCAGTCTGAGCCCTGACACATGCACAATGGAGGACCTTCCTACAGTGACACCAGAGGCACTCCAAGTGGCCAGCTTCTGCTCAAAGGCAGTTTAGTATAATGCCAAGTATTTATCTTTGTGGTTTTTCTATGCATTATAATTGTATTTTCAATTTGCTTCTCACACAATAAATAAATATAGAAGTCTATAAATTTATTCAAAAAAACCAACCCCCGAACCCTGGATTGACTTATTCATGGGTCAATTTAAGTACTATGTCTTCACGTTTTGTTTTTTTTTAAAGGAACCATTCCCTTCTTTAAACAGAATGGCGCTTAGTTCATCCCAGGAGAACCTAAAAGAAGCACCAACTATTTCTGGCCTTTTTCAATCCCTAGTTTGGGAAATGTTGGCAGATCTTTGGCACCACCCCTCAAAAGAGAGACAAGAAAGTGTGGGAAAGTCAAGGAAGTCGGTGCTTATTCTCTGTTCACCCAGGAGGACCCTCAACTTCTCCACGGATCATATAAAAATCCATAATTTTGGCCACCAAACCCCCTTGATTTATACATGAGGTCGACATATTCACTAATGTATATGGTACTTGGGATAACTCCTGTCCAAATGGGGGCAGTTGAAGTCCACATTTTGAAGGAACATAAAGCTCTATAGAAAAATTCAAAAATAAAACACAAGTAAAATTGGTAACCTATAGCTTCTGTTTTGGAAACAAAACCAAATACTTCAGACTATCAACAACCTAAGAGAAATTTAGAGAAGGAAAATACAGCATAGGTTGAGGCTGTTTGGTAGACAATATCTTCCCATATAAGCCTATTTGGACCCTTCCTAATGTATATATTAAGAGACCCACTTACTAGTCAATGTTGGCCCCTTCCTAACAGCCAAATAAAACCCCACATTATCTGCTTTGAACTGGGATATATGGCAGTATGGATTCAGATAACCTAGTTCAAAGCAGATATGGTGAGATTCTTTGCTTTGATATTCTGGGTTTTATGGCTGGGTGGAAGGGCCCTTTGTGACTGAATGGAAGGAAACAATGCAATGCAGACAGAACGAATGAATTGGGCACAAACGATAGTGTGTTCAGAAGATTGTGAATCACATTGATAAAAGTCAAAATTCTCTACTCACCAACAGAGCTTTAGTGATTGAACACGAATATTCCTAAAGCCGACAATTATATGAACTCCTAAAACTTTAATACAAGCCACATAACTAGCTTCAATAGTGATTCCCAAACTCTAATACTCCAGGTTTTTTGGACTTCAGCTCCAAGAAGCCTCAGCTGCCTTGGCCAATGATCAGGGATTCTGGGAGCTGAAGTCCAAAATACCTTGAAGACCAGAGATTGGAAAATACTGAGCTACATTGTTAAATGCAACCCACAACACTGAATGAATTGCACAAATCTCTTGTCACAAGAGTGCCATCTCCTGGAGATAGTTAATTCTGCTTGATATTACTTTTTCATTTATACCTGTACATACTCAGTGGGGACCATGTTATGTAGCACCATTGCCTGAATTGTCCTCTTTTTAGATCAGTGGTTCTCAACCCGTGATTCCCCTGTTGTTTTGGCCTACAACTCCCAGAAATCCCAGCCGGTTTACCAGATATTATGATTTCTGGGAGTTGAAAGCCAAAACATCTGGGGACCCACAAATTGAGAACCACTGCTTTAGATGTTTGTATCTCAGTTCACTGTTAACATTACCTGTCTATGCTCAAATGGTTTGGGATCTTTGTATCTTGTGCTCTTATATTTCCCGCGCTTCACAAATGATAACTGGGCTTCATAGGGGCCCACGTGTGGAAACCTCGTAATGATTTTTGGCTGCTCCTTCTGTTCCATGACCTGGTCAAACAACCTGGACCTTATACTAATCAGTTCATCCTGTACGGTGCTGGCTCTTGAATTCTGCCTCTTCAGTTCTTTGGGCTTTTCAGGGGGTTTCTTCATGAGGCCTGGACCTATGTATAGTTTATAGCTAAAATCAGGAGGCCTCCTCGTCCAGCCTTCTTTTTCAGGAGTTTTGGGTTTCTGGGATGTGTGCACCTGATTCCGTGCTAAAGCTAACTCCAGGTTAGTGGTGAACTTTTCCTTTAAATCAAAAGTCCACGTGGATTGGTTCTTGTCATGGATATTAGGAAACATTCTGCATTTGTCCCTTTACACCTAAGGAAAGTAAAAGAAAAACATTATTACATTTTATTCTTATAGATCCATCACAGACGCCAACATCATCATCCTACATTTACTCCAAGTAGCTCATATTTATTTATTTATTTATTTGCTGCATTTTATATACCACTTTTCTCACCCCTGAGGGGACTCAAAAGTGTTTTCCAACATAATAATGGCAAAATTCAATGCCATACATACATTTATTTATTTATTTATTTATTTAAAACCAAAGCATAATACGGGGTTCAGTTAAAAAACACAATGACAGCAATATAACTAAAATAAAATTAGAAACATAAACCATATTAAAACATAATGCATAAACAACAGATATTAAAACATGGAATTAAAACATATTAGTATAAAATCACATAATCCAAAATCATAATCCAAAGACATTCCAATTGTGAATTGCACATATTCCCTTTTCAATTCTTGCGCTGCTCACTGACCAAAGGTTTGTTCCCACAACTGTATCTTGGCCAAGAGGGAGGGCACTGATCTAATTTCACTGGGGAAGGAGTTTCACAGTTGAGGGTCCGCCACTGAGAAGGTCCTGTGTCTTTTTCCCACCAACCGCACCTGTGAAGGAGGTGGGATCGAGAGCAGGGCCTCCCCAGAAGACCTTATGCTCTGTGATAGTTCATAGAGGGAGATGCATTTGGACAGGTAAGCTGGGCCAAAACTGTTTAGGGCTTTATAGGCTAAAGCCAGCACTTTGAATTGTGCTTGGTAGCAGAGTGGTAGCCATTGGAGCTGAAGTAACACAGGGGTTGTATGCTCCCTGTACACTGCCCTGGTGAGGAATGTGGCTGCTGCCCGTTGGACCACTTGAATCTTCCAAACAGTGTTCAAAGGCAACCCCACGTAGAGTGCGTTGAAGTCGATTCAGGATGTAACACAAGCATGGACCACTGTGGCCACATACATGTTTCTACCCCACCTTCCTCACAACAAGCAGATTTTGAATTCATGAAATTAATTAATATACACAAGAATGTATGCAATTTGAAACCCCTTTAACCGCCATGTTGCAATGTTATGAAATCCTGGGAGTTGTCGTTTGGTGGGGTACCAGCACTCTTTAGCATAGAAGTCTAAAGACTTTTTAAAAACCTACAATTTTCATGATTCCATAGCATTGAGCCATGGCGTCAAACAGTGTAGATGCATCCTGGATAACTGAAGATGTGAACTGAAGAAATAATGCAAGATAAAGAAGAGCTGATGCAGAGATATGTTCAAGTCATAAAGGCACAACCAAAGAATAACGATTCATTTGGAATACAAACAATCCTCCAGAAGCTGTAGTAGAAATTTTTCTTAAAAACCCACTTAGAATTCTCTCCAACCTAAGCACATGTTCCAAAAGCAAAATTATTGTTATTAACACCAGTAAAACTGCAATTGTTGGAAAAAATGAGCTGAAAGTTATAAGAGCTGCTACTCACCTGCTCTTAAACCAAATCCTTTTTCAAACTTCTCATGCTGGGTCGCAATCTTTTCTTCACAGTGCTAGGGAAACCAAGAAAAAAATCACAGCAATGTTTATTTTAGAAGATGTGTTTTCTCTTTCTTTATACAAAGTAGCTTGGTGCTAAGTTTGTTTGGGTTGCTAAGAAACAAGACAATTTTGCCCTTGGATTCCATTCAACATTTTTAAAAAGTCGATGAAAGTAGTGCCACTGTATAAAATCAGCTCAAAACCCAGCAAGAGGGCCACATGTTCAAGACTTTACTTCAAAAGCTAGACAACAGAAAGATACTAAAAGGTAAAAATGATCAGAAAAAAAACAAAATGGTAGAAAAGGAATCACTAGAAGAGACCTAGAACAAAAATATTGGCTTTACTATTATTACTAAACAGTTCCAGCCCAGTTTACCTGTCCGAATGTATCTCCCCCTATGAACCATCTCAGAGATTAAGATCATCTGGAGAGGCTCTGCTCTCAGTCCCACCTTCTTCACAGGCGCAATTGGTGGGAATGAGAGGCAGGGCCTTCTCAGTGGTGGAACTCCCTTCCCAGAGATATTAGACCAACACCTTCTCTCCTGACCTTCAGAAAGAGAGTGAGATCATGGCTTTGGGATCAACGCTTTGGAGAATAATGGATTTGGAACTATGTGCAATAATGGATTTGGAAGTATGTGCAATGACTACCGGAATGGCCTGGACTATGATTGTGGATAGCATGGTTTATAGTAGTACCTGCAATGTTTTAAATGTTTTAATGTTTTCTAACCTTGTTTTTAAATTTTTAATTGAAATGTTTATTTAATTGTATATTTTTTTAAGGCACTGAATTATTGCCTATGCTGTAAGCCACCTTGCGTCCTCTTTGGGGTCAAAAAAAGGTGGGATATAAATAGAGTAAATAAATAAATACGAATGTATTATATATTCCAAACATCCTTAGACAACCTTTTCTCAGGAAATACTTCCGAAAAATGCAAATCCCACAACCATTTGGCTGAGCCTTGATTTATATACTTGGTGAAATTGTGCAGAAGGGCTGAACATGAAGCCTCAAAGAGACATCTCCAGTAAGCATTGTGTGGTGAACTGGAAAGAGGAAGAGACTAGGGAATTGTCGAGAAAAAAATATCCCTGTACCTTTGCCATTCAGTATACTGTATTTATAATGAGGAATTCTGGTAAATAATTAATGAAGTTGTTTCCTTGACTTTTTACAATCCTGAGCTTGTTTTATTCAGGGTCACCATGGTGTAGAGCATTGGACTGAGATGTGAGAGTATGATTATTGTATATAGGTGGATAAATCTTGCCAAGGAAACGCATGCTTTGAAGACACAAATCAAATAAGAAAGTGGGTTTTTTCTTGTCATGAGCTACTTGAGAAACTGCCAAGTCACTTATGGTGTGAGAGAATTGGCCATCTGCAAGAACATTGCCCAGGGGGTGCCCAGATGTTTTATCATCCTGTGGGAGGCTTCTCTCATGTCCCTGCATGAGAAGCTGGAGCGGTCAGATGGGAGTTCACCCCGCTCCCCGGATTCACACCACTGACCTTTCGGTCAGCAGTCCTGCCAGCACAAGGGTTTAACCCATTGCGTCACCGGGGGCTCCTAGTAAGACAGAGTAGCATTAACCTACTAACAAATAAGAATAAATAACAAATAAAAGTAGAACTAACCTACTAACAAATAAGAAAATTTACTTGGAACTCTGTGCCATCACTAAAGGTAGGACAGAGTAGTACTAACCTTTTGTGATGGCACAGAGTCCCAAGTAAAATTTCTTATTTGTTGGACTAGTACTATCCTTTAATGATGCCATTTATGGTTACTGCTAGTCCAACAAACAAAATTCAGATATTATTTTGCATTTATTGTAAATGGTATATTTCCAGAAGCCCACAGTTATTTGTGAGTGTTGTATTTTTTTACTTCTTCAACTAAATGTGTAACAAATGTAAAAGATGTAAATATTGAAATTGTGTCCAGGCTACTACATAGGAGAATATTGTGACCTGAAGTAATAATCCTGATTTCTCATGATTTCTCTGCACTACATTAATACCAAATAATGTGAATTTCTTTCAGTATATTATTAAAAATGAAAGAAGTCCATACATCAGCAATGTAAAAAATTGAGCTCTTTTGCCACTAGATGGCAGAGTATTACTTCCTGTGGCTGTAAATATTTTTAGTAAAGAGCGAAGTTTTGCAAAACAAGTTGGCACTTTTCTAACCTAAGGCACTATTTATTTACACCTGAATTAGAGCAGTTAAAAAAGATCAGTAAGCAATGACATCTGTTCTGGGAAATGATGAAAACAATAAAAATGTAGAAGTGACAAAATCAGAAAAAATCAAAAGGGAATACCTTAAAGCACCAAAATGTTTTTTTTCAGTTTTTCCCCCTCAGAATTCACAAATTGAGAGATGACACGGGTTGCAATGACAAGATTCTAAACACTAGATGAGCCTTGAATACAGACAGTACCTTAAAGGCGGATGAACCCCAGGATTAAAATCACAAGCAGATGTGCAACGAAGTCAAAAGCAATGTGCTCAATTCATAATTTTAAATACTAATCTAAAACTCGGACTGATTTCACACATGCTGCTTCAAATGCTCAAAATCTTTTTCTCCTTTTGTATGTGTAATGATAAGACAAACAAAAGATGTGTCCTTTAAAAAAATGCAGCTGACAAATTGGTGAGAAGGGAATTTACAAAGGCATGTCTTCTTCTTTCTAAGCTGTTTTCCCAATGGAGGGGGTTAGCATTGTGAATGACATTTCTACAGGGCTTTGTTTTGGGCATCCTCAGGTCTCAGGTTGGCAGCACGCATGTCTTCGTTGATGGTGCCCATCCATCTTTTCTTTGGTCGACCACGTGGTCATGGTCCTGCAATCTCCAAATGTAACTGGAAGAGGAGGAGGAGGGTTTCCTTCCAGAAGCAGACTCTGAGCCCCAAGAAGAGGAACAGCCTGAGAACTCTAGGGTTGTGCAGGAGCAAGACCTTTCAGAAATAGAAGCACCTGAGTTGGAGCAGGTGGAAGAGCAAGAACAGGCGTTAACTTGCCTGCCCACCACCAGCTCAGGACTGATGCCATCCAGCTGTGAATGTCAATTCAACTAGCTCAGAAGAGGATTCAGCAGCTGTAAAGAATTGTCAGGAGCAGCAAAAAGGAAAGGCTTTTGGAACAGATTACTGCTGGAAGCAAGTGTCTGGATTTGGTGTTGGTCACTTTGTGCTTTGAACCCTGGACTACGCTTTTGGATCTTGAACCTTGACTTGTTGTTGAAATTTGGTGTACTTAGACCTCTTGGAATGGACTTTGGAATTGGCTTGCTCACACTTTAAATTGGAGGAACGACAACTTTAAATCTTTGACTGCCTCTGACTACTTTTGGCAAGTAAGGCTGTGGACCATGACAAAAGGTGCAATTTGGGTTGGGTTGGCAAAGAATGTGGCTATTCTTTAACTCCTGAGATGGCCACTTTGGACAGAAGTTCTGCTTTTATTCTGGTTCTTCTTGTAAATCTGCTCAGTTGCCTGACTAAGCCATGAACTGGCAAAAGAAAATGCATTCTGCAAGAGAGCCATTTGCTTTGATGGCATCAACTGGATTATTCCTCTCTCCAAATCCAGAATTCTTCTCTCCCTATGCATTTATAATCCAATAAATAGTCACTTTCATCAAATGATGAAATAGAATGTTCCCTCACCATCCACAATTTTTAGATAGATATTTCTGTGACTGACTAACAATGATCAAGATTGAGGTTACTGTTCTACTATTGTTGTATTTCTTATGCACCAATCATTTATAAGAACTAATTCAAGAACCACTTAAATTGCTTGTTTCCCCCATGAACTATTGTTCTCTGTGTTCTGCTTGATATATTATTTCAAGAGATCCATCATGACATGGTATAATTATTTAAATGTTGGACCAGGACTCTGGGAGACCACGAATTGAGTTCCTGCTCAAACATAAAAGCCCACTGGGTGACCTTGAGCAAGTCACACAGCCTCAGAAAAAAGCAATAATAATACCCTCTGAAGAAATATTGCCCAGAAAATCATATGATCATGTCGCTTTAACATTACTGTATCTCAGAAATTGCTTAAAGGCACACAACAACAACATATTGGTTCAAGGCCAACATGGCAATAATAACCATAAAAAAGGATATACAGGATTCCCAAATTAAACAGGAAGTAATACCCTAGTGGGGAGAAATATTGTTACTGTGGTAATAGAAACAAGCTAAACCAAAATTTCGAGGTTTTCCATTTTTGGACCAAGGAATAGTTCTATGGTGATGACTTGAGGTGTTGGTGGATAGGGGTGTGCACGATTTTGTTTTTGTGTACCAGATTCAGATGATTGGGCTGATTTGGTTGCCAAATACATGAAAACAAGCCTGCCTTGGGGCAACCAAAGCCTTAGCTTTCATATGACAATGCGATGAAAAATGATTTTAACAATGAGACGCTGGGAATTGTATTTTTTGTTTTAATTGCTAATTATTACTGTTTTTATCTGGTTATTATATAATTGTTTTTAATTGTATTTTATATTATGGGCACTGACTGCCATGTGTAAACTGCCTCGAGTTGCCTTTGGGCTGAGAAGGGTGGTATAGAAATATAGTAAATAAATAAATAAATAAGCCACAGCAGCTGGATCTTTTTGGCTCATGGGGGCTAATGGAGACCAGTGGGGCTGAATGGCACTCTCCCTGAAGCAGCAGCAGTGGCATGTGGGCAGGGCAGCCTCGCAAATCAGGAAAGCTACTAATCCTTTGCTTTATTCTTCAACAGGCTCCTCCATCCCTTCCCGAAGACCCCACCTCCCGCGCCCACTTGAGGTAAATGGGAACTTTCTTTCCCAGCAGCACTGAAGGACTCTGAAGGACCCCTTGTGCTCCCTCCAGGGGCATGATAGAAGTTGGTTTTTCTCTGTGTGTGTTTCTCCCTTTCTTTCTCAACCAATCAGTGGTCTGGTTGACTGTGTCCATTTTCCTCCCCTCTTGTGGCATGCACTTGGGACTTCAAGTCTCAGAACCCACTCTTGTGGGGGGGTTTTTAAAAAATGTTCTGGTAAAAAATTAAAAGTTTTCAAAAAAAAATAGGGGATTGGTGAAACGTTCTGAAACTTTGCAGACTAGCAGAACTAAATGTGGTCTACAAGTGAGTTGAGTTTCATGCTGATATTTATTTATTTATTTACATCATTTATATTCCACCCTTCTCACCGCACAGGGGACTCAGGGCGGATCACAATGCACATATACAGGCAAACATTCAATGGCATTTGACATACAACATATATAGACAGACATAGAGGCAATTTAACATTCCAGCTTCTGGCCACCAGGAGGAGCTCTTATACACAGAGTAAGGCTTTAATGCTAACAGCACTGAAAACACGCTATGAAAGCTAGCAAAGAATAAAGAATGATGCAAAATTGTGTATATCACTTTTTATATAAAAATAATCTATAGAAGGATATCAAAGTATACCATTCAGGTATGGTGCAAGGTGCAAGTATATTTCACTATACAAATTCACAGTGTTCACATAATACATTCACATTTGTGACCATATATCAATCATTCATAATATGCATATAACAGTATAATGCCAGATTACCTTCGAAGTGTTGGTATTGACCTTCAAGGCCTTGAATGGTCTGCGGCCAGTGTACCTCAGGGACCGCCTCATCCCATATTGTCCCACCAGACCCCTGCGATCAGAGACTCAGAGCCTCCTGATGGTCCCAAGTTTTAAGACCTTCCATCTGACCGCAATGTGGAGGAGGGCCTTTTCTATTATTGCTCCGACCCTCTGGAATGCGCTGCCCACTGAAATCCATGCGCTTCCGAGTTTGCTAGCTATCCGGAAGGCCTGCAAGACCTTGTTGTTTAAACAGGCTTTCGGTTCTTAATTTGCTGGCCTCCCTTGACATTATATTGGCCTCTCCTGAGACTACATCTATGTTTTAGCTGTTGTTTTAATCCTATGTGTTCTCTGTGTTTTAATCCTATGTGTTCTATGTGTATATGTGCTGTAAATGTTGTTTTATTCTGTGTAAGTTGCCCCGAGTCGGATGGGAGTGGCAATGGATAAATTTGAACAAATAAATAAATAAGCTACAGGATGACTGGAAACATCCTCTACCCAACCATGGCTGGAAAGACCTCCTAATTGTTGTTAATTTTGTATAAAATTACATGCTATTATTTACTATTAGATCAATTATGTTCACTTTAGTATGCTCTGAATTTAATGAATTTGGATGTTCATGAGCTATAGGTTAATTAGAACCTGCAGTGTATAAAGGGCAGACCGCGGCTTCCTGGATATATTTACAACATTATCATCCTCTGTGTGTAAATAATTCAGCCTATGTCCTGTAAGCCCAACACTTATTTTCTTCCTGATTTTTTCCTCTACTGATTTATATTACCTGCTATATTACATTTCACAAGCACAAAATGCTTGACTACACAGACCTCCTCCAGTTTCAAGAGCCCCATACTTAACTCTGGCTGATTGCTCATCTCCTCGGGCTACAGGTTTAGAAGATTTTGTTACAGATAATTAAACAGGACGTATCTGTCATTTTTTAAAGCTATAAATTCTACACTAATTCCTATAGCCTGCATTCTCAGATTGCATCCGAGTCTGGGTCACTCCATTTATGTTAGCATATTCTATAGATACTACAAATGTTTTGTTATTTATGAATGACAAAAAACGTTAACTTTTAAAAAATGGAAAAAAAACCCTTCAGTGAAAGGTCAAGAACCGTTCTTTGTTAGTTTAAAATATTACTGTAGTGTAACCAAATCAATTTAAATTTGGTCAAAAGCAATTTCGCATAATTTTCCAGTCTTCAGCAATATGAGTAAGTTTATGACTGAGCCTTTAGTTTACTCTAGATCTTTTTGCTTCATACCTATCTAGATACAAGTCTGCCAAAACCCAATTGACCCCCAATCATAATAGAAAAGGTGCAGAAATGTTTTCTGCATTTTAAAGCATTATAATACAATACACAAGAAAGTTTCTGGGCATTAATCAAGCATATGGACAAGATATTAGGGGGTAATCCAATCAAATAATTGTCTGCCAATTTTTTCTTTGTATAATTAGGAAAACAGACATCCAGAATATGTGGTTGATCTGTTAAATTTGTAAAATTTTGCAAATCCAGAGAACACTGTACGAGCTGCTGGGGACACCACTGTGATTTATAAATGCATTTACAATAGTTTGCTACAGGCATCCAAGTTGTCTTACAAGTTAAAGTTGTGGTCAGTTCTCAGTGTTTGGCAGTGCTGCACTCTTTGGTTTTGACTCATCTGGAATATTAATTACTTTTCCATATTTTAATTTAAAAAATGTTAAGAAAACTTGGAAAGGAAGAGCCATCTCATCCCTTTTGATATTTCCCACCATTCTCCATTTTCCTCTGACCCAAAAAAACAACCATAACTAGGCAAAATAGCCAAGGATTAGCTGAGCTAACACTACATGGGCTGAAACTATGGGTCCTTCCACACAGCCCTATATCCCAGAATATCAAAGCAGAAAATCCCACATTATCTGAGTGTAGATTCAGATAACCCAGTTCAAAGCAGATATTGTGGGATTTTCTGCCTTGATATTGTGGGATATAGGGCTGTGTGGAAGGGCCCTATGTTGAATCCAAACATCACTCAGCCAGGGAAACTGAACATTTCTTAAGTGTTTACCACATACTAATTTACCATTGATAGTGTGATAGTGGAAGAGATACTATTTAGATTAAATTGCATCCATTTTCAAACAACTCATGCTATGTCTCTCTCACTTTTCTCGTCTGATGACAAATCTTAGGGCCCTTCCACACAGCCCTATATCCCAGAATGTCGAGACAGAAAATCCCACAATATCTGCTTTGAACTGGATTATCTGAGTCCACACTGCCATATATTCAAGTTCAAAGAAGATATTATAGGATTTTCTGCTTTGATATTCTGAGATATAGGGCTGTGTGGAGTCAGAAGTTAAGTTCTACCAAGTAGATTATGCTTCTTGGCAGATACTTTGAGACGAACAGAAGAAAATTGTGCCCAGTCCTATCCCTTCCATGACTGCTGCATCTTTGAGTCACGATTACTTTCTTAGATATGAACAGACAAGGATAGTTTACCTTCACGTCTGAATACAGTATAAAGTTGTCGTTGAATACAGTATCTAAAAAGGCATGGAACTGTAACCATACCCACATGAGATGTGGAGAGTCATGCAAACTCAAGGTTAGTGCATGCTAGATTCCTTCCTTCAGAATCTAGAGCCAATGATCCCCAGATTCCTACCTTCAGCAAGAGAGCTAATGATCTCACAAAGGCCTATTTGTGACAAGAAGTTCTAAAGAACTTCCATGTAGTGCATCAGGGATCTCATAAACATCAATTATATAAAGTAGCAACGGAAATACTTTTCAAAGAGCAATTTCTCAATTTCTCAATCTGAATTAGGAGGCAGATTGAAGCATAGGCACATACAATCAGCCCTTTGTATCCACGGATTCTGCATCTACAAATTCAAACATGAAAATATTGACTTGAAAATATTTCCCCAAAATTCAAAAAGCAAACCTTAATTTTGCCATTTTATAAAAGTGATGCAATTTTACTATCTCACTTATATAATGGGGTTTGAGCATCCAAAGATTTTGATATCTGCAGGGAGGTCCAGGAACCAAACTCAATGGATACCAAGGATCCACATGATGCCCACTCAGATAAAACAGTATTAAAGACAGAGTTATGTCAGTATTTTCATAATGTGCACTGGTAGTACACTGAGGTGTGCCATGCCTCTCCCAACGCTTGTACCATATTTTTCCTGATGGAAGGAAAGGGAATGCTTCAGTTGCATGAGTTCACCAAATATACATAATTAAGTTGGGAACTACGGATGAAATTATGCCTTTTTATTCTAGCAGCCCAACAGCAGTATCAACTATTGAAAAAACCATATGAGACAATGACAAGAAAAAACTTCACGTCAGGCCTATAATTCTGAGGGAAGCTAGGATGGAAGAATGATAACAAAAAAGAACTTTTTGCCAATGGCAGCAGGAGACTCCCATGAGAGGAGGAAGAGTGAACCTTTTCTGGGTTTTGGTTTGAACTTCAAAGGATGTATCTAAATCCAAGGATGTATCTGCCTTGGTCAGACCACATCTGGAATACTGTGTCCAATTCTCAGCACCTCAATTGAAGATGTTGACAAGCTGGAATGTGTCCAGAGGGGGGCAACTAAAATGATCAAGGGTCTGAAGAACAAGCCCTATGAGGAGCAGCTTAAAGAGCTGGACATGTTTAGTCTGAAGAAGAGAAGGCTGAGAGGAGACATGATGGCCATGTATCAATATGTGAGGGGAAGTCATAGGGAGGAGGGAGAAAGCTTTTGTTCTCCTGCCCTGGAGACTAGGACATGGAACAATGGCTTCAAACTACAGGAAAGGAGTTTCCACCTGAACATTAGAAAGAACTTCCTGACCGCGGGAGCTTTTCAGCAGTGGAACTCTCTGCCCTAGAGTGTCATGAAGGCTCCTTCTTTGGAGGCTATTAAGCAGAGGCTGGCCATCTGTCAGGGGTGCTTTGAATGTGATTTTCCTGCTTGGACTGGATGGCCCAAGTAGGCTCTTCCAACTCTATGATTCTATGATTCTATCTATGTTTCTAAATTGCTGAATCTTTTCCTCAAAATGTTATTCAACACAGTAAATGTCTTCTTTAATGTTTGGACTAAGATCCAGAATGCTGGCTCACTGAAATGGGAGCCATGTTCATGCATTGGCTGATAATACTTATTTCAACAAGTGTGGACATGCCTGAGCCTGGAACCGAAAAACATGTTTTCTATTTAGATTAAGGGGATTCAACCAAAAGAAGTGCCTGTGAATCTACATCCCCACAGCCTAAAATATACTCCTGGGTCCTACGTCCCATTTGATCAATGAGAATCTAGCAACCCAATATTTGTCTAAAGTCTAATTGGAATTTAGAAATAATAATAATCCTCTCGTTGTGTCTTAAGGTGGTTTGCAACATAGCTAAAACACATAATCCTAAGCATTATATAAAACACATATTAAAACATGGTATTTATACAAAATTGATATATTAAAATACACATGGCAAAGATAAAAATATAGTGAACACAGGATGTGAGTCTCAAATTCATAGTTAAAACTGACTGGGTATGCCTGCTGGAAGAGATACATCTTCAGGTGGGTTTTAAATTCTGATAACTCATTTAGCCAGCAGATCTCTTCCGGAATGTCACTCCGCAGTCTTTGGTTGGCCAAGGAACAGGTCCACTGGATGATAGTTGCCAGTCGAGTTCTGGCAGGCTGAAGTAGATTGAGATGGATTGTATGGGAGCCCCAAAAACGTAGCCCTCACATTTAATCCAGTATTTTCTATTGCTCACTTTTGTGAAATCAGTGACAGCAGACATTTATATTTAACTATAAGGAGGAATTGTGATGTGATGTGTTGTGATTTTTGGGCTCAGGGAATGTGACTCTGATGTGTGTGTGCACACTAAACAACTACCCTATGTCTTCAAAACTCTTCCAAGCTCTCTGCACAAGTTTTTCAAGTTTGTTCTCACAGAAAGTTTCTCACAGATTGAGTTTGGGATTGCTCTGATATTGTGTGACCAGGTGGATAAACCGCTATCTCAGTCTAACACAATGAACCCCAGAATGTTATGTATATTTAAAACATTGTTTTATAATGTCTCATAAAGTATTGCTTTAACAACATTTATATAAGATCTTGTATATGGATTAGAAAAGCTGAGGAAACCCAAGAGAAATGCCTCAGTGTGCTACAGATGTTATAAATGGAATAAATTGGATCAGTATCATCTTGTGAAGGAGAATAATAATTTTTCCTCATTCATACTGGCATGAAAATTAAGTAGTAGTTTTCTGTGGAACAAACAACTGAGCACTGAAAAGAAAACTTGGATAGAAGGAGGTAAAGGAGACCAAAAAAAGGCATCATAAATCAAGATTCAGAATGTAGCCGACAAAAACCTGTATAAATCAACACAAGAAGGAAATTTACAAAGTACGGTAGTAAATCAGACATTAGAGATACTTGAACAGCTTGAAAGAACTATTATCACTTGAAAAATTCAATCTGCATAAATGTTCTGTGGGCAGAACACTGTTAACAAACAATGTAGGCCAATATCTGGTATTGTCATACAGCTTTACTGTTTCTTTCTGATTAATTTTGCAAGGAATCTTGGTCCAGCGGACGGCAACAAGGTTACTAATGGGAGCAGCAACCCTCAGGGAGCACACAACTCCACTGTTGCGCCAACTCCACTAGCTGCCAGTTTGCTACCTAGTACAATTCAGACTTACCTTCTTTTTCTTCTCTTCCTCTTGCTCAGAAAGCAGGAGGGAAGAAGACTTTTAAACAGTCTACCACCCCTTTGCAGAACCTGGAAGTGGCAGAACTTGTGCCAGCGAAATGCCACTGCGGCTCGGTGCCAGTAGCTCTGTTTTAGGTTGCAGCCTAGCCTCTCAGCTGTTTCTATCTTTTGAGGATAGCTTGCTCTCACTGCCCATGCTTTCCCTGCCCCTTTTACCCCAGCAGACAGTAGACGCTGTAGGGATCCCTGCCATGCTTTAGCCCCCCTCAGGATTGGGGAGGCTCAAGGCAGCCACTTCGCCTGTGCAAGTGATAGATCGCCAAGGCTTTGGGGATCCGCTCATGGAGTATAAATTCTTGGAGGGGCCTTCAGGCTACCATCCTTCCTCTGCATCTTGCCGTGTGGGAGCTTCAGTGATGGCTCAGAATGTAAGTACTGTGTCTTTTGGGCCCCATCTGCTATTGGGCCCATGCCTCAACAGGTAGGTTGGTATTATTTTGAATAGGCACCATCTGCGTCCTCCTTTCCTTCTCAAGGATTTGGAGTCCCTTCTGTTGGTTTTCAGAGGTTTAATAAGATTTTTCCCCAAGCTCGTTCTGGTGCTTCCTCTCAGCTGCAACCGGTCAATGAGTCTGATATAGATTCTGACTCCCATGAGGAGCACATTTCCCCTACTCTCGAGGAGGACTTTTCCATCCCAGCTTCCATAGGGGATGAGTCACCTTATTTTTCCTCCTTGATTGCTCATCTAGCTCATTCCCTTCAGTTGCCTTCCATATCCTTTTTTGATACATCAGTAGAGGATCTGCTTTTCTTGGTTGAGCAACTGCAGAAACAAGCTCCAAGTACAGTTTCTCCTAGCACTTCCATACTTGCTTAAGCTTGCAACCCCCCCCCCCCCACAAACAAACAAACAAACAAACAAACAACCCTCAAAAATCAGCTCCTGCTTCTGTGGCTGGGATTTCTAAGTTTGTAAATGCACTTTACTACATAGCCACCTCTTCAGCAGAGTGCTTAGTTAAGCCTACTAAACCTAACTTTATTGTGGTCAAAGTCGTTCAATCCAAGAAAACTAAGAAACCTCAAGCCAGTCCACTGTGGTAAGAAGATCCACACCACTGCTGGCCTGCTCACTTGCATGATGCATTACCATGCTTGTATGGCAGCCTATCAGGTGCTCTTATGGGATAACTTAACACCTTATTTGGATGTCCTTCCCCTACAATATCAACAGATCCCAAGGCTTTCTGTCAGGAAGCTCTCACCTTAGCTTTTCACCAGATAGATATGGCTAAGCATAGCACCGATACAGCACACAAGATCTGCCGCCATGCTTAGCTGAGATCCTCTACCCTCTCCAAAGAAGGCAGAGCAATGGCAGAGGAACTATCAATTGCAGAACATAGTCTGTTTCATCTTGATACAGACTCTCAGTTCAAAAGTACACACAAGATTTGGCAGGTGGCTTCTCAGTTTGGCTTTTCATCACAATCTTTTTCCAGCCTAGGTTTTGGTGGCCAGCCCCTCAGCTTAATTATCATCAACCTTCATGGACTGTTTCCTTCAGGCCTCAGCAGGGCCAGAACTCCAGGGCCTCTGTACCTGGAAGATGTAATTTTTCCACCAGGGTCACCAACAAACTAAAGGGAAACAACAAGATCAGGACCAACAGCATTTTTAGCATGCATTTTTATCTTCTTTAATAGCTTCCAAACCTTCGACTAGCACCGTTTTTAGATGCATGGCGTCAGATCTATACTGACTAATGGGTGTTGGAGATTACAGAGTATGTTTATGCTATTGAATTCCTTGAACTGCCCCAGTAAGGACTGTATGGGCCACTCTTCCTTCTCCTGTGTTATGGCAGTATGTATTTATTTTGTTTCAGAAAGAAGCAGTAGCTCCTTTACATCCTTCTATGTTTCCTTCTTTTTCCTTTATTCCAAATACTTTCTGGTTTCCAAGAAACGCAATGGGCTTTGGCCAATTTTGGACCTTAGAAGACTTAATGCATATATTGCATATCGCGAATCTCAGAAGTTGTCATTACCAACCATCCTCCCTCTGTTATCCAGTGATGCATGGTTTGGTAGCATTGATTTGAAGGATGATTATTTAATGTGGTGATTAGACCACAAGACGGTAGATTTTTATCATTTTTTTACTAACAGTCAGGCATTCTCATTTCAAGTTCTTCCTTTAGGTATCTCCACAGTTCCATGGATGTTACTAAGGGGATGACTGTGGTGTCAGCTCATCTTTGGGTGCACGAGGTAGTAGTTTACCCCCATATTGATGTCTGGTTGTTGATGGCATGGTTGTTGATGGCATGGTTGTTGATGGCATGGTCCTGTGAGTATCTACAGAGGAACATTCAGTTTACTTTGTCTTTGTAGCAGAAGCTTGATCTTACTATCAACAAGGAAAAATCTCATCTTCAGCCTATCCAAACAACCCAATTCATTGGGGCTGTATTGGATTCCTGGCACACAAGGGCCTACTTGCTAGAAGACAGGTTTCAGAATCTGCGTGCATTACCTCTTTGAGTCTGACAGAAACCACACATCAGTGCCAGGAATGTCCAGTACCTTTTGGGACACAGCTGCCACTACTTTTTCCCATTTTCCCGTTTGCACCTTTGGCCCCTTCAGAATTGGTTTCTTTTGGTATTCCATCTCATGCAGGATGACCCTAACAAACATCTTGTTGTCCCTTTAGCCATCTGCAGGTCTCTCAACTGGTGGAGGCATCACTCCAATCTGTGTGTGAGCATATTCTTTTATCCTCCGAGACCCTAAATAATGTTGGCAACAGACACTTTCATCTCAGGATGGGGAGCTCACCTCAAGGGTCACACCACCCATTGGGCCACCATAGAGGGCACTCAGCACATCAACTATTTGGAGTTACTTGCAGTAGAAAGGGCACTGCACTTTTTCTGTTGTGTGCTCATGGACAGTATTGTCCAGCTTACCACCACCAACATGATTATGATATTCTATATCAACAAATAGGGTGGGATGCACTTTTTCACTTTGCTTGCCCTCATCATCAGAATCTGGGACTGGTATATAGCCAAAACCACAACCATCAGTTCCATTCATCGAGAACTCTCTTGCCGACTCCCTCAGTCAGACAGTTTATACCGACCACAAATTGTCCCTTCATCCTTCCCAGGCCTGGGAATTCTTTATCAGATGGCAAACTCCCCTTGTGGACTTGTTTGCCTCTCCTGCCAACACGAAGTGCCAGTTCTTTGGAGCACGCCTTCCTCGCTACCACCAGACAGGCTGTTTGGGAGGTGCCTTCCTCCTGGATTGAACATCCACCCTCCTGTACATTTTTCCACCACTGCCACTGCTGTCCAGAGTGGTCTTTCATCTTCAAGCAGACCAGGTCAATTGCATTCTCATCACACCATGGTGGCCCCACCAGCCACGATTTGCCACTCTTCTCCAACTCGCAGGCAGCGATTATATTCAGTTGCCACTCAGACCAGAATTGCTGACTGTGGGCAACAGCCCAGTCCCATACTCCCAGATCACTCCGTTGCGGTTGACGGCGTGGCGGATCCAGCCTCAGCCCTCTCTCAACAAGTAAAGGACATTTTGCCCTAAGACCTGCCACCAAAAGTTCTTATATTTGTAAGTGGCACTATTTTTGCATTTTTTCACAAAAGCATGGGGTTGAGCCTCTGCTCCCACTTCCCTTCTCCTTGATTTTTTGATTTCTCTGTCAGATTCAGGACTCTAATTATCATCCTTTAAGATCTATCTGGCAGCTATAGCTTTGTTTAGAAGTGTGCATTCTCTTCCATCTCCTTTTGCTGATCCTCTTGTAAAGAGGTTTCTGCAAGGCTTTAGAAATTTCCAGCCGCAAGTACGGACTGAGGTTGTTCTTTCCGCCCTTACAAAACCACCATTCGAGCCAATGGCCACTTCCGACATGTCCCATCTATCATGGAAAACAGTATTTTTAGTGGCTATTACTACTGCTCATTGTGCTAGCGAACTTATGGATCTTCAAGTTGATAGCCCTTACCTGAAATTTCATTAGGCTAAGGTCGTGCTCCGCACAGACATTGCCTTCTTACCTAAGGCAGCATCACAGTTTCATATGTCTCAGGACATTGTCCTTCCAACCTTATTTCCAAACCCCTCTATTCCTCTGGAGCAGTCTTTACACCTTTTTGATGTGCAGAGAACCTTTGCCTTCTATGTCCACTGCACAGCTCCATTATGGAAGTCACTAAGACTTTTTGTCAAGTACCATAAGGACTCTGTAGGCCTTCCGGTTTCTACCCAGAGAATGGCAGCCTGGATAGTCACAGCTATCCGGCTAACATATCAGATGGCAGGACTGGACTTACCTGTTCAGATCTATGCTCATTCCACTCAAGCAGTGGCAGCCTCTACAGCATTTTTGCACGGTGTGCCACTGGATGACATTTGTTGGGCAGTCATTTGGTCGACACCGCACACATTTGTCTCCCATTACAAACTGGACTTGGCCATCAACATGCAGCTTTTGGGAAAGCAAATTTTTTTTTCTGCACTAGCAAGACACCCACCATCCATAGGACTGCTCGCTTTTCTGCTACAGGTGTGGATTTCACAGTGAGCATGCTGAAGAAAGTACGGGTGCTTACCTGTAACCATGTTTCTTCGAATGGCCAACTGTGAAATTCACACAACCTGCCCATCCTCCCCGCATTCTGTCATGCCTTCTATCTCCTATCTTTCGCTGTATGGAAGGCCTCAAGCCCTGCTGCCTGGCTTTATTACTGAAGTGGATGGGCAGGGCTGGAGTCCCTGATTTGGCAAAAGCTTTTCAATGAGGACCCGAATCAGCTGCATGGATGCAGGAAATACCACAGGTGTGAATTTCACAGTTGACCACTCGAAGAAACATGGTTTCAGGTAAACAACCTTACTTTCCACAATAATTATTATTTTATTTATTTATTTATTTGTTCCATCTTGTATTCCGCCCCTCCCTGCAGGCTCGGGGCGGATAACATCATAAAATTCGGCAGGCATGTACATCCATGTCGCCGTACAATAAAATGCAACATAAAACATACAATAAAACAAAATACAATAGGTCCCGAGATTAAAATTATGTGCATGCCATGGCATTCCCTGAACCAGGGTGCTGATTAGGAAGATGAGTACATTCGGCTTACTCGCCTAGCCGAAGGCCAGTCTGAACAGGGCGGTCTTACAAGCTAACTAATAACTAACTACCATGGCAATATCATAAGAAATCTTGGGTTTTGTAGTATGTTGAAGCCCTAGAGAGGTTTGGCTAAAAATCCATAATGCCCCTCCATAAACTACAAATGATTAGTTCAATTTCTCCTAGTAAGTTCATTATATTCAGACGTCTGTATTCATTAGATATCTTGACTCTCTTAATAGTCTCATGAACAATTCCCATACAACATATCAAACTATTTAATATGTTAAACTATACCTCCTGGCAATAGTATTTGCAGATGGAACCATTTCAATTAATAACTACTTAATTAAATAATTAGCTTGTGTAGTATTTTAGTATGCTTTGTATCACTGATATATCTCATTTCCTTTTTAATTACTGTTCTACATCTGTCTTATTCTCCCCTCTGGTATATGTCTAACAGTCCGGTTGGCTATTTCACAATAAACTGAACACTGAACAACTACAATTACAGACCAGACTTAACTCAAATTACACAGCCCTTTTGCACTTTAAAATAATCATTAGCTCAAAATGTTCTACTGTTTTTGGCTGCAGTAAGACTTTGTTCTCTTGAAAGCATGCTAAACAACCAGAAAGCTTAAGTATCTGGATCATTTAATAAATAATGTTCTAACACAGTATGAAACACAAACACCATAGGAAAATAAGTTTTAAATCCAGATCTCCTTTGAGCTTGAATATACACCCTTATATTACTCAGTTCCAGCAATGGCAAGCACTGTTTTTATGTCCGACATGTGCTGTGTCTATTCCTTGACCTTTCTAAGGCCAAATCTGCCTTCAGTGGAGACTTGGTGGCAAAAATCTATATTGGTGGCTCACCTTCTCAGTCAGAAAGCCTGGATGAACATAGCTATTTGTGGCTGAAATACTCCATGTGGCATTGTTGAGTGTAGTCCACTAGTATAATTTTTTCACCATGACCCAGAGGTTTTGATCACTAATAAAGTGCAATTACAGCAGCATAAAAGTGTATTTGGATGGAGTTGACTACATGGCATTGTGCCTGTCCTGTTGTTGTTTTTTATTGTGTCAGAAGTGACTTGTGAATATACTGCAAGTTGCTTCTGGTGTGAGAAAAATAGCCGTCTACAGAGACGTTGCCCAGGGAATGGCCAAATGTTTTACATTCTGCTGAGAAGCTTCTCTCGTGTCCCCACAAGCTAGAGCTGATAGAGGGGAGCTCATCCTGTCTCACGCATTTGAACAGGCAACCTTCAGGTCAGCAGTCCAGCTGGCACAAAGGTTTTACCTATTGCACCATCAGGGCTCCTATCCAGGTACCCAAAATGACCCAGAGGTTTTCCATGGTCAAGCAGGGAATCAAACCCTGGTCCTCAGAGCTGTAGTCTAACTCTCCAACCATTACACCAGGGGCCTGTAAGGTTTTTAAGCATAGGGCTGGCTCACAGTGCATCAGACTATTGGTGGGGGAGGGGGGGACTTTATTGTGTGCAGGCATCAAGCATGCATTGGGCATGTGTACATGCGGCATACATCAGCCATGCCACACACCCACCACTGCACGCACACACTTGCCACTGCCGTTCACATTGACTCACCCTCACTGCACCCTCACCGCTACACACACACACACACACACACACACACACAGCTGCCACCACACCATCTGCCACTGTTCACACTCACTTTCAATCAAAGCATGCATGCATCAGCCATGTGTACATGTGTGGTGTTAGCAGTGGGGGTTGGGAAAAAGACCTTGGCAGGCCAGATCTGGCCCACAGGCTTTAGTTTGGGGATCCCTGCACTACAACATGCTGGATCTCTACAATCTAAAGATCTGCTTTGACAAAATCACTGGAGATTCTGAATTTTAAAACTCTGAAAGATACCCAAATTGCTTACTTGTCTAATTCATCTAGTTTGTTCTCTATGGCAGGGCTGTCCAAGAAGTCAATCGCAATCAACTGGTTGATCCCGGGACCAGAGGAGGTTGATCCCAGCCGGATGGGGTGCTTCTCAGAGGGGGCGGAGTCAGGCCGCATCAAGCCCCGCCCCCTCCCCCAGCTTCAGCGCTACCACATCTTCTCCAGGCATGAGGAGGGGAGTGCCAAGCCAGTAGTGGCTAGCTATGCCACCACTGTCTTGGCATTACCCTCCTCTAGCCTGGAGAAGCTGCGGTAGCGCTAAAGCCAGAGGGGGGAGGGGGCGGAGCCAAGCAGCACCAAGCCCTGCCCCCTCCCCCGGCTTCAGCGCTACCACAGCTTCTCCAGGCATGAGGAGGGTATGGCCAAGCCAGTAGTGGCTAGCTATGCCACTACTGGCTTGGCATTACCCTCCTAAAGGCTGAAGAAGCTGTGGTAGCACTGAAGCTGGGGAGGGGACGGGGCTTGGTGCGGCCTGGCTACACCCCCTCCCCCCTCTGACTTTAGCGCTACCACAGCTTCTCCAGGTATGAGGAGGGTAATGCCAAGCCAGTAGTGGCTACCTATGCCACCACTGGCTTGGCATTACCTTCCTCTAGCCTGGAGAAGCTGTGGTAGAGCTAAAGCCAGGGGGCGGAGCCAGGCCGCGCCAAACCCCGCTCCCTCCCCTGCTCCGCCCTGCTTCTCTCTCAGTAGATCTTTCTGACTTGGTTTTATTATAAGTAGCTCTCATGCTGAAAAAGTTTGGGCACCCCTACTCTATGACAATGTTTCCTAAGCAATTAATACGGTATATAAGCTAAGCTTAGTGGCTTGAAAAAGAAAGTAAAGCTTATAATTGTGAAATCTGCCAACCTGTACATAAATAACTTGGGGTAAGCTCCTTTCAACTCAGTGGGAATTGTTTCTGAGTAGATGGAAGTAGGATTGTGTCACTGGTGTTTCCTCTCATTATAAACACTTAAGATAGCCACAAGTTTTATTTTCTTAACCAAATGACTTTCGAACAGCCGTGTGCAGCTTCCTGAGAACTATAGATTCTTAGTACTAACATTCCAAATAGTTTCTAGTGTTTAATTATGATGAACAGAGAATGTGCTGTGCTCATGGTGTTAACAAAAAATCCACAAATTATGACTGAAAAGTGAGACTTTGGAAATCCCATCACTATAGGAGGTAGAGTGGAAGGGAAGTGTTATTTTACCAGATGTAAATGAGGGGAAAGGCACAAAAAGAGAAGCATTATTGTATCTCAGAAATTTACCCAGGATTGCAAAATACATTGAGATCTGCTAACACACAGCTGTTTTAGAGTTTCTGGTTTGCATGGAAACTTCCTCAATGGTCCTTTTATTCTGAGCAGTCCCCTGGTCTTCCTTATACATTTCAGCCAAGTGACACCACCATTTCTGTTCTAATTGACAGGAAGCCCAGGCTCTTAGTACATTTCCAAGGAAAGTATATTCCCATATGTGTCTAATCAGAAATCAGCAAAAATGTTTCTGCAAAGTGCTGCTTACGCATTGCTTGTTCTTAACTTACCCAGAGGAAACAAATAAACAACAGAATTGATTGAGCTGGCTTTAGATGTTACAAACATGCAACAAAAAGATCCATCTGCAATTAGGGATTCTATATGTCAGGGCATGTTCCCAAGTCTCCAGATCTGACCCCTCTTCATGAAATCTCAGGGCCCTTCCAGACAGGCCCAAAACATAGGACCTATCTCGCTTTTATCTGAGGCATCCAAATGATACCTCAGGTAAAAGCGAATTAATGTGGAGAAAACTGGGTTTTCATAATTTACTCCACATTGAACACCTGGAAAGCTAAAATCCAGATCTTTCCAGTTGTGGACCCTGTGGGGATTGACTCCTGGGACGGCTTCCACAGTCCCAGGGGTCAATCTCTACAGCTATCCCCGTTCTTAGCATTCCTAGAACCTGAAGGAGTGGGAAGGCACCCATCCCTTCTCCTCCAGCCCCCCATTTCCCTCCAAAAATCTTACTGGTCTGCACAGTACTACTGCCATGCAAAAAAGGCTCAACAGGAGGTGGGAGGGGAGCAATTTCCCTCTTCCCTCCCACCTACTGATGTCATCTTCTCACATCAGGAGTACTATGCATAGGGTCCTGCCCTGCCAACAGGCCCCTCCAGTAAGTTTCTTTGGGAGAAAGTGGGGCTGGAAGCCATCCCGGGTCAACCAATGGGTTTGAGTAGGATCTGAAACCCGGAAGGATGTGAATTATTTTAACTCACTTCCTCACGGGTTTTAAGTAAGTGTGGAATAGCCATCAAACTGATGGAAAGAATATCTGATTGTAAGCATTTGCTTAGTTCAGTTGTTTTCAACATGTGGGTCCCCAGATGTTTTGGCCTTCAACTCCCAGAAATCCTAACAGTTGGTAAACTGGCTGGGATTTCTAGGAATTGTAGGCCAAAATGTTATCGAACAACCGTCACTTCCCCGGACCGGCTGCTCCGACAACCGGGCAAGTCTTGTGGACCGACCACAGAGCAGAGCCCGCGAGGGTTCAGTTAACCTGGCGAGCCAGGAGCGGTTAGGCCCTCGTAATCTACCCGCCTCCCTTGGACCCAATTATGCTCACCAATCTGTTAGGTAGATGCCACGAAATTGTTTATTCTGCTCAGCTGAGTAGGATGCGACCGCAAATTCCCTGATCCCGCAAAGACGCATGCATATACATTCAAAACATTGGTTTTTAAAGGTTACAGAACTGTCAAAACAATTGAAATTCCCGCCTTGCCCCCTTCTGGGCCGGCTCCGTCTATGATTGGCCGGAGCATCGAGACCAGCTGATGGGCGGGAAGTTGACCAGCTCCGGGGAACCTATCAGCGCTCACTCCCATTTGCCCTCCTAGCCAATCAGAGGTCTGTGGCCATATATGGTATGTCCGGGAAGGGAAGCTTAGACGGAAATTGCTGTCAATAATGGCATGTGTATATAACAAAAGAATCCCTTTCGGGTAAACGACCCGAGTGATACCTGGAGTGATAGGATTAGTGGAGTTGACGTTTCACTCATGGGAATGAAAAGGAAAAGGGGAAGAGGTCTGATGCCAGAAAATGCACTCAGACCTTTGGGTGACAAAAGGTTATTGTGGGACACCTCTGGGTTCCGAAGCCAGAGGTGGATCCCGCTGTGAAAAACAAACATTTCATGTCCAGGTCCCAGAGGATGAATTAATTGGGCTAAACTCTGACGATTAATACTTCCTTCAGGCTGATGGGAATGTGGGGCATGAAGACTAGTGCTTCCGCTTATCCATAACAAGGTTTCCCATCAGAACAGCTCATGCAATAGATATGGTGATCCGAAAAAGGCTTAGGATGGGAATTCAGTTACTTCCTCTCAGCTGACACAATAGCGAAAATACAGGCAATCTTTCTTTTCCATGGGAAAGAGGGGGAAGGGAAGGGTTACAGGGAATTAGTGGGAACAGGGGACAATATTGTACATACACATAGACATAGGGTGCAAACATATGGTTATGATTTCAGGTTTCCCACTGTGAGTTCAACATAAGCAGAATCCCATTGCTTCAGGCCAATTCCATTCTCTGTGCTTACCCTGCTGGGCACAGGGGTTCCCCGAGATGAGGGAAAGAAGGAAAAGAAAAATGGGAAAAGGATAAAAGCAAAAATGAGTTCTCTTCCCTCCTCCCTTTGGGGGCCTCGAACCCGGGGCCTCCGTTCCAAACGGCCTTAGTTCTACGGTGTGAGCCACCGCACCTTTCCCTCTGGTGCAGCTTCTCTTCGCAGTCTTAAGGCGCCCGGGGAGTGGGAATGGAGAAAAAAATATAAAAATTCAGGAAAAATACAAGAAGGGCCGGAGAGGGGCAAGAACCTTGGCAGCAGGATTCTGCAGCCCAGGGGAGAGGGAAAGTGGGTTTTCACCCGGGAACAGGCGTGTGTGCGAAAGTTGGGACTTGTTCACTCGCGGAACGGCCTGCAGCTTGAAACTGCCAATTCTCGGTAACAAAAACACCTGGAGACCCATAGGTTGAGAACACTGACTTAGTTGAAGAAAAGGAAAACAAGGTTGATAAACCACAGAGATCTATATGTTTGCGCACCAAAATGGAAATCATTAAAAAAAGTAGAGGCTCCTGACAGAGAGAGAAAAAATCATATTTGAAAAATTCATAATATGTGGGCTTATTGAGGGCCCCTCTGACTGGTTGTTTCCTTTCATACATGCATGCTGCACATTTTTAATAGAAGGTTTGTTGAAACAAGTTCACTCTTTATGTGTGTATTTATGTGTGCTGCGGGAACCTATTATTTCCATAGTATTTCTGCCTCTGGTGCAACATTTTCTATTAAAGAAGTACAACACTGGTTTAACCCATTGTGCCTCCGGGGTCTCAATGAAATGAACTAAAGAAGTAATGCCCAGGAACACATATACTTTGTTAACTTAGGAATACCTGTATATGTTTACTTTGTTCACTTGGGTATACCTGAAATTTACTTCTTTCAAAATATTGCTTGGGCAGATCATTTGGGGAAATTTTCACATATCCTTGCATTTTAAAGTATGTATGTATTGGGCCCTTGATAACAGCACCCTCCCTCCAAAGTACCCAAATGCAAGGATGCGCTAGTCTCAATATACAATGGTGTAAAAAACTATGTTCCTTATATAAAATGATGGAGCCCCTGGTGGTGCAGTGGGTTAAACCACTGAGCTGCTGAACTTGCTAACTGAAAGGTCTCAGGTTCGAATCCGGGGAGCGGTGTGAGCTCCTACTGTTAGCCCCAGCTTCTGCCAACCTAGCAGTTTGAAAATATGCAAATGTGAGTAGATCAATAGGTACCGCTCCGGCGGGAAGGTAATAACGTTCCATGCAGTCATGCTGACCACATGACCTTGGAGGTATCTATGGACAACACCGGCTCTTCAGCTTAGAAATGGAGAAGAGCACCAACCCCCAGAGTCGGACATGACTGGACTTAATGTCAGGGGAAAATCTTTACCTTTAATCTATATAAAATGACATTTGCAGTTTGAAATTTTTGGTAGGGGATATTTTCAAGTCATTGAACCCATGGATATGGAGAACTGGGTATATATTGTCAAATACTATATTAAAGAGTAACATTAAACACAGAGGTTGAAATAATAAATAATGATGAAAAGCTAGTGTGTTTTTTTAAAAAAAACACTCAATGACAAATAAATTACTTTTAAAAAATGATCTAGCTTTGTTAGCATCCCATTTCATCGATATTAATTTAGATAGCACATTAAAGAATACAGAGCTAGGGGAATAATTGGTGGGAAAGAAGATTGAATGCATTGGAAACAGGTTTAAAGGAGGAACGGAGGAGCAGTGAATATGCTTGGGGACAATATTTGCATTATATATGGAAGTTGGCTCCTTTGAGATACATTTAATTAGAGTTAAATGTTTTAAATTATGTACCTTGGAAGGTACATAATTTAGCTTAGCTATGATAATACAGAAGTTTGACAAACCGGACAAAGCAAAAGAGTTTTGCATATTCTATCAAGGCCTCAAAATTACAAGAAGTAGAAACGCATCTCATTCTGAATAATAGATATTTAACTAATGCAATGAGCTTCTATGTAGATTCCTAGAATTTAATTCATCTCTCCAATTTGCAATCTGCAAACCTCATTACCGCAAAGCTCCATCATTCTGTTTTTCATTAGGGCCAGGTAGGAAAGCTGCCAATCAGGGAACCATTGGCAGAACAAGATGACCAAAGAAAGTAATGCCCTCGAGCTACATTTGCCTTCCTCTGAAGAACACAGTTCTGGAATTGTGTAAAGCCCTCATTACATCCTGAATGTCATCATTACTGTTGTGAGTAGCATCTTCTACAAGATGCCCCATGCTATTTACAAACCTGCGTATACCTTCTGCCTAAGCCATTGACATTGTGAAGTCAAGCAATATTCAAAACACCCCCACAAAAGATTAAGGTAATTTGGAAGTCATTGCCCAAGCAAACCACATTTTTCACTTAAATACTTTTGGGCCTTAGCAAACAAGGAATGCACTGTTTTCGTTATCTCTGATCATGAGAAAATCCTACAATAAATAAAAAATACTATTTAAATGCAAATTTAGACTGAGATTTCGTATTTGGAATCAGATTGGCCTTCTAAAAACACACAATCTGTAAATTTAGGAGTTATTCAGCAGGTGGTCTCATCCAACTGGCCCTTTCTGAAACTGGAGTCCGCAGTAGCAGTCTGGAGATAACAATACAGTCTTCCCATATGCATTTATTTTCAGGATAACAAAGAAATGTATGCATAATATTTTGAACACTGTAAAAGTATGTTATAAATGCCAAACCTTGCCATGTGTATTATTTTATTTCCAAAACTGCTGCAATTCTGTCTGTCAAAGGTTGGTCTAAAGTTCTAAACAATTGATGATGTTGAGGAAAACTGCTGAAGACTTTGTTGTCAGTATTTTACTAGTCTGGACCTTCTTTTCATTAAAATGGGCCTTTTCTAGACGGGGCATATATGTTTAATTCTGTTCTGTCTGATTTGGCTATATAATTGCTCTCTTTGTTTAAATATTTGTTATAATGGTGTATTTCGAATTCACACTATGCTTGTTTTCAAGTTATTATTATTATTTAAAACACAAAAAGATTAGTGCACAGCAAACAAGGTCACTCTTGCTGACAGTTGTATTGAATCAAGTGTCTAGGACTGTGTGATGTATCGGTGAATAATGCGTGCAGATCCCAGTAGAGTGGCCTTTTGCAGGTGACAGATGGTAATTTCGTCAGTGCTGATTGTGTTTAAGTGCAGGCCAAGATCTTTAGGCACTGCACCCAGTGTGCTAATTATCACTGGGACCACCTTTACTGGCTTATGCTAAAGCCTTTGCAGTTTAATTTTTTAATCCTCGTATCATATCAGCTTATTATTATTGTTGCTTTTCTTTGATGTAATATACCGGTTTAGTTAGATAATGTTTACTCATCATTCCATTTGTTTTCCATTAAAAAAAACCATTGTTCTCATCTTGGCTTTTCTTTGCGAACGAAGATTCAGGAAGGACTCATCCCACGCTTTCTACAAGCACATTGATGATTCAGAGGTTGGATGTGTCCTTCGAGCCTGTGCAATGGACCTTTCTGGTGGAGCGCAGTATGCACAGAACTGGCCTCACCCTTAACCAAAGGTTTGTCTGCCAGGGCCTAACAAGCTTGGGATGGTGGCGGCGAGATCCTCAGGTCGTAGGTTTGGTTCGAGTTTCCTTCTCTTAGATGGTTGACCTTACAGGTTAAACGAGCACCATCTGCCCGGGTTTGAAATCAGAGTTTTCCTTCTCCTAGGATGGTTGCCAAAAGGCTAGAGAGCCCATCCTGCCCGTTGACACTCTTTGTCAGACCCTTCGGTTGTGACCTGTCTGGCATGGGAGGCCCTACTGGTGGCTATTATGCACTGCCAGCATAGCTCACAACTTCATTAGGGTATGCAAACCTCTCCCCCACAACAAGGGAACGGAAATGGAGAGGCCAATTTTCTATCAGTTTTATATAAAGGCATTGTCGAATAGTTCACATTTAATGACAGTAAAATGCATTTCTGTATGTAGATACGCATAATTATATTAGTGAACACCAGACTTCCCTATCCATCCCTTATTATACTCAAAAATATGCCCCACTTTATTTAATTCTCTTTATTCCACATGGATTACATAATAATGCAACCAAGTAAAACCTTCAGTCAATCACTGTAACCCAGATTTTATTTACCAGTTCATTCTTATTTTACTCCCAACTCTGTTATGCACCTGAAAAACATGGACCATCTACAAACATCACTCTCATCTTCTGGAACACTTTCCTCAGTGTTGCTTCAGAAAAGTCCTGCAAATCTCTTGGAAAGACAGGTGGATAAATGTCATCATTATGGAAGAAGTAAAGATCACCAGCATTGAAGCGATGATCCTTTATCATCAACTTTGCTGGACTGGACACATTATCCAAATGCCTGGTTACCGTCTCCCAAAGCAGTTACTCTACTCTCAACTCGAAAACAGAAAACAGAATGTTGGTGGACAGCAAATTAGATTTAAAGATGGGCCTAAAGCAGGGGTGGGCAATTACCAGCCCTCCAGGTGTTTTGGACTTCAACTCCCAGAAATCCTAACAGCTGGTAAACTGGCTAGGATTTCTGGGAGTTGAAGTCCAAAACACCTGGAGGGCCGGTAATTGCCCACCCCTGGCCTAAAGTCTTAATATGTTTAATGAGACCTATGCACTAGAAAATATTTCCACAACCAGCCAACTGTTCAAAATTGAATTATGACAGAGAGAGAAAATGAGCTGAAATCTTCTTAACAGGGGTACAGACAGCAAAAGAAACACCAAAGGGATGTTAACCCTTACCTGTTCTGACTTATATACAAAGTCAACTTAAGAACAAACCTACAGTATCTTATTCATAACTTGGGGACTACCTGTAAAGATAAATATATTTCTTTATGAAGACAAAAAGTTAGACACAATCGTTAGTGCAGTTCTATGCAAACAGCTGAGTAAATCCACAGAGGATCTGGTTGCACATATGGTGCATATACTTTCCCTTAAATGAATATGGCACAGCTGTGGAGTATTCTACAAGGCTAAACAAGGAGGAACAGCAATGAGTTAAATACAAGGTCATTATTCAAAATATAGCAGCATAAAATAATCCTTCTGTTTCCTCTTCCCCTCTCCCCTTTTTTAAACGAATAATGCTTCATAATCATTAGGGATTTTTGAGTATATACATTATGGCCAGCACATTTATTTAAAGGAGGAACTCCCTTCTCAGTGCTTACTGATGGCTTATTCCAAAACAGCAAAAGATACTTCACTTGGCCAAGAAATGGTCTGTCTGTACTCAGATGTCTCAGTTCAAGTTCAGTTCAATCCAAGAATAATAAATTATCATTGGATTCCATCTATGATATACACAGAACATTGTCGCAAGGTTTATGTTGTGTTGTACTGGAAGTTCTATGACTCATGGAACTGTCATTTCAAAAACACAGAGAAAGACTTTCCCTTGTTTTCCCCATTTTCTATTATGCACACTTTTGGTCTCCTGTTTTTTGTTAGTTATTTCTTCACTGTCATTCTACATTTTGTTGTTGTTGTTCTTGATAATTAAAACAAGGTCTTGGCTCCATTTTTCCACATCACTTTTGGGAAAGACTGGTTTTTAGCTGCTTTATACTAAAATACCTCATTTAAGGCATTATTTACCTCTTCTATGAAGGCTTACCACTGACATTGGTCCTAGCCTTTTTGGGTAAGTTCTGTACAGGACGTCACATATTTGGAGACTTGAAGTCCCATATTGGGCCTTTATAGGAAGCCTCACATCCCATATTCCCAACAGGTCAGGCATGTAGCGGGGGGGCTAGGGGATTCAGCCCCCCCCTCCGAAATTCTCAGGGTGGTCCGCGAAAAGGCCTTACTGGTACATTATTTAAACTGTTATGCTTATTCATATCATGATCTGATCACCATGCTCATTATATCCCACATTAATGGGGTTATTGGGATAACAATACAAAAGGTTTGCTAGGGTAGACCCTCTTCCACCCAGTCTCAGCCCCCGGAACCAAACTCAGCCCCGACTCAAAATCCTGGCTACGGCCCTGCAACAGGTCAATTTTTATTTGGTATGCAACCAAATGTCCTTACATACCCATGTCCCTTTGTAAGCCACCCTGAATCCCTCAGGGGAGATGGAGGCAGGGTATAAAAATAAAGTTGTTGTTGTTGTTGTTTTCGTTGTATGGTCAGACACCTGAGTACCACTCTTCTTAATCTTTTCTGGCTGAGACACTGCCATCCAAAATCATGTCTTTCATAGTACTTGGTCCCTTCTACGCTAACATATAATCCAGTTCAAAGTAGATAATATGGATTTTATATGGCAGTGTAGAAGGGGCCTAGTTTTACAAGCTCATTAGCCTTCTGTGTCCAAATGTGCTGGTCCCTCGCCAAACTACAAATCCCAGGATTCCACAGCATTGAGCCATGTGGAGTCAACCCGCATTAATTCTACGGTGTTGATGCATTCTAAGGCCGGATCTACACTGCCCTATATCCCAGGACCTGATCCCAGATTATCTGCTTTGGACTACATTACATGAGTCTACACTGCCAGTGCCAGATAATCTGGGATAAGAACGTAATCTGGGATGAGATCCTGGGATATATGTCAGTGTCGATTTAGCCCAAGTCTTCACTCAAATCACTCTACCATATTGTCTCTCACTTCTTGTTCTAGATTCTCCCATTAGCAACACCAGCCAGTCTGGAGAGGGCCAGCGGTTAAGACTGCCTTATGGTGCATCTATGCTGTAGAATGAATGCAGTTTGACACCACTTTAACTGCTACCACTTTAAATGCTATGGAAGTGATAGTTTTAGAAAGCCTTCTCTGCCAAAGAGTGCTGGTACCTCACCAAGCTACAACTCCCTTGTCCCATAGTATTGATTGCGTGATTGATTTATTATATTTCTACCCTGATCTTCTCACTCCGAAGGGGACTCAGAGTGGCTTACAAATATGGCAAAATTCAATGCTTAATTACAAATATAAATAAACAAACACATAGATTAATACAAACAGGTAAAAGTATATAAACACAATTTAAAAGATCAAAAAATAATGATGCCTAGACCCATAGTTGTTGTTTGTGCTGCATTCCATATTACACTGTTCCCCAAAAGTCTGGTGCCATAGCCAAGTTTTCAACTTTTTCCTGAATGTGAGGAGGGAAAATCCAGTCTTATGTCACTGGGAAGGGAATTCCATAGCCGAGGAGCCATCACTGAGAATGCCCCGTCTCTCATCCCAACCAATTGCACATGCGAGGGGGGATGGGATCAAGAGCAGGGCCTCCCCGACAGATCTTAAAGCTCTAACTGGTTCATAGGGAGAGATACATTCAGACAGGTAAGTTGGGCTAGAACCATTTAGGGCTTTATAGGCTAAAGCTAGAACTTTGAATTGTGCTCAATAGCAGACTAGCAGACAGTGGGGATGACATAGCGGGGTGGAATGCTCCCTGTATAGCGCTCCGGTAAGCAACCTGGCTGTCGCCCATTTGCCTATTTGAAGCTTTTGAACAGTCTTCAAAGGCAATCCCACATAGAGCGTATTGTGCTGTGAGGACTGCTGACCGAAATGTCAGTGGTTCAAATCTGGGGGGGGGAACTCCCATCTGTCAGCTCCAGCTGCTCATGTGGGGACATGAGAGAAGCCTCCAACAGGATAATTAATAATAATAATAATAACTCCAAGTTCTTCCCCAAGTTTTTAAAATACCCTATATGTCCATGCGGCCCGCCCTGTTGGTTTTGTTTTTAGATTCACTTGTATTGTTGTGTCTCACAGATGTATTTTGTTGTGTTTATTGTTTTTATTATGTTTATTGTTTTTCTATGCTGTTGTATTTTATGATGTGTTGTTCGGGCACGGCCCCATGTAAGCCGCTCCGAGTCCCCTCCGGGGAGATGGATGCGGGTTATAAATAAAGTTTTATTATTATATTATTATTATTGACCCTTGGCAGTCAAAGTGATGTTAAAGGGCATTCAACAGGGTTGGACTTCAGGTGGCTCACAGGATGCAGCTCCATTGTTGAATGAATGCAGTTTGGCATCACTTGAGCTACCATGGCTCAATGCCATGAAATCAGGCGAGTTGCAGTTTTAGAAGACTTTTAGCCTTCTCTGCCAAAGTGTGCAGTTGCCTGACCAAACTACAACAACTTGATTCTATAGCAGACTGAAAGCCAAAACCAAGGTTACAACAACATCTCTTATAGAACTCCAATATGCTGATGACAACATAATCTGTGCACATTCATAAGAAGACCTACAAGCCACTCTAAGCACCTTCGCAGAAGTATACGAGAAGCTTGGCCTGTCATTGCACATCGAGAAAACCAAAGTGCTCTTCCAGCAGTCACCAGCCAATCCCTCTCCAATGCCAGAAATACAGCTCAATTGTGTAACACTAGAAAGTGTTGACCATTTCTGCTACCTTGGCAACCACCTCTCCTCAAAAGTCAACATTGACACCAAAATACAACACCGCCTGAGCTCTGCGAGTGCAGCATTTTTCTGAATGAACCACAGAGTGTTTGAGGACCGGGACATCCATAGGGAGACCAAGGTGCTTGTTTATAAAGCTATTGTCCTCCCAACCCTATCTGCAGACGTCACATGTAACTCCTGGAATGATTCCATCAGCGTTGCCTCGGAAAAATCCTGCAAATCTCCTGGGATGACAGGTGGACAAATGTCAGTGTGCAGGAAGAAGCAAGGACCACTAGCATTGAAGCGATGGTCCTCTGTCATCAACTCTGCTGGACCTGCCATATTGTCCGAATGCCCAACCACTGTCTCCCAAAGCAGTTGCTCTTGCTCTACTCTGAGCTCAAGAATGGAAAACAAAATTTTGGAGGACAGGAAAAGAGATTTAAAGACGGATTCAAAGCCAACCTTAAAAACTGTGGCATAGACACAGAGAATTAAGAAGCCTTGAGCGCTCTAGCCTGAGGTCAGCTGTGACCAGCAGTGCTGTAGAATTTGAAGAGGCACGAACGAAGGGCAAAAGAGAGAAATGTGCCAAGAGGAAGGCGCGTCAAGCCAACCCCGACCAGGACCGCCTTCCACCTAGTAACCGATGCCCTCACTGCAAGAGAACATGCAGGTCAAGAATAGGACTCCACAGTCACCTATGTACCACCACCAGTACACCAATCTTGGAAGGCAATCTTACTTGGTCAACAAGGGATCACCTAAATATAGCATTGACCCTTGGCAGTTAAAATTATGTCAAAGGACATTTCAACAGGGTTGGTGCAGCCTTGGACTTCAGGTGGCTCGCTGATTGCATCTCCATTGTAGAATGAATGCAGTTTGGCATCACTTGTGCTGCTGTTGTTGTTGTTCAGTTGCTTCTGACTCTTCGTGACCTCATGGACCAGCCCATGCCAGAGCTCCCTGTCGGCTGTCACCTCCCCCAGCTCCTTCAGGGTCAAGCCAGTCACTTCAAGGATACCATCCATCCATCTTGCCCTTGGTCGGTCCCTCTTCCTTTTTCCTTCCATTTTCCCCAGCATCATTGTCTTCTTTCCTTTCTTCTCATGATGTGGCCAAAGTACTTCATCTTTGTCTCTACTATCCTTCCCTCCAATGAGCAGTCGGGCTTTATTTCCTGAAGTATGGAGTGGTTGGATCTTCTCGCGGTCCAAGGCACTCTCAGAACTTTCCTCCAACACCACAGTTCAAAAGCATCTCTCTTCCTTCGCTCAGCCTTCCCTAAGGTCCAGCTCTCACATCCATAGGTGACTACGGGGAATACCATTGCTTTGACTATGTGGATCTTTGTTGCCAGTGTGATGTCTCTACTCTTCACTATTTTATCGAGATAGGACATTGCTCTCATACCAAGAAGGAAACGTCTTCTAATTTCCTGGCTGCAGTCTGCATCTGCAGTAATCTTTGCACCTAGAAATACAAAGTCTGTCACTGCCTCCACGTTTTCTCCATCTATTTGCAAGTTATCAATTGGTCCGGTTGCCATAATATTGGTTTGTTTGTTTTTTATGTTTAACTGCAACCCAGCGTTTGCACTTTCTTCTTTCACCTTGATTACAAGGCTCGCTTGTTTAGAAGGTGCACCATGTGGCTCAGTTGGCTTGGAGTCAGCTGTATTAAGATCACTACTGATCGAAAGGTCATGAGTTCGAAGCCAGCCCGGGTTGGAGTGAGCTCCTGACCAAAATTGTGTAGCTTGTTGTCGACCTTTGCAGCCCGAAAGACAGCTGCATCTGTCAAGTAGGAAATTTAGGTACCACTTTGTGAGGAGGCTAATTTAACTGATTTATGAGGCCATAAAAATCTCCAGGAAGCATGCAAAGAATGAGGAAGCGACAGCTCCCCTGGTGGCCAGAAGCTGGAATGTTTAATAAATATCCTCTGTCTATATATGTTGTGTGTCTATGGCATTGAATGTTTGCCATGTATATGTGCTGCCTTTGTCACTCATTCAGAAGCAGCTCTGCAGCGCCTAACATCCTGCTTTGCAGCAGCTGCAGAACTGTTTGGGCTGGAAGTCAGCCTGAAGAAAATGGAAGTCCTCTACCAGCCCGTACCACAGGAAGGACACCATCCTCCCCACGTCATCATAGGCAAATCTGTGCTTAAGTCCATTTAGCAGTTCACCTACCTGAGAAGGATCATCTCTTCAAATGCCAAGATTGACAAAGAGATAGATCACAGATTAGCAAAGGCATATGGTGCATTTGGAAGGCTTCACAAAAGAGTCTGGAGCAACAAGCACCTGAGGCAAAGCACCAAAATCAGTGTGTACAGAGCTATCATACTGTCTATTCTCCTCTATGGGTCTGAAACATGGGTCACCTATCGCCAACATTTACGACTCCCCGAATGCTTTCATCAGCGCTGTCTTCGCACAATCCTAAATATACACTGGACTGACTATGTGTCCTTGAGCAAGCAGGGATCACCAGCGTTGAGGCCATGCTATTGAGAACACAGCTGTGCTGGGCAGGGCACGCCTCCAGGATGGAGGTCCACTGCCTCACAAAGATACTACTCTATGGTGAACTCGCCACGTGTCAGCGCAAGAGAGGCACCCCCAAAAAAGCGATGTAAGGATTCCCTGAAACAACATCTCAGACTTGGTCGGATTGATCACCAACAATGGTCCACCCTGGCCTCACATTGGGAGGCATGGAGATGCACTATCCACAATGACAAAGCAGAAAGAACCGCAACTTGGAAACAACATCACCCAAGGAGACTTTCTGCTGTGCTTTCTGCAACCGAACTTGCCTATCTCAGATTGGCCTTCTTAGTCATCAACGGGCTTGTAAAAAGCGTGGGATGAGTCCTTCCTAAGAATCTTCGTTCGTGAAGTAATGCCGAGAGAGACTATGGCATTGAATGTTTGCCATGTATATTATGTACATTGTAATCCGCCCCGAGTCCCCTGCGGGGTGAGAAGGGCAGAATATAAATACTGTAAATACATAAATAAATAGTGCTACCGTGGCTCAATCTTTCGCCTTCTCTACCAAAAGTGTGCTGGTGCCTGACCAAACTACTGACCCCTGGATTCTATAGCCTTTGGCCATGGCAATTAAAGTGGTGTTGAACTGCATTCATTCTACAGTGGAGATGCACTCTCTGCTGCTGCTGCTGAGGCTGCTGCTCAGGCGGGTCATCTCCTCCTTCTCCGGCCCAAAGGGAGAGGGCGCGCGAGTCAGCTCGTCCCAGGACTTAGGAAAACTTTCTTGGTCGGTCGCGCAAAAGACTTGGCCGGCGACAAGGAGGGCCACCCTTGCTGGGCTTCCTTCCTTCCTTCCTCCTCCGGGGAGAGAAAGCGCAAAGTGGTCCTGATCGCCGGTTGCCTTCCTCGCAGAGGCTGAAGAGGAGACAAAAACTCTTCAGCACCCAAACACTCCAAGGAAACAGAGAGAGAGATGCTTCCTTTGGGGCTCCCGGGCTGCGTTTTCCCCCTTTGGTTGGCACTGCTGTGCCCCTGGGCATCACAGAGCCAGCAAGGTAAGCAAGGGGGGGGGGGGGCTCCATAAAGAAGTGGGTGGAAGGATGGCTGTGGCTGAATCATTAGCTTTTCTTTATTGCATTTCGAGTGTAACATCCAAAGGCTCCAAACTGCATCCCTCTCTGGCTTCTATTTCAAGAAGGCAACCCAAAGGTGTGTTTTCAAAAGTGTGCCTGTCCCTTTAAAAACAGAAGTACAACTTTTACAACTTTTTTTTAAAATTTCCAGAAGGCACACTTTCAGAAGGGCATCTTTAGTTTTGAAGAGAGAACAACATTTTTTAAAAATATATTCCATCTGGAGTTGTCAAAGAAGAAAAGGGCAAAGGCGTGTTTTCGAAAGTGTATTTTTAGCTTTCAAAAGAGAAGAAAATATTTGTTTACATCGCAGCTATTTGCATCCTGCCATTCAATGTTTGCCATATGTGTTGGAAACAGCCCTGTGTCCCTTTGGGGAGATCAATACAATTTTATTATTGGGTTGTTGTGAGTTTTCTGGGCTGCGTGGCCATGTTCCAGAAGCATTCTCTCCTGACGTTTCATCTGCATCTATGGCCGGATCCTCAGAGGTTGTAAGGAAACTGCCCTGAGTCTCTTCAGGGAGATAGGGCGGATGATCAATAAAGTTTTATTATTGAGTTGTGAGTTTTCCAGCCTGTATGGCCATGTTCCAGAAGCATTCTCTCCTGACGTTTCATCTGCATCTATGGCAGGCATCCTCAGAGGTTGTGAGGAAACTGCCCTAAGTCCCTTCAGGGAGATAGGGCGGTCTATCAATAAAGTTTTATTATTGGGTTGTTGTGAGTTTTCCGGGCTGTATAGCCATGTTCCAGAAGCATTCTCTCCTGATGTTTTGCCTGCATCTAAGGCAGGCATCTTCAGAGCCTGGAAAACTCACAACAACCCAGTGATTCCAGCCATGAAAGCCTTTGACAATACATAGTTTTATTATTACTATAGAAGGAAATGCAAAGGAATTGATATAATATATATCTAATATATAATATATAATATAATATATTGTATATACATACAATATTGATAATATTATAATGTAATACAATATAATAATACTAATAATAATATGATATTATAATTATATATTTTATATTACATGTAATATTACTAATAATATTACATTATAATGTTATAATACAATGTAATATAGAATATTAATATTGTGCTATGGCAATAATATAATATATTGTATTTACATTTTACTTGTAAGCCTCTCTGAGTCCCCTTCGGAGTGGGAAGAGCAGCATATAAATGTAGTAAATAAATAAATAAATATATTCCAAAAGGTACCTTTGAATTTAAAAGGGGGGGAAGAAAATGTAAAACAAAGGACATTCCATATTAGATTCTTAAGTTTTAGTTAAAAAAAGAAGGGGGAAATGCAAATAATGACATCATTCCAGATTGCATCCGGAATCTCCCCTTAGGGAGATAGGGCAGAATATAAATAAAGTATTATTATTATCTATAGCTTTTACAGGTATTTTTAAAGAGAAGAAAATATAAAGGCAAGCATTCAAAATTGCAATATTTATGTAATAGCCCCTCTTCCTTCATTTTTTTCACACTTTTTCTTTGTTATTAAACTTTTTGCAGCTTTCTTTTTTGACCACAATATAACAACAAACAACAAAACAAAAATTGGACACTTAAAAAAAGTTCATGTGTCTTGTTTTGTGTTTGGAACACTTTGCAGAGATGATGCGACTCACAAATTTCAGTAATATAGTAATCCTATATGAGTGCTATTTTTCAAAACAATTACCAGGATTATAGTCACTACTACAGCTGTTCATAAAATATAACTACTGCTGTGATAACCATCAAGCACTTTAACTGTATTGTTACTACACGTTTTTGTTGTTAATAATGATATTCAACAGGTTTGAACAGCTTTATTGCATTCAAGAAAAGTAGGATGTATTTTTCTGTTCTCACTGTATGTTTCTGATGAGAAGGTAGTGATTCTGGAGGAATCACAGAGAATGTTTTGATATGATAGGAGATATAAAGGAAAAGGTACTTGAAAAGGGGGAAGTGAGGAAGACATTGCTATGTTAATTCTGGAGCCAGCTTGTAGCTGTCTACACATTGGGCTCTGATTCTAGAGACCAGGATTTGAATTCCCACTCAGCCGTGGTTGTCTATTGAGTGACCTTGGCCAAGCCACATTCTCTCGGCCTCAGAGGAAGGCAAAGGCAATCCCCCTCTGAACAAATCTTGCCAAGAAAGCTGTGATAGTGTTGCCATAAGTTAGAAACAACACCAAACTATATTGGTCCATGCAGTGAAAGGAGAAGGTACTTTTATCTTGCTAACGTCTTTTAAGAGCAAGTCCCAAGAGTTTAAATCCTGTTTCTTTCAATTAAGTTGTTGTTTATTTTATTATTTATTATTCGAGTTTATATACCACCACTCCCCAAAGGCTTACAACAGAGCGGTTTACAACAGAATAATACAGTTAACAGTAAACAACTCTGCACATCACAAACAATAACAAAACAAACTATAGGAGTCATCTACTAAATACCAGGGTTCACCCGGTCCCTAGAGAGAGGGGCAGAATAAAGCCCGATGGAGTGTGGTCATGGACAGGGCCAACTGGGTGGCACGGGGCCAGCGTAAAAGCTGCCTCACCGGCCAGCATTAGAGACATAGTGACGGCCTGACAGGCCCAAAAATAGAGTCTTCAGTAGAGTTTTTAGGAGAGTTCCTATCACCAGTAACTTGGGAGGGCACTCTTTTCTCCACCTTCACAGAGTTTGAGTCACTTATATAAGGGTGAACTGGGGAGACACTCTCTCCCTTATGACCCTAGGTCAAGCATTTGAGTCCCAGCTTGGGAGGGCCCTCCTCCCCATTCACAAAGGAGGGACCACCCGGGAGACCATATTCTAATTTTTGGGAGGGGGCTGCTGCTGCAGATCTTCTCCAGCTGTTGTGTACCTTCAAGTCATTTTGGACTTACAACAATCCTGAGGCAACCCTTACCACAGGGCTATGTTGGCAAGATTTCTTTGACATTGGTTTGCCATTACTTGAGAGAATATGACCTGCTGAAGATTACCCAGTAGTTTCACATGGTCAAACAGGGATTCCTTCAAGTCATTTGCAACCTTTAGTGATCCTATGGTGTTTTCCTAATGTATCTCCCTCTATGAACCACCTCAGAGGTTAAGATCTTCTGAGGAGGTCCAGTCTTGGTCCCACCTCCTTCTTAGGTGTGGTTGGTAGGAACAAGAGACATGGCCTTCTCAGTGGTGGACCCTTGGCTATGAAAGTCCCTCCCCAGTGAAATCAGATCAGCTCCCTCTCTCCAGACCTTAAGAAAGAAATTAAACATTTGGCTGTGGGACTAATCCTTTGATGAGAATTTAGTGTAATAAGTGGATATGAAATACGTGTGACATGATTGGAATGGCTCCTGAACTATGATTTCAGAATTGGGTGGTTTTAATAATTGGTTTTTAATGTTTAGATGTTTTGCCTTAACTTTTATGGTTTTTAATGTATATGTTTGTTTATATGGCATGGAATTGTTGCTAATTTGTAAGCTGCTCAGAGTCCCCTTTGTGGTGAGAGAGGGCAGGGTATAAATATAGTAAATAAATGAATAAAATATTTTTTCTTGTCTAATATGTCCAATATTTTTGCAGCTCCAGAATGTCATTCTGCTGGTCATCAGATCCTTCGCAGTCCATACCGAAGTACCGAATTTGATTCATCACAACTTCAGCAATCAGCTATTCAGGATCTAATATGTGACCATTCATTGGCACCAGGATGGTATCGCTTTCTAATTTTTGATAAACAGGCTGAAATGCCAACCAAGTGCGTGGAGGTATTGGTGCACTCCCATCAAGCTTACATAAAGTACTGTTGAATGGAACAATTTAAAAGCACATTAGCAATAATTGCAACATAATGCATCAAAAGATTCTTTCTTGGGAGCTGTCAATTAACCAAAGCTCACCTGAATAAAGAGTGTCTGTTCTCTGAAGGACAATAGTTCATCTGTGTTACTAAGTTTATCTCTTATCTAACACCCCTTCCACACAGCTGAATAAAATCCCACATTATCTGCTTTGAAGTGGAATATATGGCAGTGTGGACTCAATCCCAATTCAAAGCAGATATGGGGGGTTGCCTTGATATTCTGGGTCATATGGCTGTGTGAAAGAGCCCTAAGAAATTGGCAACCTTTTCCACATTTTTAGTGCCAGACATTTCTATTCATTAGTTGGGAAAAGCAGTAAACACTATTTGTGAATGATTGCAGTTGTTTTGTCACTAATACTCCATCATTCAGACCTATTCCTTGGCAGTAGTACAATGGTCATAGGTTGCATGATAAATTATAAATTGTGGATCAGGGCTGCATTTATACCATAGAATTACAGCAGTTTGACATCACTTTAACTACCATGGCTCAATGCCATAGAATCATGGGAATTGTAATTTTGTAAGGACTTTAGCCTTGTCTGCCCAAGAGTGCCAGTGCCTCACCAAACTACAAATCCCAAGTGTCCGTAGAAATGAGCCATTCCTATAAAAGTGCATTAATTCTATAATGTAGATCCATCCCAAGTCAGTACTTAGCTTTAAAAAAAGAGTTAAAAGTAAAAAGAATGCACCAAAGAAAACAGAGTCAAAGATAAGGCACACTAAAGTTCAGGAAAACAGTCTTGTGATTAAAGCAAGTCTTATTAGTCTAATAACATATTGCCTCACTAATAACATATTACCTCACTCTATATTGAAAAGATATCATAGTAGCTTACAAATAACAACTGAAAAAGGAAGTCCTTCATCAGTACTGTCCAGATAGATACAGTGGTCAACTTGAGTTGAGTCTGACCAGAAGGTTATTCACTGAGATACTTCCTGCATTCAGTTCATTCTTTTGCCACAAGGAATAGTGACATACAGATTACAGCAAATGGCTTGCGAATCTAGCCGGAGAACTTTCAGCTTGCGGATCTAATTCAATTTCAGAAAAGGTTGTATTCAGGACAAAGTTGTATTTAGGGACAAAGTTTTTTCAGCCAGAGGAAAACAGCTTTCAGCATATTTGAACTTAAAGCTATTTTTGCTAATGACTTTAAAGAGGGATCTCAGTCTTAGGGAAAGGGAAAGATTACTCTGAACATTGGAAGGACTTTCTTGGTCGTTTGAAAATAGAACCAATTGCTTAGATAAGTGATGTCTTCTTCTGTGGACATCTGTGTTCAGCTACCTGCTGAAGATGCCCACAGAAGAAGACATCACCACTGGATGATTTGGTTAGAGAACTTGCACTGAGCATGAAGTTGGACTTGGTGGCTCATAAGGCCCCATTTGACTCTATGAATCCATGATCAATGTAAAAGCTGGGAAACCGCCAAGCAATGATACCATTTTAAAGAAGCAACTGGAAGAAAGTTGGATTGAGATCTTTGAAAAGCCTGGTTCAGCTCAAGGGGTTGAGGATGCCCAACACTGAACATGTTCCCCACTGGGTACTATGGTCATCAAGATATATTTTCTAGCCTTTATTATTGCACTGCTTGGCAAATGGTAAAATGTGAAAAGAGTATACTGTATATATTTTCTTCTCTCTTTTTAAAAGATCAATCGCTGTGGAACACAGGCCCCGATCTGGTTGTCTCTGGGAGAGTCTGAATCTATGCCTCAGCCTGGCGAGATGAAACACTTAACAGCCTGTGCAACTTGGCAGTTTTTCTTTAGTGCTACGAAGGACTGCTGCCTTTTTCGAATTCCTGTTAGTGTCAGAAATTGTGGCGATTTCTTAGTATACTTCCTTCAGCCCACGCAAGGATGCATGGGATATTGCGCAGAAGGTGAGTTGACATCATATTCAGCTCTGAATGTACTTGGCAAAAATTCCCACTTTTGAATGGTAGCATTATGACTACACTTACCCTATATACTTATGTATAAATCTAGAGGTTGAACCAAAAAAACCTGGGTCTACTTATCCTTGGATTAATATGAGTACTGTATCTTAATTCTTATAAAGAAGGAACCACTCCCTTCTCAAAGTGGAGTGGCAAAAGGCATGATCTTAGTCCATCCTTGGACCACTCATAAGAGAAGCACCAACCATTTCTACTTCCTCTTCTGGTGCCACTTCTCCATTTTAAAATATCTCATCAGGGAAATGGTGGCAACCAAGGCACCTGTCTGTTCCAATTTGATGGATTAGTTTCAGTTTGTTCAGCCTGATGATGTGGATAATATTCTTGGAGCTGTGAGAGCGACCACTTGCACTCTAGATCCTTGCCCTTTCTGGCTTATGAAACAAGCCGGGGGGGGGGGGGGGCTGATTGGATCACAAATATCACAAGTGCTTTGTTGAGCCATGGTGATGTGCCATCTTGCCTGAAAAAGGTAGTAGTAAAATCAATCTTAAAGAAAGCTGCCCTGAACCCTCTCATCATTAATAATTATCTGACTATTTCCAATCTCCCTTTTTTGAGCAAGGTTCTGGAGCAGGTGGTTGCTACTTGACTCCATGGATTATTGGATGAAACCAATTATCTTGACCCCTCACAGTCTGATTTTAGGCTTGACTATGGAACAGAGATAGCTTTGGTCACCTTGGTGGATGATTTCCGCAGAGAGCTAGACAGGGGGAGTGTGTTCCTGTTGGTTCTCTTGGATCTCTCAGCAGCTTTCGATTCCATCAAGCATTGTATCCTTCTGGACCAAGTCTCTGGGATGGGCCTTGGGGGCACCGCTTTGCAGTGACTCCACTTGTTCCTGAAGGGCTGGACCTAGATGGTGGTGCTGGAGGATGCCTGCTTGGACCCCTGGCCATTGGCCTGTGGTGTCCCACAAGGCTCTATTTCATCCTCATGCCTATCAACATTTACATGAAACCACTGGGTGAGGTCATCCAGAGTTTTGGAATTTTGTATTATTATTATTAATATTATTATTATGTGAAGATTATGATGATGATGATTATCTAGCACTCCGAGACAGCATTGTGCTTTCCCCTCTCAGTGGAATGGCCCTCGACTTATCCATGTGTCATAACACAATCCATAATTTTGGCTCTAAAACCTGCCCTTGATTTATACATGAGGTCAACTTACACATGAGTATATATGATATTTCAAAATGTGAAGCTGTTGGATTTGATGGCTCGCCTCCTCATTCTGCTCAATGGGGCTCTGGACCTCTGCTGCCAAATCTAACTCTTAGCAGACGGTGATGAATATTGTGCCATTGCATTACTAATTAGGACTGCATTTAATTTCTTCAAATGTACTGTTAGCTCTTTGTGTCTCCCATTTTGTTTTTATTTAAGGAAATGGCAGAACTCCCTTGATAACTTCCTCGGGAAAACCCACTGAAATTCATGGAGTCACCATAAGTCAACAGGTGACCTGAAGGTTCACACACATCAGGAAATAATTATAAGAACTAAATGTATCTCTTGTGCTAATACAAAACAGTTCTGTCATCTATAAGAATTCATTAATTCAGTGCAAGAATGAGCTGTTGACATGACACGTTGTGCTATTTTTTAGAAATTAGATTTAGCACAAATCAATTTCTGTCCAACAACTGGGCTGAGGAGAAAGCCTCTCATAGCAAAACTGCTTTACTTATAGTTAAAGAAGGTTCTAAATTAGTATAGTCTGGCGCTTTAATTAAAAGACTTGAAATAAACGTTTATTATCACAAAGAGATTTCTGTTACTTGCCCTAATTTGTCAAGAGTAATAATGTTTTTCCATTACTGCTACGTGCTCAAATTGCTATAATGTAATGTTTTCTTTATTATTCCAGAGAAAAATAGACAGTGTAAGGCATAAAACGCTCTTCATCACCACATGCAGCTTATTTACTGAAATGCTAAATGTATATCTTGTGATATACCATTTATTTTTATTGGGGAGTGCAAATTAAATATTGAAAAAAAATAATTGCTACATAAGAGCCAACTTAGTTTCTTAAAGTAATAAGCTGTCTTAAAGGAAGAGTAATGAACTTTGATTTGTTTTTGGGGTTTTTTTCTTTAAAAAAAAGCTTAGCACTGTTTAGTGAGATTATAGCATAATGGCAAGTTTAAAATGGTGCATGCAGTGAAGATACTTTGTAATAAAAACAGAACTTTTAATTATAAACTTTTAAAGGCACTGATTCAGCATAAAGTCTGTTAACCAATTATTACAGGACTGAATAGGGTCCCATTGATGTGGTCAAACACAGTAGAGCTTCCACTTCCATGGGAGTAAGAAATGCAGAACCCTCGCAAAATGGAAAAACTTAATTTTAAAAGGAGCTGTTACTCTACCCAAGACAATTAGTCTGTAGGAATCTCTGGTCCTCTAGCACAACTATATGGCCAACCTCCATTGGGAGTTAAAGCCACAAATGTGAAGGGCGGACTGTACTTTTGCAATTCTGTAACGTAGCCATGATTGACACTCTTTGAAGAAGTACCAAATCTGCATAAAGATGTGCTGTCAGAAAGGAGCAGGTGCAGATTTTCAATTTGCAGGTTTTGCTCTGCTTCCTCCAGTTCTCATCCTTGGATGTACCTCCTGTGAAACCAATGCTGGCCCTTTCCTTCCATTTTTGTGTAGGCTTGTGGTTCCCAACCTTTGTGCCTCTAGGTGTTTTGGACTTCAGCTCCCACAGTTCCTAACAGCTGGTAAGCTGGCTAGGATTTCTAGGAGCTGAAGTCCAAAACACCTGGAGGCCGAAAGGTTTGGAACCACTGATGTAGACCATATATGTTGTATCCCTCATGCTTTAGTCTCTGGCACATTAACTGCTTGATCATTTGTTCAGTGTTATTTTTTTTCTCCTGCATTTTAATCTTGAATGCAGTAAGACCGCCATAATGACAGAACCCATATCCATAGTTTTCACTTCCCTGCTGCAACTGAAGAAAAGTGTCTCAGAGAATTTGCTAGATCCTCAATGTGATTCTATGGCATACTTCCAATATTACTATAAAACCATTCTGAAGGATATTGCAAATTCCTAGAAAGGATGCTTATGGTATGCTGGGGTTTTCAGTCATACCCGTGGTTTCAGGTAACCACCGTCCAGCCAGGAACATGTTCCCCATGCATACAGAGGTCTTACTGTAATTGCTTTGAGAAGAGAAAAGGTGCTCTATGGGGCAGCCTGGCCAGTGGTTCCCAACCTTTGGGCCTCCAAGTGTTTTTGACTTCAGCCTTCAGAAATCCCAGCCATCTTATCAGGTGTTAATAACACTTTAATAACAACACTTTATTTATATTCTGCTCTTCTCATCCCAAAGGGGACTCAGGGTGGATCACAGTACACATACATGGCAAACACTCAATGCCGTTTTTTGGACAGGACAAAGACAGACAGAACAGAAAGGAGGTATATTGTGTTATGTTGACATCCAGTTGAACATTCAGCTTGTCGGTGCCTTTGGAAGTTGCCAGCCACAGGGGGCGCTGTCGCTCCATCCTCTATGATGAGAGTCATCAGGACTTCCACCTTCCTTTTGGTCACTGGCATTATTTGATCTCTTTCTTTATTGTGTCGTGAAATATGTCCCCCGCATCATCAGTACCTAATTTCTCTAATCACAGCTGTAAACTGTTTTCGAACTGCTTAGGTAAACAGTGAGCAGGGTTGACAGTCAGGTACTCACGCTGACCTGGGGCTTTGAACTTGCAACCTTTTGGTTGGTAGATCTTATCATTGCTGATGATTTGCCAGCTGTGCTAAAGCCCCACTTTGTGGGAGTTGAAGTCCAGAACACATGAAGGCCCAAAGGTTGGGATCCACTGTGTATGTTAAGTGGACCTATAGAGATCTATACTTTTGAAATGATGTGCCTCTCTATGTTCTCCCACATGTCAAATCCTATACAGACAGCACACTGTTCCCAGTCACTGACCCTTAGAAAGATGAGAATCCAGTCTCCTGCTGGTTTGTAAGGGAGAAATTAGCATACTCCAAATGAAGATGTATAGTAAGTGAAAAATTGTAAAGTGCTTAAACCAGGGTTTTTATTGAAAGTCCCATTCGTCTTAGTAAACTGATTGGTAAAATGCTTGAGTAGCTAGCATTAACTGAGGTTAATGCATTTTTTGTTTAACCTTTCCAGCTTTCCTTCCTACTTTTAAATATTATTGTAATCATGACTGCATATGATACTGCTGAAAGGCATCGTAACAAAGAAGAGCAGACTAGATTAACTCCCAAGAGAAAACTTAAAATGGAAGTTTTGTTTCATCATTAACTTCATATCATCATAAATCATTTAGCTACTACACAGCCATAGAGACATAGCCATATCTCAAGCATGCTAATTTATATTTGCTTTTAAAGATTTATGTTCCTTCATAGGAGCTTGAAAGAAGGCCTGCTCAATATAGTGAGGCTAACATCAGAATATATATCCATAGGATTGCTATGTTAGAGTAATACAGCATGACCTCTATCTGTGGGACTGGTGCCCATTTCTTCATTTTACCCATTTCTCACACAATATGGCCTTTCTAGACATTTTCTAGGTCCTTCCATAGGACTCCGTAGTATTAGCAGAGTAGATGTCTTTAGTTTCAATAGGATTTACTATTATCAGTGTGAAGCAGCTGGACAAGGCAGCAGATCTGGTGTATCATACAAAGGCAAAAACATTGCCAGTTACTATTTTTTGTATTATTTTATTGTGAGGAAGATGGAGAAAGTTGCATGTGGGATCCCCCTCCTTAGATACCAACATCATGTGATTGGCTTTGGATAAAATGAATTGAGATGTTGCAGAGGGGAAGGATTTCAGCTTCTCTTTCTTTCTGTGGAATTATTTACCAAATTGTAGATAGCTCATTCTAATAGACGTTTTTGGCATTAACCTGGATTCACATCACATCCGCATATACAGAAAGGCTCTGTGCTTGTTTTTAATCATCGACTTTTGCTACAGTGAATGGACTGGACCATATTTTGGAATTTGCTACACCTGTTAGACTACGGTAGTCTTGTATGCTCAAACCGTTAGTTGCATAGGTTGTTGTGAGTTTTCCAGGCTGTTAGTTGCCTTGTTTATATTCATTAGTTTAATCTAAGTCCAAATGGTACATGCTCTTTCTGGATGCCAGCTATTGCATGTGTTTGTGTGTGCCTTCAATGTGTCTATTACAACAACCGTATGAATTCCATACATGTTTTCTTACACAAGGAATGTTCAGATGATTTTTTTCTCAGCTCCATCCTCTGAAATGTTGCCTTCAACACACAATATTATTGACAGTTCTTATCCAATTACTAACCAGGACTGGCCCTGCTTTGGTGGGATCTGGTGCATTTGAGATATTTATAGATATATTAAAGTAAGAAATATATATTCAGTTATTGCTGATACAAATCAGCACAACTGCCAGACTGAAAAAACAGAAACTGGAAGCGTGTCCAACTCTGGGGGGTAGTGCTCATCTCCATTTCTAAGCCGAAGAGCCAATGTTGTCCATAGACACCTCCAAGGTCATGTGGCCAGCATAACTGCATGGAGCACCATTATCTTCCTGCAAGAAGCAGAACCTATTGATGTACTCACATTTGGATGTTTTCAAATTGCTAGGTTGATGGAAACTGGGGCTAATAGCAGAAACTCACCCCACTCCCAAGATTCGAACTGCTGACCTTTCATTCAGCAAGTTCAGCAGCTCAGCAGTTTAATCTGCTGCATCATTGGGGGATCCACTCCTGTTACGTTCATGAAAATGATCTGACGATTCAACACTTGTTATAGTTCTGTTATACAAAACACACACACACACACATACACACATTGTTTTTTGTTTCTTAAAAAAAACCCTGTTGACTATGTTAAGATGTCACAGTAAATCAGTTTTTAAAAATGACATTTGGGGAAAGAACTGTGGTTGACTGTGTTTAGTTGTTCCTGTCATTTGTAACTTCAGTTTATTTCAATTTCATATGTTCCTAACAGAGACTACTGTTCCTCCCTGTCGACACCAATTTATTACATACTACCTTTCATCCTTACTGTATAATATCAGGTCTAAGCCACATGCTTAACATTGTTTGCAAAAGATCATACTATCAGCTGCTTCACGCTGATAATAGTGCATTGCTTGCTGCTTGTTTCTAGAATACTGTTATATATTCATTTATTAATATTATGGGTTGCCTTACTTATAGGACTGTGTTTCTTTTTTTGTTAGATAAATTGCCTCCCTCCCCATTTCCACTTCCTTTGCCGCCCCCTCCAAGCACCCCGGACATTGTGGCAGAGTTGCAGGATGGCAGCATTTTCTTAAGATGCACCTTTGATGTTCCTACTGCAAACATCTCCATGGGCTTTCTTGTGGCTTGGTCCAGACTGTCTCCTGAAGGCATCAAAGAAGAACTGAAACAAGAGTCGACAGTTCAGGCATTCTCACTTTTAGAACTGGATGGGATAAACCTCAGACTGGGAGATAGGGTATGTTTAACTGTCTTGGAGCTATTTTCCATTTCCACAAATAAATAATAATCAATACTACCTAGTAATTACAAGTACAAAGAGTTAATCCCTATTCATGAAAGGATCTGTGGCAAACAATGAAAAGCTGAAGACACATATATTTTAAGTGTAGCTCTCTTAGACAAAAGCACCATCATTGTTTCTCCTGTAGTAGTAGTTGTTGTTGTTGTACCTCAGATTTCCAAAGACTTACAAGATCATCCGTTGTAATCATAGTGCGTGGATGAAGATGGTTGACTTGGTGTCTCTTTAAATTCTAGATTTGGTTTAAAAAAGGAAGAGGGGAGGAAGAGAAAAAATGTGGCAGTACCATAGAGACTATTTGGGTCCCCCCATTTTCCAGTTATTATAGAAGCAATGACGCCACACACACCCCTCCAACCCACCATCTTCTTCCTTTTTATGCCACAAGAGACTAATATGGCTACTTCTTGAAAACTAGAGTTTGCATATTAATCTCTCGGTGGATGGTGGAAATTTTTTTTCTGGTTCTGAACAAACTTATAATTTCCGTCTCCAGTTTCTCAAGTAGCTCCTGACACGACAAAAAAACCCTTATTCTGTGGTCCTTCTATTAAAATCTATTTTGTAAATTTGTAGATTTGTAAGAGTCTGACAAACGCTACAACCTGGTTTAGTGTCTTCTATTTCACTTTGGAATTCCACGTTAATGGCTGACTCACACATTTGTATCCACCAGTTTAAGCATTATCTAGAATGGAAATTTTTGTCTTTTGTCTTAAATCTGTTCTTTGAAGGTTGGCATGAGTACTGAGACTTGATTTTATACCAGATTTATCACTTGGCTGTTGGACTAGTAAGAGGAGTACTCAGCCACAACCAGTTTTTGATATTACTATAATCGAAAATATTTTTGTTGTTTTAACATAATATTATCCTGTTTCTTTAATAGATTTACTGCAGTGGTTCTACCTTTTCCTTAGAAAGACCAGAGTTGCAGAGTTCTCTCATTGACAGCATGGAATTTTTTGCAGGAATTAAGGTACACTTACAGCAATTTAAAATATTTTAAAATCATAATAAGCTGTGTTGCCAAAGGCTTTCATGGCCGGAGATTGAGGGGTCTGCTGGAAACTAGGTGAGTTGTATTGCTGAAGACTTTCATGGCCAGAATCACTGGGTTGTTGTAGGTTTTTCGAGCTGTATGGCCATGTTCTAGAAGCATTCTCTTCTGATGTTTTGCCTCCATCTATGGCAGGCATCCTCAGAGGTTGTGAGGACCTCACAACCTCTGAGGATGCCGGCCATAGATGCAGGCAAAAAATAAGGAGAGAATGCTTCTAGAACATGGCCATACAGCCCAGAAAAACCTAAAACAACCTAGGTAAGTGAGGTTTATATTTCTGTGGAATGTCCAGGGTGGGATTGAGAACTCTTGAGGAAAGTGTGATGTTGTAATTGGCCATCTTGATTAGCATTTAATTGGAGACTATTTCAACCAGAGAAGTCAGCCATAGCAGAGCACCTGATGAACCAACCTGAACACAGCATATTGTTTGAGAACACAGACATGCTGGACCACTCTAACTACTACCATGTCAGACTACACAGGGAGGCCATTGAAATCTACAAGCATGTGGACAATTGCAACAGAAAGGAGGAAACCATGAAAATGAACAAAAACTGCGCTACCAGTATTTTTAAAAACTCTAAAATCAGGACAGTAAAGAAAGAGCAACTCTCAAAAAGCAGGGGAATTCAAGAGAAGAATAAATCAGGGCCAGCTAACACATCCCAACAAAGGATTCCCCCAGGCAGCAACCAGCCAGACTTTGAAGCTGCAAGGCAATGAAATGCTAATCAAGGTGGCCAATGGCAACATTCACACTTGCCTTAAGCAGATACTCTGGGCATTCCACAGATATATAAACCCCACTTGCCTAGTTTTCAACAGACCCCTCAACCTCTGGGGATGCCTGCCATAGATGTGGGCAAAAGGTCAGGAGAGAATGCTTCTGGGACATAGCCATACAGCAGAAAACTCACAATAACTCATAATAAGCTGGGTTTTTTCAAACATTTTAGAAAGTAGTACTGCAGTTTTTGCCTAGTGATATTATTTTTTCTGTGTAGTAATAGTATGTGCCAATAACAAATGATAGTTCTCAAAGTACCTGCAAATCTGTCTGAGATTTATGCACAGGCAAAAAGCAATCTTAAACTCGAATACTTCTGGTCTCTAGATGAGCTAAGATGGAGTCTCCATACCTTCCGGTTGCACTAGATTTGAAGAAGACAGTGTATTTCTGCCTATTTTCATTTTCAGTGTATTCTGTAGACAGGACGGTCCTGATGGTAGAAAGTACAGGTTTACCTCACTTAACAAAATTGATGCATCTCTACACATTCAGCAGAAATAACATGGCAGGTTTGGAAATAGGTCCCCTCCACTCCCCAAAAAAGCACTCCCACCATGTTCTAGGAAACTTTTTATTCAAAACTAACTATATGAACTGAAACACGTTAAATAGATCTTGAATAAGTAAACAGCAAAACAAGTTGACCCTCCTAGAGACCACTTCCATAATGCATCCAGGGATGCCTCTTAAAAATCAGCTTCCACTTTTCTTAAGATTTTGATTTTTGTTGTTACAATTACATATCTGCTTTTTAAAACATGCTAGAACCAGTACAGTGTAGGTGTTTGAATGCTGGACCACGACTTGGGAGAACAGAGTTACTAATCCTCCTGATATCACATGCAAAGTGTATGTATTTATCTGGTTTCTGTTTAGAGACTCTATGGGAGAAATGGTTTGGTTTACTTTTGTACTGGCTCATCTAGTTTTGCTAGACTGCAGGAATTAATAGTAAGGGATATTTTGTTCCTATATGTTCCTTTACACATTGTTCGTAGATTGTTATACTGTTTGAACAAGGAGATAATTCCATATATTGTTGGCTTTCTGTCTTTTTAAAAAGCTTCATCCTGAGGCATTTATTATATCAGAAGATGGGAAGGAGTATAAGCTAACAATAGAGAGCAAAATTCCCATTCCTTGTCCTCAAGCTAGTCAACTGGAAAATGACTGTAAAATCTCATTAAAATTGAAGACGGTAGAAGAAGGTAATTTCTGTTTTGTTCTCCTTCCACACTTCTGTCTTTAATTTGTTCTTCTAACCAGTATGTAGGTTCAGCATTGTTATGTGGTGAAATATATAGATATCTGAATCTATGCCTATGTATAAATAATGTGGGCAACTGAATGGAATGTATTAGCTAATTTTCTCTTTTCCAACCACTTGCCCAAATACCATATTTTTCCTCTGCTTCTTTTTCAAAATGGCAACTGAAAATGACCATGCCATTTTGGGGAAAAAAGAAGAGGTTAGAGACGGTGTAGGGTTTTGGTATATTTGGGTGGACTTCATTGATCCCATAGTGTCTTTATGGGTATCAGTGACAGGGATAGGAGCCCCGGTGGCACAATGGGTACCGTTTATTTATTTATTTATTTATTTATTTATTTATTGTTTCAATTTCTTAGTTGCCTCTCCCGACTGGCTTGGGGCGACTTACAAATGATTAAAAACACAGTAAAAACACAATAAAACACAATATTACGATAAAATTAAAACACAGCAGGATGCCAGGAATTGCATCCATAGTTAAAAACATATGGTAACATACGCTCGCTATGTAAAGCAATAGCCTATGACCATGAAGTGGAAGCCCCAGGAATTGTTCCTAACCAAATTCCTGTGTGAACAGGAAGGTTTTACAAGCCTTTCAAAAGGCTAGTAAATTGGGCAGTGCACGGACGGAAGGAGGAAGAGCGTTCCATAATACAGGAGCGATAATGCTGAAGGCTCTCCTCCGCGTTGAGGTCAAATGGAGGGCTGTGTGGCTCGGCACCGCCAGGAGGTTCAAGGACTCAGATCTCAGTGGTCTTGATGGACTATATGGGTTAAACCCTTGGGCGGCAGGACTGAAAACCGACAGGTCAGAGGTTCGAATCCGGGGAGAGTGCGAATGAGCTCCCTCTGTCAGCTCCAGCTCCCCATGCGGAGACATGACAGAAGCCTCCCACAAGGATGATAAAACATCAAAACATCCAGACATCCCCTGGGCTACATTCCTGCAGATGGCCGATTTTCTCACACCAGAAGCGACTTTCGGTTTCTCAAGTTGTTCCTGACACAAACAAAAAACTGAGAGTGAGCGTGCGTGTGTTTGATGTCTTTGTAATACAAAGAGGATCCCTTTGAGTAAGACTCCTCTTAAAAGATTTGGTATTTTAAAATATTATTATTTAATGAAATTGGGATCACATAGTACCTGCTGCAACATACTTCTTGTGCTTGCCTTTGTGAATGGAACAAGACTCTACCTGCTCTTGAGTTTAAAGTACTTAATTCTTGGTCGCAAAAGCTAGCTTTGAAGTATTTGCAGCCAGCTGCTTAGAAAAAGAGGGGAATGTTATTTTATTTATATGCTACCTTTCTCCCAAACTGGGACCCTGATAAAATTAGTTAAAACAATACAATTACAAACAAAGCAAAATAAAACAAAACAGTATAAAGTTGTTAGAAAAAAAGATGCAAAGGTTAAAAACATAAAACAACAGAGAAGGCACCCCTGAGAGTAATTACATATTAAAGGCCTGCTTGAAAAGAAATGTCTCCGCCTTTTGGGATTCCTTAACAGAAATTTAAATAAACACTGTTCTATAAGCAATATTGAAGTAAGATGAAACTTCCATGCTGGTCAACCTCTGTAAATAGAATGGAAAAGAGTCACTATTTTGTTCTTTTGCTTAGACAACAAGCAAAAAGACTTGAGCCAACGTCTGTTGACTTGTAACCTTACGATTTGTTTGTCTTTTCCTTTTCTTTGCTTTGTTTTTCTCCGACTGGCTTAGATTAGACCTTTTAGTAATTGTATGAAACTGTATGTGATCTCTTCAAAGAAGCATTACTCATGATTTATCTCTGTTGGAATAGATAAAGATCTGGAGGTCTTAAATGTGGCTCTGTCTTCCTGCCATGTGGATCTTCTGCAACAACCCTGTCTCAATGGAACATGTAGCCAGGCCAACATCCATTATACTGGTGTGAGTGATTTCACTCGAGATGGCAACAGAAGAACCAAGATTGTGGTGGAGCCTATAATCAGTGACAACTTTGTGTGGAATGGCTATGTGCCAGAAAGTGTTGAGGTGACAACCCATCTCTTTCAGTCTCAATAACAGATAAGGAAAGCACTGTGGAAACACTAATAGAAGTTGGCAATTCTTTCCATATTCAGCAACTAGTTTATACCTTATACTTCTTCCATGCTGAAACAAGTTGATGTACTGGGGAGTCTCCAGGCAATTTCCCATGTAGGTGTTGATCAGATTCAAACTTAACTTCAGCAGAGTGGTTTCATAAGCAACCTACATACAGATTGTCTTCTTGCCCCATGAAAGAAAGAAAGACAGACAGACAGACAGACAGATAGTAAAATGGATAGACAGGCAGAGGCATATGCACACAAGTTAACCAAAATGTTTGGGATACTTCCGGGTTTTCTGGGAGGGAGGGTTGGATACTGAAATACCAATTGTTGCATGTACATATGTAATGAGATATCTTGGAGATACAACCTAAGTCTAAATACAAAATCCATGTATGTTCCATATACACTTTTTACACACACACACACACACACACACACACAGAAGGTAATATTATTCAATATGTTTAACAATTTTGTGCATTAAGTGAAGTTTGTGTACATTGAACCATCAGAAAGCAAAGAGGACTATTTTGAGTTTTGAAATGTTCTGGATTTTGTAATCCCAGATCAGAGATACTCAATCTCGCTGTGTATATATGCGAAAACCAATACATACTCACATACATACACACAGTAAGGCTTCTGGAACTGCGAAACCAATATCTAGAGCTTCATATACCTGTGCCTGAGGAAAACAACCTCTTCAGTTATCTCTAGATCCTTGAATACAGTTGTATCATATGCCAGGACTGGACATCAGGTAATTTAATGTCATTAGATATCCCTGGTTTCAGGCAACTGGGCCTTGCTGTGTATATATTTGTATATTGAGCATAGTGTTCCCCTAAAGAGCTTGAGGGCTGAAAGAGGATTGTCAGTTGTTTAATAAATGTAACAGTAGTTTTTAAAACAGTTACTGCAATAATGCTTCTAATTTGTGGCTGTCATTGTCATGCTTGGCTTTCCCTGTACAACTGGGGGTGATGACTGCTAGAAGTTCCATTAGGGGGAAAGGACAGATGAAAAAGTTACTTCTTCCAATATTTCACTTTGAGTGCTAATTTAAATAAGGATTTGAGAATGTCAGTTTTGAGAGACTCTAGCAACTGGGGTCATTTTATGGGCCCTGATTTAAACTATGTATATTTCACATACTAATCTATGGTTATGGGAACAGAGCTGGGAAAATTATCATATATACACATATATACAGTAAGTTGAGGGCAGGTTTTGGATCAAAATTAAGAATTTTGATATGAATCCTGTTTAAGTCAAGCAGTAACCCCCTTTTAAAATAACAGTTAAGGTACAGTCAGTCTTATATAAAAGAATAATCATCCCCTTCTCTTAACGGAGTGATGAAAGGTGAGAGCGAAGCCCATCCCAGGAGAACCTAAAAGAAACAACAGACCCTTTTATTCTCTTGACACTCCTTTAAGGGAAAGTGTAAAAGAGCCACTGCTGCCACCATTTCCCCACCCAGTCATCCAGAAAAGCTGCAAGTGGAACTGCAGTGAAGAGAGTAGCTGTAGTTGATCTTTCTTTCAGAGTCTCCTGGGATAGATTAAGCTCTTGCTTTTCGCTACTCTACTCAGAGAAATACATGGTTTCTTTTTCCCTAAGAATTAAGAAACAGACATTATACTGACACATGGATAAGTCAACCCTGGATTCTTGGGTTTATTTTGTGACTAAAATTTCTAGACTTATACATGAGTATATACAGCTCTTCTTTTAATGACCCTTCCCAGAATCTTCAAACCAGCATGAGGCCAGTCATGTTTTGGTAGAAGAGTTCTAGAAATTTTAGGACAAGGATCTAAAGGATTCAACATTGGAAAATGTGCCATAATCACTTTCTGTGAATATATTCCTTTTTCTCCCAAAGGTTACTGTGAAGGACCTTCCCTTTTCGTACTGCTATTCTTTTACTGACCCACATATAATTACCTTTGATGGCAGGTAATTAACATATTTCCTATTGTGATGTGTTTTTCTTTTTAAAAGAATGTACGGCTTTGTGCCAACTCCATTAAAATGATGTTTAATCTGTTTTAGTGGATTTTTGTCGAAAGCTTTCATGGTTGGAATCACTGGGTTGTTGTAGGTTTTTTTGGGCTATATGGCCATGTTCTAGAAGCATGTTCCGATGCTTCGGCTGAATCTATGACAGGCATCCTCAGAGATTTTGACCTACCTGCCATAGATGCAGGCGAAACATCAGAAGAACATGATTCTAGAACATGGCCATACAACCCGGAAAACCTACAACAACCCACTGTTTAGTGGATACTAGAATGAAAGAAGATTTTCCTTTCGCAGTGGTTTCATTAGTGGTTATGGTTTTTATATTTCTGAAGGAAAGCTGTTCACTTTGTTGTGATGAAACATAGCCAGTGAAGATTATATCTTCTGAACGTTTCTATATATAATATGCTGTATATACTTGAGTATAAGCCTAGTTTTTCAGCCCTTTTTAAGGTTGAAAAGCCCCCCTCAACTTTTGGCAGGAAGGCGTGGGACTGAAAGAAGGGCTTCTTTCAGCCCCACACCTTCCTGCCAGAACCTTCACCTCTCCACACAGCAACCCATCTCTCCTTCCTCTCCTCCTCTTTCATGCAGTACACACCTTCCTCTCCTTCTCTCTCAGCACAGCATGTGCCTTCCTCTCCTCCTTTCTCAGCGTCAGTCTTTCTCACTTTTCCTTATTCATATACACACAGCATTTCCTCCAAAATGTATAGTTAAAATAACAATTATTGGAAGGATACATAACCACATTTACGTTAAAGAAGGTTAGAATAAAGATTTAATCAGAGTTTGAAAGTCTTATCTTAAATTACAGTTTTATGTAAATATTCTAATACGTAATTAGAATTAGTATCTATTTTTATTTTGAAATTTACCAGTAGCTGCTGCATTTCCCACCCTCAGCTTATACGCAAGTCAATACGTTTCCCCATTTTTTATATTCGGCTTATACTCGAGTGTATATGATACCTCTGGAAAAGTGTAATGGTCACAGTGCATAGTCAGGGACACCATGCACTCAATAAAGTCCATATTGTTATGAACATCAACTAGATAAAGTAATTAGAGATTTGATTCAGCGTAGTCTCCTAGCAACCACTTAGAATACATAAAATAGAATGCAACCTAACCTAATGTTTTTGTGGCAACCATGTGCTGTGTTTTTCCTAGATCATCATACAGCCTTTCCATTTTTAATACAGAAAATATTCCATGCATTTCAATAACGTATTGTGAAAATAGAGCAAACATTGACACACCAAGGAATCCGGGATATTATTAATGAATATGAGGAAGAGAGTTTATCACTCCTCTCAGTTCCCAACTCAGATCTGCAAAAGTTCAATCCACAGATGTGGAGGGTTTGTTGTATTTTGTGAAATCAAAAGGAACAAAATATCAGAGACAAATGAGACCCAGTAGCAAATCACGTGTAATTTGACCCTGTGATTTTGGAGAGGGAAGTTAAAATCTTAGTCATCCTTACCATGGAATAAGGTCCATTATATTCAGTGTCTGAATATGTATAGAATTAGGATTGGTAAAGATAACAATGTGGCACAAATTTGCAGATAGATAAAACAAAGTTTTTAAAATAAAAATTACGATTATTTCAAAATTAAAAATAATGTTCTACTCTTCCTTCCTTCCTTCCTTCCTTCCTTCCTTCCTTCCTTCCAGGATGTATGACAATTTCAAAACAGGAACATTTGTACTCTACAGAAGTACTTCCCGTGACTTTGAAGTCGATGTGCGCCAGTGGGACTGTGGAAGCCTTTATTACCCAGCATCGTGTAACTGTGGGTTTGTTGCCCGAGAAGGAGCTGATACTGTAGCATTTGACATGTGCAGTGGCCAGCTGCATCATTCACAGCCACACTTATCTGTGAAAAGCAGAGACCCGGCAGACAGCAATGTCAGGATCACTGAATCATATTTAGGAAGAAAAGTCACGGTGTGTAATTGGTTTTTATATCTATTTTAGTTATTTGGTTCAAGAGACGTTTAGGCTTCTTCTTCAACATACAAAAGCTGCATTTGGATCTGAACTTGAAAAACAATTTTGATAACAACTCTCAGGATTCCTCATCTTGCTAGTTTGGGGGGGGGGGGAGAGAGATTCTAGAAGTAGAAGACCAAAACAAAGCAATTTTCCTAGCTCTGATTCGGGCATAAGAAAAAAAAATTGGTTCATCATTACAAGAAGGCAAACTCTTCTTGTCATTTTGTCTTCTGGGGTGGCCATGAGGAGATAGTGGTGTATCTACACTGTAGACTTAATGCTGTTTGATACTACTTTAACTGTTATGGAATCACGAGAGTTGAAGTTTTACAAGGTCTTTAGCCTCCTCATCAAATTATAAATCCTATGGTTCCATAGTAATGAGCCACTGCAGTTAAAGTGACTTCGAAATGCATTAATTATACAGTGCAGACAGGGCCGGCCTGACCTTTTCCGGGGGAGTACGCGAAGAAAATTTGGTCCCGCCGCCCGACAGCTCACCACGCCACCACCCTCCCGAAGCACGGACATTTCTGTGCATGCCCAGAAGCAACTACAGGCACTGTAGCACCTGTAGACGTTTCTGCGCATGCGCGAATGTCCGCGCATGGGCACTGGGGCCCGAGCGCGCCTGCGCGCTGGCTCCAAAGTCGCAGGCGCGCTCGGGACCCAGTAGCCATGCGCAGACATTCAAGCACGCCCAGAAGCAACTACAGGTGCTGTAGCGCCTGTAGTTGCTTCTGGGCATGCGCGGAAATGTCCGTGCTTCGGGAGGTGTGCTGCAGCCGGCCCATGGGGCCGGCTGTGCGGCGGCAGCGGCGGGGGCAGGGCGGGGGTGTGGAAGCGAGGTGGCGCCGCGGCGCCCCTCCCAGCCGGTGACGCCTAGCCGGTGGCGCTCTACGCGACCGCTTACATGGCGGAATCGCTTAGACCGCCTCTGAGTGCAGATGCACCCAGAAAGTCTTGACTCTGGTTTGCTGAAGAGAGTCAGTGAGATGCTGTGGTTTAAACATTGGACAATGACTCTGGAGACTAGGGTAGAAATCTCCACTTGGCCATGGAAATCCACTGAGAGGCCAATAAATCCCAATCTCTCAGTCTCGGAGAAAGGCAATGACAAACCTCCTTTTAATAAATTTTGGTGAGGAAACACCATGATCGGTTTGTCTTATGGTTATCATAAACTTGATATGACTTGATGATATGCAGCAATAACATACCGTTTATGCTCGAGTATAAGCCGACCCAAATATAAGTCGAGGCACTTAATTTTACCACAAAAAACTGGGAAAACGTATTGACTCGAGTATAAGCTGAGGGTGCGAAATGTAGCAGCTACTGTAAATTTCAAAATTAAAATAGATACCAATAAAATTACATTAATTGAGGCATCAGTAGGTTAAATGTTTTTGAATATTTACATAAAACTGATAAGTCTGTTCAACTTTGATTTAACCATTAGTCTAACCTTCTTCAATGTAAATGTGCTTACGTAGCCTTCCAATTATAGAGTAAAATAATGAATGTAATAAAATAATAATAATAGAGTAGAATAATGGAAATGTAATAATAACACTAATAGAGGAAAATAACAAATGTAATGATAACAATAATAGAGTAAAATAATACATTTAATAATAGAGTAATATAATAAATGTAATAACAACAACAGAGTAAAATAATAACTAACCTTGACTCAAGTATAAGCCGGGGGGGGGGGCTTTTTCAGTATAAAAAAGGTCTGAAAAAGTTGGTTTATACTTGAGTATATATAGTAGTTTGCTGAATAAGACAATTCTAGTTTATAAAGCTACTTTATTTCAATAAAGCATGGTATTAACTGTTTTATAGTATTAAGTTAAACAGCAAGATTATCATAAGTGGAAACAGAAGAAAAAAGATTCTAATTTCATTTCAAAGCTTGACGAAAGTGGAACTGGAAATGATCGAGCTACAGGTTTATTCATTTAACAATAAGCCATCATTCATCAGTCATGGTCATGTCTACATTAACTTCTGAAGCAAAATGACTTCCATTACATCCTCTAGCATAATGATCTTCTCCCTTTATCACTTTATAACTTTTTAATGTGCTTCAAGTTGAAAATTATAAAGTAGTATGAACTAAGTTCAAGCAGTGAGTTACAACTTCAAGGTAAATTTGCAAGTGCTCATTTTGACAAAAAAAGGAGATGGTGCAATCTACACCTTATCCCATTTCCTGCCCCTGATTTTCTCCTTCCTTTTATTTTATCTGAACCTCATTAAAAAGACACTAACCACCTCCAATTAGTTAAAACAATCGTATCATAATGTCTCTAATGTTGGCCATTAGCCTGCCACAGTTCCTTCCTTATCAGCTCATATTGCACATATCATTCATTTTCGATAGATAATGCTGTATGTTATTCTTTAGGAAGGGGAAGTAGTCTTTTCCTGATTTCAGATAATTGCCTGGGCTTCCTGGGACCAAACTAGATGTTACAATAAGCATATCATTAACCTTGTATATTTTAATGCTTGAGTAGAGAGGAAAGCAACTGTGAAGGTAAAAGACATGAATTTGGGCCACAATCCAGTTTAGAGTGTGCTTGTCACATCCTCTGTACTGTTTTCCTTTTAAATTCAATTTGCCCACAAAGAGGTCAGCACAGCAATTGTTACTCTGAAGGACATGATTTTTGGAAGGAAAAAGGCTTGGGGGAAATGGAAGTCTATGCTTCTCCAGCCCTCCTCCACCATTCTCCCAATGCTGATGCTCCTAAAAAAACTTCCAACAAGAGGAGGAAAGAGAGGAGGCTGGATGAAATAAAAAGACTTCATAAAAAGGGTTTTATAGCGGAATCTTTGTTAACTGTGACATACCTATACCACCCAATGATTCCTTATATTGTTGAGTATATCCACTCAGGTGTTTCATTCTACAAGGACAAACCTCATAAGGTAGAGCAAGTTTTCAATAGGCTTGTGCAATCCAGGTAAACCTTGAGCCATTTCATGTTCATTTTTGGGAACTTCCCAAAATCAAGAGGGCAGATATGTATTTTTGCTCCAGAGTGCCGAAAGATCCATTTTCTATCAGTCCATTATGGGTTAGGGGGCTTCCCAGACTCCCCTTTCTATCATGCCAGGCATTTAGGCTCTGCTCTAGAGGAGATGTGTGCTTTAAGCAGGTGTGTGCTTTAAAGAGGTTTCTTACTTGTTTCTTATGCTAGAGGAGGTGCTTGGCAGCAGGCTGCACGCCACATGGACTTTCCAAGGCAAGGAGGCAAATTTACTCCAGAGGAGGTGCTTAGTTTAAGGCAGGACACACACTTTCTGGGCCTGCATGCCACATGCACTTTCCAAGGAGCCAAGGAGGCAATTTTACTTCAGAGGAGGCACACAGCTGCATGCAGACACACCTGTCTTCTGAATTGCACGCCACATGCATTTTTCAAAGCAAGAAGGCAACTTCTCTTATTCCAGAGGAGGCGCTCAGCTGCAGGCAGGTGTACACGTTCTCTGGGCCTGCATGCCACATGAACTTTCCAAGGCAAGGAGGCAAGTTTTCTCACTCCAGAGGAGGCGCATGGCTGCAGGCAGGCTCATGCATTTTCTGGGCCTGCATGCCACACACACACTCCAAGACAAGGAAAAACAAGCCAAACATGTTTACTTATTGATGCTCAAGTAAGCCATTCTCAGTAAGTTCAGTGATAGGTTGCTTCAAGATCCCAGTCTGCCTACTTTAAAAAGGCAGATGTCAGTAGCAAGAGAAGATGATTAAAAGGATAGTTTTATGTAGAACATGTGTCTTTTTAAACACAATAGTACAGAAAAAAACGAGAGTTTAAAATGGGAAGAGGATCAAAATGTTGATCTATATCATTTCCAAAACAGTCTTGAAATGGAGACTCTGTTTTCAGTGAGCATTAAAAAAATCTTTCCTGTGGTCTTTGTGATGTTATTTTTTAAAGGTTTTATTTTCCTCTGGGGCTTTTATTCGAGCTGACGTGAGTGAATGGGGAATGAGTCTAACTCTCAGAGCCCCCAGTTCTGACCATAAACACACCTTGGGACTTTGTGGAACGTTTGATGGCATTGCAGAGAATGATTACCATGACGTGGATGGAAGAGAAATCGATAGAGAAGTGGATGCTCACCTGTCTTTTATTAGTGAGTGGAGGTAATAACAGCTTTACTAATTCTACCAAAGTCTTTAAAAAACAAACACAAATGTTTCTTTTTTTGAAAACAGACATTGTAATCATCTGGGCAGAATGTTGGATTTAGACAACAATTTTCCCACTTGCAATTCTCCCATATACAGTATTTGTCCTACTAATCTAGAATACCTGGAAGGAAGGGAACTCTAGGTATCAAAGTGCATCAGAAATTCATAGTTCAGAATCTACAACATCTCCCAAGTGCTGTGCAAAACTGCAGCTAGAGAACCAGTTCTTCCCATCCCTCCCATATGACTACTGCTGATCTGGGTTATGGTCATCCTTGAGTTTTCCTGTTGTTTTTCTTTGCAGGATTTTGCCTGGGGAGAGCCTTTTTGACAAAGCCCCAGCTCCCTTAACTGCTGCAAAGAAAACACTTTTCTGTAGCTGTAATGCTGTTCAACTGGGAGTAGATCAACCGATGAATAAATTGAATCCTGTTTCTGAAGCAGTATTATCTTGCAAAAGAAGTGAGAAGAATGTCTGGCTCCCCTCTTTGATTCCAGAGCTGGATGTTACCGCTGAGTATATTAGCTCAGCTGATCATATCAGGGACTTAAAGAAACGTGCAGCTGTGCTCAGAGAGGCCTCTTTTGCTGTCCCCTCCAAAAAGAGGCACTCTTTTAATAAAACAACTCTTCAGAGAGCACCTCCATCAGCCATGGTTATTAACTCTCCAAACTCAAAGGCAGGCTTTGCAACACATAAACCACCTTTTGGGAGCTTGATGGCTCACAGATATGATGGTATTTATGACAGCCAGCAGCACCACACAAGAGAGCGTGCAAAGCGCCAGCAATACTATGAATACCTTTCTGTATTTCCATCCCAGAGTTTAAGCCAAGCAGATCTGGACGGGCTAAGCTATTTCTTTCCAGAGGATCACACAACTGACACACATCAGAAGTTCTTGGCTTCATGGCCTACACCTTCTGGACTCACTGAGTCTGATGCGCAGGATCTGTGTTGGCAGACAGTAGCCAATTCCAGCATAGTCACAGCTTGTAAAGCTTTTCTCAACCGACGGATGGAAGATGCAGTTTTGATGTGTGTCAAGGATCTACAATTGAAGGATGATCTGAGCTGGGCAAAGACCAGTTTGGCCCTGCTAGAAAATGAATGTGAAAGAAGAATTTTGGAAGAAATAAATGATCCCACCGAAGAAAATGAGGGACTAATGAAGAATGCAATCATAGCACTGAAATGCCCCTACTTTTGCAGCGGGAGAGGCCATTGTCTTGAGTGGGGCTGTGTTTGTTTTCCAAGCTTCAGTTCTTATGACTGCAGTGTGTCATCTGGTGAGTTGAACCCTACATTTATTAGCTCTCTCTCTCTCTCTCTCTCTCTCTCTCTCTCTCTCTCTCTCTCTCTTATTTTCCAAAGGTGTATATAGTATCTCTGTTCTAATCTAAACTAGTCAGTCCTGCTCTCTATTCAGTGTCTGTCCTCTTTCTCTTAAATAAACAATGTGTGTTACATGTCTGTCATACTGCATTTAATCATTGATCAGTGGATAGCTAATCTTATGTCCAAGGAATACAATTTTCCAACTTGGCTTCCATATGGAATGTAGCGTGATGCCTTCATGTACTATCTTCAACATGAACTGCTGACATTAATTTGTTCATTTGCCCAGATTATTGGTAATTCCAGATGGTGGATTATTATTATTATTATTATTTAGGTTGCCGTGGGTTTTCTGGGCTGTATGGCCATGTTCCAGAAGCATTCTCTCTTGACATTTCAGCCACATCTATCACAGGTATCCTTGGAGGTTGTGAGGTTTCACACACAACCTCTGAGGAAGCCTGTGATAGATGTGGCCGAAATGTCAGGAGAGAATGCTTCTGGAACATGGCCATACAGCCCAGAAAACTCACTGCAACCCAGAAATTCTGGCCATGAAAGCCTTCGATAACACGTTGTTGTTGTTGTTGTTGTTGTTGTTGTTGTTAATTACTCGCCTTTCTTCATGGCTTGAGGCATGTCACATCACTACCAATTCAAACACATTGTAAAGCTACTCTGTATTTTCTTCCTAAAAATAGTATTTTGGCAGAAAAAAACAATGCGAAAGCATGGGAGGAATATAAATGGAAGATGATGCATCTGTAAGGTGCTATTTTCCCCATTGTTGTCCACAATGCCTCTATATATATATCTCTCTCTATTTGCATGATAAGTCCATGCATTAACTCAGCATGTTTCACTGTCTGATTTTTCATTTCAAAGATCAGATTCCAGAAATTGTAGAGCTGGATCATGGAGGATTGTGTGATGTCCGACAACATGACTGCACAACTGTAAGAGCTTTTGGACATGGATTCACAGAGACATCAAGCCTCAGATGTGAACTTAACAAGCTGCAGGTGACTTATGTAGTAAATCTAACATTGAATCCTTATTGGTTTTCAGGTTTTAGGCACAATGTCCTTTTAAGCCATATTTCATCAATTTTCTCTCTGTACTCTGAAACCTGATGTCCCTTTTACCCGATTAAGAAAATTGGTGGACCAGTAAAAGGCTGTCAGAAGTGAAGATTTGAAACCCTTGTTGAGTTTGATCCTAAACATGAAACCACTGCTCACTTTTGATGAATGGTTTTATTCGCTCACACTAATGTCACAGTGCAATCCATGGGGCTCATCAGAGCCATCTTCCCTTTTTATAATAAAGTATAAAATATCCTAGTGATATTCTACAGCTCAGCTGGCCCATTGATGAATGACATGGTCCAAGTCTGATTTATTGATAATGGTGGTGTTCCGTGTTCCTCTCTTAATTGAATTACAATCCATATTTGCCCACATCTTTATCATCCTGTCACAACATCAATATAGGATGAAAGTCCCATATCCAAAATGCTTGGGACCATAAATGTTTGCCCTACAAGTCATTAACTCACTCTGGATTGATATGGTTACATAATAATATTATTATTAATAATAATATCTTTATATCCCTAAACAAGACCCTAAATGGGACCCAAAGCAGCTCACATTTTAAAACAATGAAAATCAACTATACATAAACAATAAACAATAAAAATTTACAATAAAACATAAACATTTTAAAATCATTTAACAGATACCAGATACCATTGCTGTGGGAACTCATCAGTTCAGATGATAAACATTGCTCGACTCACTGAAAGTTAGCCTTCCTGTCACTCTGAATTAAATATCTTCATTAAAAGCTTGCTTAAACAGGAAGGTCTTCAGCTGTTTTTTAAAGGTTGTCAAGGAAGGAGTTGTTTTAATCTCCTTCCTTGACAAGTTTCAGAGAGCTTGGGTGGCCACTGAGAAGGCCCCCTCTCTTGTCACCACCAACCAGATTTGTGATGGTGGTGGCAGCAAGTGAAGGATCTTCCAAAGGATCTTAACATTTGGGGGGGGCTAGTATTAGGAGATGGAATCAGATAGGTAAGCAGGACCTGAACGATTTGGGGCTTTAAAGGTCAAAGCCAGTTCCTTGAATTGGGCTCAGAAACATATTGGTAGTCAATGTAGATGCTGTAGCAAGAAGGTAGAATGCTTCCTGGGTCCAGCACCTGTCAGTAGCCTGGCTGTGGATCTTTGGACTAGTTGAAATTTTCAGGCACTTTTCAGGGACAGAGCCCATTACAGTAGTCTAAATGGGATGTAAACAAGGCATGGATCACCATGGCCAAGTCCAACTTCTCAAAGTACAGCCACAGCTGGTGTTTTAGTTGTGTGAAGGCCGTCCTGGCCATCACCAACACCTGGGCCTTCAGGCTTAGCAATGAGTCCAGAAGGACCCGCAACCTGTGGATCTGTGTCTTCAGGGGGAATGTGACCCCATCCAGAACAGGTTGCCACCCTATATCCTGATCTGCTTTATGACTGACTAGCAGGACCTCCATCTTGTCTGGATTAAATTTCAATTTGCGTACAGATGACACAGTGGGTTCATGTGTAGATCTTAAACCATATGGGCGACAATACAGGGCAATGGCCGTGAGGTTGAGCAGGCATCCCCCAACACCTCCATCTGGGTCCATCTTTCCAGGAAGGAGCAGAGCCACTTCCAGACAATGGCCTTGCATCCCATACCAGCCAGGAAACCCAGAAGGATACCATGGTTAATGGTATTGAAGGCTGCTGAGAGGTCTAAGAGAACCAGTAGGGACACCCCCCTCCCCCCTTGTCAAGTTGTCTACACAGATAATCTTCCATGGTGACCAAAGCTGTCTCCGTCTCATAGCCAAGCCTGAAACCAGACTGGGATGGAGTGTACACTTTCAATATTGCATACAGTTGGGCTGTTTGTTGATTTCACTTGTTCTCTAGCATAGTGGTAACTGCATGGTAAGATGGATATAATATAGTTGTTGTTAAGATTATTGAAATGTGTGAGTATGCTGGAAGGCATAATATACAAGTACATATTATCTATATCAAAATTCACATGATGTTACTAGTTGGATATTAAGATTGCAAGGAAGTGAGAACACCAGATATTAAAGGAAGTGTTTTGTTGAAAGAAAACTACTCAAGTTGGAGTATATGCAAGAGACTGGATTAATTATTCAATACTATGAACCCAGAGTTAATCAAGCTCAAATTAATTTGTGGCATCTAAATTTAAGCAAGAGGTATAGTGTGGTGTATTATTAATCCCTTGTGTATAAAAATATCACTTATATGTGATATAAAACATTTCCTTTACCAGGGGATCTCTTTTTTTCTCTCCTTGGCTGATTCTGTCAGGTGCTGAGGTGAGGATATTTTGGCGGGTTCTGTTACAGGTCAGGCTATGGATTTTCCTTGAGCACAACATGGATCCTCTCATCTGCAAGTCACTTTGAAATGAGACAGTCAACAGCACATTTACACTCCATTAAGTTAAAAGCCTACCCGATCAAACTCCTAGTGAGACAATTATTAGGAGTTCACTTATCACAGTTTGAATTGTCTCACTCCTCGCTCATTGCAAGGAGTTTTGATTTGTTTTGTTGAAACAGCAAAACTGCTGGGCCTGTGTTTCTTTCCAAAAATGAAAGTTAAGAAAAGAGGTTACTGTAGTCCAGACGTATCTTTTTACTGAGCAAGCAAAACATACATATAGCCTGGAAAGTCTAAGTAACTATTACTTTTCTCCAATGAAAGAGCAGTTCCTTCTCCTTCTGCTAGCTGGTTCTGGCTCACACCAACATATCTTTGTGTTCCCTTAAATAACATAGTCTAACCTAATTAAAGTTTGCATCTTGTGTACAATTTCCAGGGGCGTGCGCCATTGAACACAGTGTGTCCTATTTTTGATTAAATATGCAAACTATTTCACACCTCTATATAACATCTCCACTTCCTCTTGTACGATGCAAACTGGGATGTTTTCACAATGCCTATCTAATAAAATATTTTAAAAATGAATCTCCTATTCCCTCAGGGCTCTATTTGATTTTTGTTTCATATCCATCCGAAAGAGTTCTGGGGACCTTTCTCATTCCTTTCTGACATTTTTAGATTGCTCTAATGAAAGTGTTAGCTAATAGAAAAGCCTGAGTCAATTTACTTTAAATAAGCCATGAACCTTCCACCCATCTGATTGCAAATAGCTGAGAGAATGTATTTGCAGTATTTAAACTCAGCAATTCAGCTCCCAGGGTGGCATATATCCATGAAATCTCTTACTAAAATAAAAACCACTTAGTTCTAAAGATACGCTAGATTTCTTCTTCTCCCTTTACCCTCCTTCTGTTTAAGGTGGTTTACAAATAATTAATCAGGCAGTTCCTTGCCCTTAAGTTTTACAGTTGAAGGACATCATCATACAAGGAAATTTCAGCATCATAGGATGCTTTCACTGCAGTTGAGCCATAGAGCCCCACGTTGCCCATTAGATGATGCAGGCTCACTTTCAACGGGGCTCCAGGGCTCAACCAGGGCTAAAGCATCCTACAACACTGCAGTGGCAACACAGGGAGAAGCCATGTGATGATGCTTCCCCATGTATGAGAGAAAAGCATCACTACCGGCAAGGCAGTGCATGGTGTGCTGGTATAGCCCAGCTGTCCCACCAATTCAACATGGAGGCTAGAGAATCAGAACACAGAACCCCATCAATGTGATGAGGTCCTAAATGAGACATGACATAAGAAAAAGGGGATGGCAGAAGAGGGTGAGATGAAGTTCATCAGGTGCTCACTGGTGTTCTCACCCTCTAAGGCCAGAACCATAGAAGGGCCTCTCACCAGCCATTCGGCCAATGTATGATGGAGTTGTGACTGGCTACTCTTCTCTCCCTCCAAGATTTGAACACTGGCAGTTGGAACATATAAGCGTAATTCATAAGAGTAAAGAAGGATTAAATCTGTACATGAACATGATTGCAGGAAATACTTTTACTGGTATGATGACAAGCTAGATGTAAGGCAACTATCATGTATAATCATCATCATCATCATAATCATCATATATTTATATCCCACCACCATCTCCCAAAGGGACTCGGGGTGGCTCACAAAACACTCAAGGTGTAACATGCAAAATACAACAAATGCTCAACGAAACATAAACAATAAAAGAGTCAACATAACATCACAGTTTCACAGTAACCCTTGTTTAAAACAATGCTGTTGGTAAAAACAGCAGTATAAGTTAACGTGGGATCTGTAATTTGCTTATTGTGATGTGCTTATTGTGTATTTCTTTCCCTGACTTTGATTTTCCTAAACCAATCATGTACATTGTTTTAATTTGCATTGTGCTATATTTATTGTTAGCTGCCTTTGATTCCCTATATCAAGAGAAGATCAGGATAAAAATAAAGAAAATAAGTAGTCATACACACACAATGATAGATCAAGCTCCCTCACACACTGCTTGTGTTTTCTTTGCTCACTGTGCAGATACGGTAGTAGGGTGGGGCAAGTTGGATCAGGAAATTGGTGGGAAGAGAGAGAGGACTGACCTAGCTCTGATTATTTTGTTCTCTGAACTATTTGTTTCTAATGCATGGGTACTGCTTCACCATCTTGTACACTACTATTGGTAAATCTCAGGAATTTGTTTACTGTGTTGATGGCCCGCACCCCCCCCAGTTTAACTAAACCAGTCTTTCTGGTCCTTTCATTCAGTACAGTGATAACAAGTGGGTGCTTGGGGAATCTTTATTTACCCACACAACTTTCCACAACACTAGGACTGTTGATTGTCAACTACCCACTGAAGAAGACCAGTATGATGCTGTGCACGTGGCAGATGGCCAACCCATCGCTAAGTGGCAAATCAAGGTGATCTCTGTATATTTATGTAGTGATTAATAGTAAGTAAATATAAATGTATGCATTTGTTGTACACCTCTGTAGTTAATTCCTCATTTAGAAATAAAAGCATGCCCACTATATTTATTCAAAGCTGTATTTGTAATAGATATTTAAAGACTTGTACCCTTTTTTCCCCCTTGAAGGTACATAATTTCAACTCTTGTGGAATCTTTCAAAGCAAAAATATACAGACAAGAGAAGTCATGACATAAGTTTGTCCCATAGGTTGCATGTGCTCTTTCCAGGACCACTGGGATCACAAAGATTGCTTTAAAATTCCTTCTAGGGGACATAGGGCCATTTTTGCTAGATTTTCTTCCTCCCAGGCCATTTTAGGCCAAGGGAAGGGCATTTTGAAAACCAGAAGTAAACGGGAAGAGACTTCCAGTCCCTTCTTGTTTTTTAAAATGCCTCGTCCTCATTATAAAACTGCTCAAGGAGGATCCCAAACATGTCAAATGTCACCCTACAATCGCTAAAGGACTTTTGGGGGCAACATTTTAAAGTTTTTTGTAGGGTACAGTATCCTAAGGGACTAATGTGGTCTCTCAGCTTGCCACAATGGCCCACCCATTCCAAAATCCTATATGAGTGACACTCCTTTATCATTCATTACAGTAGGATAAAGAAGGTAACATGCAGGCCATATATGGCATCGCAGTATGCCCAGTGTGTCCCCACAAGTTCCACCTCCCCCCTTAAGGCTGAGGAGTTTGGGGGATTAAAAAAAAATCAAAATATGAATTGCAGTTTACAGACTGCATCTCCAGAAGCCCCACAGCACAATTTGCCCTCCAAATGTTAATCTCTCCCCAGACATTTGGTAGGGAGAGCAGGCAAAGGAAGCTTTAAAGGTCCATTTTTTTAAAAACAAACAAACAAACAAAAAACCCTGACTATGGCTATCTTTCCCATTTCTAAAACCAAAGCTTTTTAAGAAAGTCGGGAAGGAACAAATGATATCTGAAATTGTTTAGTGAATATACATGGAATAGAGCTGCATTTGAAGATCACAAACCTCTTCACACGGGCATATGATGGGGGAAAGGGTGACGGGACAATACACATTGCCGACTTTCTCCCATCTGATGGGGACAGGGTGCTAATGCAACCTGTCCACCGCCACCGTTTATGGGGTAAGGAGGGAGAGTGCACAGGATGTCATGAGCCTCTTCACGCCGTCCCTTTCACCAATGATTGCCAGCACAACAGCACAGCCCAAAAGGGCTGTGGCAAGATGTGGCACAGTTGGTAGATTCATGTTTAGAAAGAAGCCAGAGTTTAATGGTTGAGCACCTACTTTATATTCAGAAGATCCCAATCTGAGAATACCTAGATGTTTCAGTTAAAATCTACAAGAGTTTACTACACATGCTTGGGGTGTCCTAAAATGCCTTTCTCCAAATGCTTCTAAAGCTGTACAGTGAAAAAAAAACCCTCCTCATTGATGTTGCCAGCTTGGAATTGCTTCCTAAGATAGGTTCACTTGGTACCAATTGTTATTGTTTTAGTCTTCTGAAGCTTTTAAAATGTATTTCAGTATTTTATTTCTTTGTTTTTGAATGTGTGATTTGTGTGTTTACCTTGTTTTTGGAAATTTGAAGCTCTACTGAAGGGCAATATATACAACATTTAAATAAGAATTACTAAATGAAATAGTTTCCCAGTTATGTGCTTTTAAATATAATGGATTCAACCCAGTTAAAACTAATTTGGGCATTGTTGCTTTTAAAATGTTCCATTATTTTGTTTTCAATGCTTTTGTAACTGTCAGCACTATTGTTATCTGTCTTAACAGATTTCTAATGATGGTCTTACTTATAGCAACTCTAAAACAGTGACTTTGTTTGATGGAGCATGTCAAATATGTGATCCACAATCGAATGATTTATGCATATTAAAGGCAAGATTTTATTTCCTTATTTTCATTTTGATTACTTGTAACCTTATTGGTGCAAGAAACTTACCTAGGATAGCGGCCAGCTAGTTAACATTTTTAAGTCCTATGAGTTTTAATAACATTGTCATTTGGTGGGGCACCAGCACTCTTTGGCAGTGAAGGCTGAAGATCTTATAAAGCTACACCTCCCATAATTTCAGAAGCATGAGCCATAGCTGTTGAAGTGTATCAAATTGCATTAATTGATAGTGACAGAGGAAGAACCAGAGTGGGATATCAGTTTTGTTATCCTGTTGCTTATTGTGTGCATTGAACATTATACATTCCCACAATTCCTTTACTATTATGGCTGAGAGTTAAGAGACTGGTGCTGTGGAGGTTTAACACACAGATGTTTCCAATATTTTAGACCATTAATAAATGTCGTTCTTGTTTCTGTAAAGGAGAAAACTTGCAACATAGATGGTCTTTGCTATGGTGAAGGTGATACAAATCCTACCAGTCCCTGCTTGCTTTGTAAACCTGAATTATCAAGGTTAATGTGGTCCATTTCTGAAAGTAAGTTCTGTTTACTTATAAATTCCCATTGTCAAACACTATAAATTAATAGCATATTTGATTTAAGATTCTTTTTTTTTTTTTGCTTTTTAAAAGCATGGTAGTCTAGTTTTCATCTTTTCAACCCAGATGAGCATTTCCATGAAATAACCTCTCATGAATGACACTAGGACAGAGGCGCAACCCATATGCTTAATACAGCCCCAGGGTCTTTTTGAGGCCTCTGAAGGTCAAAGTATTTGTTTTCTCCAGAAGTCCCCCAAAGAGAGAGTGTGGAAGACATTTACACTCTTTTTGGAGATCACACGCCCTCCTCAGGAAGCTAAAAACATTTTTGCAAATTTTGTCACAAAAACACTGATTTTTGTGCCCCCAGAAACTCCAGAATATAAGGGACATGAGGTGCATTTCCACCACATTTTTTAGGGGCCCTGCCCAATTTAAGCCCAGGAGAGGACTTACTTGAAAGTGCATTTAGTCCTGAGATCTATAACCTTCAGGGGGAAAAAACTAGGCTCAGGCTGCTCAGGATGTAATGTTCTGTTTTTGCTCCTCATTACATACTTCTCATTCCGGGCTGAAAACAACCACTTAGCCATAAATAAAGCATTGCACTCCGATACTTAACTTTCAGTAGTCTTTTAACTGTAGGTATGTATGTATGTACGGAGGAGATTCAGGGGTGAGGAATGGGTCAGTAAGTGTCCTTACTGTGACCATTTTGTAGATTTATATTTTTAATACTATTACCCTTTTCACCCCCACAGACAACCAGCCACCTATATTCCAAAATATACAAGAAAAACTACAAGCATTTTATGGAGAGCATTTTGTATATCAGTTCACAGCCATGGATCCAGAAGGCTCTGCTATTGCTTTTTCGTTGGATTCTGGCCCTCCAGGTGCCAGTCTTTCCCCTGCTGGACTCCTCATCTGGAAGGCATTATCAAAAAATGCTGAGTATTTTGCTTTTTCTATAACTGACGACTGCAGTGCTGAAACCAAAGTAATAATAGAGGTAATATCTGTTGTGATGAAATGGCCAACATTCATTTCTATAATATAGCAATAAAACCCATTACAAATGAATATCTAGTTCATGAGTAAATAACCTGCTGTTTATTGGGTATGTTTTGTAGGTCAACGTGAAACCATGCAACTGCTTAAATGGTGGGTCTTGTGTGACAAATACCAATTTCCCCCCTGGAAGTGGGAAATATCTGTGTGTCTGCTTGCCGGGATTTGAAGGTGACCTTTGTCAAGTGAACACCGATAACTGTGCCTCCAATCCCTGTGGTCGTGGCAGATGTTTTGATGGGATAAACAGCTTCCATTGTGAATGTACACCTGGGCTGCAGGGTGAATTGTCACTTAGTCTGAATTTGCATAGCAGTAATTCAATTATATGCTTGATTTCAATATTCAGTATAACACTGTTCATTATTTAAGCAGAACAGATAGCTTCTAAGCATTGCTTACTGAATTACATCTTTACATAAGATCTATGTAAGTGCATTAATGCCAGTGAACAAGAGAGCAAAGGTTCAGCTTTAGCCTTGTGAGGTTTCTGGATTACCAGGTAAGGCAGTCTAAGAAATAGAAACATAATGTGATCTGTGCATGTCAATTAAAAAGTATGTCCTGTAAAGTTTAATGGGGTCTGCTATTTAACAAAATGGCATTGGAAATACTAGGGGTTTTTCTCTCTCTTCATTTTACTAATATTATCAGAAGTCTGCTAGACTAGAGGGAATTTAGTTTCCTATAATTTGGCAGTTTTGTTTTGTGAGAAAAACAGTATTTATTAGTGTACCTAAATTGTTTTGTTTCTATTTAGGTAGATATTGTCAAGAAGATATTGATGAGTGCAAATCCATACCCTGCTTCGCTGAAGTAGCTTGCTTTAATACTGTGGGGTCCTATACTTGTGGCCCATGTCCAGAAGACCTGTATGGTGATGGGAAGATTTGCCATGGTAAAAATAGTTTGTTGTTTTGTGCCTACAAGTCATTTCCCATTTATCCTATAATGGGGTTTTCTGGGCTATGAGTATGTGACTTTCCCAAGATCTCCCAGTGTTGGAGCTCAGCCTGTGATTGTGTTTCAGAATCAGGATACTTTGGATGTGGGAAGTGATGTCAATGAGGTTCAAGATGAGTTTCAAGATGGCAATGGTTTGGTCAGTGATACTGATGCAGAAAATGACCAGGAGATTCCTGTAGTTTCCATGAAAATGTCCCGGAGGGGTGTGGGTATGATAGTGTGCTTTCCGAATTGTTACCAGAGGGTTCCCATGAGAGAGAACAGGAAAATAGCTCGGCACCTGCAGAAATTAATGAGCAAGTAGATAACGAGCCAAGAGATAGACGAGAAGAGATCAGTCAAAACAGGAGGGGTGAGCAATGGCTTTGCCACTCTGCCAGGCTTCGACAGAAAACAATAACAAAGCCTCAATGAAAGAGAAACCAATTTCTGACCACTAGTGACCTAGCTCATGAGGGGATAAAAGTCTCAAGTTGGGATGTGTAGTCAGATGAAGCATCGTTAGAATCACGCTAAGTTCTTGTCCTTGTTTCATGGAAGCTTTTGCCAACATCAGCCTCAAATGTTCTTCCTTGCCACAGCTTTGTATTTCTATCCTTTTAAAGTTGATCTTTTTTTTGTTGAATGTGGATTTATACATAATTTGTTATTTATAAAGTACATTTTAATAATAATAATACACTTTATTTATATTCTGCTCTATCTCCCCAAGAAGACTCATAGTGGATTACAGCATGCACATATAGGCAAACATTCAATGCCTTTTATACTGTGAACAATGACATACAATACACAAACAAAGGCATAGGTTCCCCTTTCCAAATCTGCGTCTGGAAGCAATGCTCAACTCTGGCAATGGGGAGGTGCTCTTGTTCCAAGCTGAGGAGCCTGTTATCCGTAGACCCTCCTGGTCATGTTACCTGCATGGCTGCATGGCCACCTTTTGCCTTCCCGCTGAGGCGATACCTATTGATCTACTCACATTACATATTTTCAATGGGAAATTTGCTTTGAGATCAGAGTGATTTGAGTTAAGAGTTTGGTCACATAGTTAATTAAACTCTTAACTCAAGTCATCACTGCATTATCTACATATAGATCTTTGTAGGAATGTTTATGCCTGATGGCAGATTTCACCAAAATAAGGTAGGAGACAAATTTGGAATTAAGAAATTGTGACTTAAGTCAAGATGGTTCTCTTAATGGGCCCTTTTGTCAACAAAAGAGAGATCTTTTGATCATTTTGAGACTTTATTGGGCTCTCCCCAATTTTGGCTCCTTTCCTTAACGTCTGTAGATGCCATTCTCCAAAAGTCCTCCTCTTAGAGCACCTACTCCATGAACTGACAGCTACACATGCAAGTCAGATTATAGGTCTGTCACAAAGCCAGCATTACTTTCTCCAAATCTTGTGCTAATGAACGTGTAGCATTAAAACACTAAAATCAATATGGAAAGGGGGCATGTTGGTGTACATTACGTAGCATAAGTGCATCTGAAATGCCTACACAAATACAGCCGGGGAAGGCAGCAAGTAACCAAGGCAACAGAGAAAGAAGTTGCCAGTGCAGAGCGACTGAAAAGCTGGAAGGAGAGAGATGATATGGGCAGAAATTATTTTTTATGAATCCAAGGGAAGAAGCAGTGAAGAAAGTAAAGAATAAATACTCCGTCAACAACAGATATTGAGCAAGGGATCTGAATATTAGAGAGAAATGATTATTTTGAAAGAAGAATATGTCCATGGAAGATCTGTGCTGCGTAGCAGACTTGACTGAAGCCGAAAACATATTAGGGTTTTGCATTTACTGAAAGGACGCCTCTGGAGGTGGGCAGTCAGTGCTAAGGGGGAAAGGATGAAATGCACTGTAATAGATTCTAGCCATGGCTCATACGGGTTTATTGAAACTGTGCGTATTTAAATGCTCAAATCAATTGTATATTCTGATACGACTGCATCTGGCTTCTCCATGTTTATTATCTGAATTCTAGCCTTGTTTACAATTTTTGTTAATGTTGTCCTGTTCTTCAGAATGAATTCCACTCCTGTGAATTTTGGGTCAAGGAAAATGCATATATTCAACAATCCGTTGTTGGTTTCAAAGTATTCTATATGACATGATAACAATAATGCCATATAGAATACTTTGAAACCAACTTAAATAATTGAATATGAAATCATGGTGCAGCCACACTATCCAATTGTACTATTTTGATACCACTTTAACTGTTGTGTTTCAATCCCATGGAATCCCGGGAGGTATAGTCAGGAGTGAGATTTCTGTGCAATGGAGTTCTAAAGCTGTTGTTGTGGCAGGTGAACTGAAAAATTCTAAATATTGTATTGTCAAAGGTTTTCATAGCTGGAATCACTAGGTTGTTGTAGGTTTTTCGGGCTATATGGCCATGTTCTAGATACATGTTGTAAATCTCAAGGTCCTGCAGGATGAAACAATGTCTCTTAAAGTGGAATGAAGCTGCTGTGGATATTCAGTGTGGATATATCCTATGTGTTTGATAATTTAGGTTGCTTTCCAAGGTATGACTTTGGAAGTTTAACCCATGTTGGATATCTGGATGATAATGAACATCATATTCTCTTACTCATATAATGCTACTGCTGTACATAGTTCTTTACAAGTAGAACACCAAAACTGTTCCCTGTCCTCTGATATGCAATTTAATTAAAATAGGACACAAAATGAAAAGGGGGTGGCAATCCGAAACGGGATTAAATTGAGAAAATACTGATCCTTCTCTTTTGTCAAGGTTAGGGCCTTGGCAGTTGGGATGGAATAAGGTTCGTTTTAAGCTACTGGCCTTGGGCACAATGGAGCTGTGGCTCCTCTTCTTCAGTCTCAGGCAGTGGCACTTGGGAGGGTGAGCCCAGGCAGAGGCACTTGGGAGGGTGGGGGGTCATCTGTTCCTGGTCCTAACTATAATTGAGTTGTGCCTGTCTCTTCTTCCTGCCTACCAATGGCAGGGCAGTGGTAGGTGAGATTCAGAAAGGGACTTTCATCTTCTTCTAGACCTGGGCATAATGGAACTTGCCTGAGATGTCTTCTCTCCTTCTAAGCCCAGGGCAGCGGCAGTTGGGAAAGAGGGATGTCCTTTCATTTGCTTCTGGTTCTATCTGAGATGGACCTGTGCCTGCTTCTTCCTTTCTCCCCCTAAGACCATAGTAGTAGCATTTGGGATAGAGGTAGGGTGATAATTTTGTCACCAGGGAGGGAATGGGAGGTCAGAGGGAGAACTGAAAATTCTGAATAGATTCTGAAATAACATTCTTGAGAAAATGTGGGGGTTAAAAAAAGGGAAGGCACTGAATTTCTAGGAGAAAGGCATGTTAAAAATATTTTCTGAATTATATTTCATTTCCACCCATTCAAAGTAGAATCCCCCCCTCCCAAATTGTGGTAATTTGTGGTAGGAAGAAAAAAGGATTCCTCTCTGGAGATTCAGTAGAGAGGAGTTACTAACCAATGTGGCCATTGTGGATTCTGAAAGTTGTAGTCCAGTAAAGCTAACGCAATTGACTAACATTCCCATCAGCCTTAGCCATCCTGGTCATTGGTGAGGCATTATGCAACACCAACATAATACAACATCTTTCATTATGCTCTCCCACCAACATAATGCAATGTCTTGCAGTGGAAGCTATATTTATAAAGTTAATGCCTTGGAAAGCCTTGTGTAAAACCTTCAAACATCTTTTCAGGTGATTTAGGTAGAGATGTGTGTTGGAAGCAAGAAAAATGCAAGTTTAAACAGAAGAAAATTAATTTGTTGTTGGGTAATGGGATGCCCCATAGTAGCTCACCAACGTAGTTTTACTGGGGATGGAACTGATTCTTTTCCAATAGAAAATAGCATAGCTGGTTTAGTAAACTGTAGTACGCCTGTGACAGTTTTTCCCTTAGGACCCTCTCCCAGCTATATACTTGCTTATGCATTCTTCCTGAGTGCACTTGCAGAAAGTAGAGAGTTTTTTTGTGGGAAAAACATGAAAAGGCATACAGATACCTTCATAAGATTGTACCATCTTTGCCCTCCAACCCCCTGAACAAAAGAGACGAGACACAAAATATTGGGTTCAAATTGAGCAACTTTTATTTAAAGTTACCTATTTAAATTTCCTTAATTCTAACTCATAGGGTGTTAGGAATCAAGGTGTATCCCAGCCGAGGTATCATCTCCCCTCGGCTAACGATATCAATTTTCAGGCGAAACACCTGATTCCCTGATAATCCAACCAGGGCAACCCTTTAAGGGAATGAATGAGAGGTCTGTTCTCAAGATCATGAGATCAGCCTCTTCCAGTCCTGGGCCATTTCACTTTATTCACCCCTCACCTTGAACTTTAAGGTGAGTGTTTAACTTAATGGCCCTCACCCCTGAAGGAGGTGCCTTAGGTGCACACCGACTATGGAATTTCCCTAGCTATTTTCCGCTAAGCCTATTTAAGTACACTCCACTCCCCTTACTAGCCCCTACTATGCAAAGGGGTAGGAAAAAAACTCCCCTCCACAGTTAAGGTGGCAGGGGAGGAAATTCCTCACCCGATCCTCTTAGTTAAAGAGCAATCCAAAATCTTTACTGCTAATGGGCGGGAGTGGTGGGTCGACGTCCGAGCTCAGAATGATCTCTGAGGGGGCTGGCCTTCCTCAGTAAGGCCACACCCCCTGCCTCCTATAGGTTCAACACTGAACCTCCTCTTTTCCCGGTGGAGGGGGGCAAATTCCTCTCTCTCCTGGCTTTGCCAGGAGAGAAAGGCTGTTTTTTTGTAACTCTGTAAAGAAGTAATTCTAGAACTGTTCCTTGTTTACAAAACCTTTGACTGGGAGCAATTTTATTTATGTTACAGTTGAAATAAAATCAACAAGTGCAACTCCCTTTCATCCTTGGACATTAGGAGACACATATAGCCAAAAAGAAGATCCTTTTAATGGAACAGAAATAAAAGTGGAGGAAAATAATGCTGACCAAGTAAACAGAACTGTTGGTGTTCATACTGGTGAAAATGTCTCTGGCAAGTAAAGAGCTCAAGTTTATGTTATTCTTACACCTTTTTTTTAAAGAAGGGGAAACTTCACTATTGTTATTACTATTATCATTGGAGTTCCTTCTGATATCTGACCTTTCAAAACAAACAGTTAGAGGTACACATGAGGTTCTTTTATATCTAAACAGTAAAATACCTTATAGCAAATCATATTTGTTTGATCATTTATACAGTTTTGATGGATAATTTGAGTCCGAGTTCAAGTCCATGGCAGTCTTGTTATTTCAGTGTATTCAAACTACTTCAGTGGGACTATGTCCCCAGCCTAACTTTGAAGGAGCTTGATCCCCTGCATGTTTCATGATCCATGGCTCTATGGTGATTTGGAAATTTGCGAGCTCTTAATAGGTTGTAATTGTGTTGTATGTATTCATGTATGTGTATCCACACATCTCTACTGTTGACTCTCCATATCCACAGATTCTGCATCCACAAATCCATATACAGTAGACTCTTGCTTATCCAACTTTGCTCATCCAACATTCTGTATTATCCAACGCAATCTGTCGCCCACCCAGATCCACAGCTGTTTCAATACATTGCGATGTTTTGGTGCTAAATTCATAAATAAAAGTAATTACTACATAACGTTACTGTGTATTGAACTACTTTTTCTGTCAATTTCTTGTAAAACATGATGTTTTGGTGCTTAATTTGTAAAATAATAACATAATTTGATATTTAATAGGCTTTTCCTTAATCCCTTCTTATTATCCAACATTTTCGCTTATCCAATGTTCTGCCAACCCATTTATGTTAGATAAGCAAGACTCTACTGTATTTTGGTCCTGGAATTAAATGCCAAAAGATATCACGGGTACATTGCATGGAAACAGACAGACAGACAATGCTAAATAGCCCATTGTATGTATGCATGTATGTGTGTATGGATAGATAGATGGATAGATAGATAGATAGAAACTAGATAGTAACGCTCAGGAACACTAAGTAGTAGATCAACTATAGAAAGAATTCTGATCAATATAGAAAACTCATTTTTACAGATTTAAGTATATTTTCTTTTCCAAATTAAACGTTGTAATTATTTTTGCTTCTGTCTTCTCTGTTTCTTTGGCAGGTTTTGTGCAACGCTCAGCAGCCCAGGCTCCAAACATTACTGAGCTTCCTCCTAATCCTGCAGATGTTCCCAAAAGTTTTGTTCCCACAGAAAGAGCCAACAGCTTTTCACTAATGTCTGCAGCAAAAACAACTATATCTTCAGATGTATTTCTTTCACAGAAAGCAGCTTTTAGAAGAACTATCAAGAATAAATACCCTAATTATGCACTTGGTGCCAGTACCACGAATATTCATTCTGACAATGCAAGGGGAGATGTACCAATAAACTCTACACCTGGCATGTTGCTTAGGAATAATGCAGTCTTCGTTGAGAAGACAACAAAGATACAAGATCACTCAACCTATTCACCACCTGAGGATGGCATCACATTGAGCAGTAGAGCTAACATGATCAATGGCACATGGTTCTCAAAGAAAGATCTGGGAGAAAGAAGTAACCACAAATTTCAAAGTCCCTTCAATGGGCATAAAGACAATTATGTACCATCCACCTTTGAGAGACGTGCTATGTACCCTAAAGATCCAGACACACATAAAAAATTAGCAGCAGCAGCTATCCCACGACTCTTAACCTGTGCAGATTCACCCTGTTTCCCTGGAGTTCCTTGCAAACTAAGTGAAAAGGGGAGCTTCAAATGTGGTCGTTGTCCTTTTGGTTATTATGGAGATGGTGTCATTTGTAGAGGTATAAGTATCAACAGTAATTATAGTAACATGGTCATTTTTTCATTCAGTGTTTTTAAATTGCTTTTTTATTCTTTAATTGTAAGCTACTCTAGGTCCCATTCAAGGGAGAAATGTGGGATATATATTTGTAGGGTTCAGGTGTGCAGGAACCCTGTCTCTAAATAAAAAAAACCCCTCTTTTTGCCTTAGAGATCACCTTTCTAGGAATCCCTACATCCTTCATTGTGATTTCATGGACAATACTGGAAATTGAACAAATAATCATGTTGGAGGATGTATAAATGTCTAGAGGAGTGTTCTCTATAGAAATCTCTAATGCAATTCTGTGGTCGATTTCTGGTGAAGATTGACCATGGAGTCACTCTTGAAAACCTAGAGATTCTGCAAATAACCACATCCACAAAAACAAAACCAGCAAATGTTGACAGTCAACCATAAATCAAATTAATAATTTCCTCCTCTCTTGTAGCCATATGCAGGCACACATGTGGTCAAAACATGGAATGTGTAGCACCAAATACATGCAGATGTAAGCTTGGTTATTCTGGTCTTAGTTGTCAGGCAGGTGAGTAATACATATTGCATTTTCCCTGTGTGATTGATAATCCTAAATAATGCTTCTAAAGATTGGATGTTATTTTTATACAGCTTTGTGTAAACCAGAATGCAAGAACCGTGGAAAGTGCATCAAGCCTAATGTATGTGAATGTCTTCCTGGGTTCAGTGGTTCCATCTGTGATGAAGGTAAATGAAGTACAGTGACCTCTCACTTATTGCTGGCGTTAGGTTCCAGGACTTCCCACAATAAGTGAAAAACCGTGATATAGGGATACTCTATTTTAGTATTTATACATTATTTTAGTAGTTATACACTATTTTAAGTCTTTATAAACTTAAATTAAAGTGAAGGAAAGAAAGGAAAGGCCTTTCAAGGCTGGAGGGAGGGAGGGAGGGAGGGAGGGAGGGAGGGAGGGAGGGAGGGAGGACTGAGGAGGGAAAGGACCTTGGAGAGTGGCACATGGTTGTCAAATAACAACAAAGGGCACATAGAAGCAATTTTACCATATACTCTGGCTCCTGTTCTAGACCCAGGAGAGGGTTCTTTTCCAAGCAAAATGGAAATCAGCAGTTGCCCATTTCTAATTTAAATGTGCATAATGCAGTGAATCATATTCTTCACCCAGACTATTCAGTCATGACTGGTTTCTTTTAAACTCAAGTACTAAGATATAGTAATATAAAACACAGATTGTGCTGACAGATAACAATGCTGGTACTGCCAAATTCATCAGGTTGGCTCTCATATTGAAAATGTAGTTTGGCCCCTCTGTTTTTTATATTCTAAGGAGCCATTTCAGTTGTTTGTTTTGAAAATATTGCTGTTTCAACCAGTTTGTGTAGGTAGAATAAGCTGTGGAAGACTATTTTATCTTTTGTTTAAACATCTCTCATTTTCATGGAATTTTTTGGAGCTGATTTCCTGAAAAAACTACTTTTGCACCTGCAGCACATTGTGACCCACCTTGCCTACATGGAGGGACCTGTCTTTCTCGAAATCTCTGCACATGTCCATATGGATTTGTTGGTCCACGCTGTGAAACAAGTAAGTTGTGCTTGAACTTGTGGTCTGAGGATTCAGGTTTCTGGTAAATCAGTACAATGTGAAAATCAGATGAAAATTGTTGTATAGCTAGACACATCCAAATAAGAGACACTGCATATTTCTGATCTTTTTTATGCTACAGAACTTGCAAAAGTTATGTTGTAAAAATCATAAAAGACTTTTGAATTATAAGCTGAACTTCTTGATATGAATGTTACAAGTAAATGCTCTTCAGTCTAAGTAGGCTATGGGAAATCTGGTCTTTAAAATCAGCAAAACTGGGGTAACATAAATGGCCATCTCCTCTGTGAATGTATTGTGATATATTTTTTATTGCTAAGGTTAAATGGTAAGGTCACGTTTTAATAAAAGCTATGAAATTATATGGCCATTTTGCAATGTTTTGTACTCACTTAGACATTGAATATCTGCCTTCTTATGTGTAAACTGCCCTGAGTTCCCTCTGGAAGAGAAGACAGTATAGAAATATGTTGTTGTTGTTGTTGTTGTTATAGCTTTGAATCCCATCCATGGGAGAAGAGTGGGATTAAAGTAAATAAAGAATAATAAAGAATAATAATTCTACTAATTCCTGGTTATTTTAATTCTGTTGTTACAGTGGTTTGCAACAGGCACTGTAAAAATGGGGGTCAGTGTCTTACTCCGGATGTCTGCCAGTGTAGAGTTGGCTGGTATGGACCTACCTGTAGCACAGGTAAAAAGCATAGCGCAAGGAAATTGCTTTGCATTAGAATTGCTGCACAACTTGGTAATACTGCAATCACAAACTGGACATATTATAAATGATAGACTATGAAGTACCAGATATCTGACATAAACCATTAAGCAGTTGTGTAACAGGAGTGGGTAAGTATCCTGTTTCCATAACTTTGTGATGAACTTGTACTCAGTGTTGCTTCATTGAAACCTCTGCTTTCATGGTGGAAAATTATATCTTTATAGTGCAAGTTGACACTGCTTTCATGGATTCAAGGAAGGCAGATCCTTCTGTAAGCCTTAAAAAGTAAATATCATCCTATATGTACAACTTTTGGTTCTTTATTTTTAACATTTTAAAAAAGTGTTGCTATCTGGCCTTGTTTTAAACTATGCAATCTTGAATTTGGCTGCTTTGTTCTTTCTGCCAGTCAAGTTTTATTTATCTGGGGAAGAAGGATATTTATTTTTTAACCAGAATTTCAGTTATGGATGAATTACCTTTCTCATCAAACATATATTTCAACAGATAACTAGTGCAAATATACAAAACTTAATATGGTCTCTGCAGGACACAAAGCAGGGCACAAGAACCCTGGTAAGGGAAAACACTGCTCCTCAGTGAAGGAGTTATTAAAAAACAGCTTAGAGAGTTTAGAATCACATTTTAAATACACAGATTAATGTAACAGATATGGAAACTAGGGGGAGAGACTGATAGAAGAGGTCAAAGCACTTGGGGGGTGGGCACTCAAGGTCTAGTAGCATTTCAGCTGTAACAGGTTGCTCTAATAAGTGCAAATAGAAACACATTTCCCCTTTTGGATTGGGGACAATAGCAGCCAAATAGAGTTGAATGAGAACTTACTTTTAACTCGGTCTGGATTAGAATTTATTAACATTCAGATGTGGGAGAAAATTAAACTGATGGATTCTGGGGGCTATTTTGGGGCGGGTTAGGGTGGGGGGGGGTCCTCATGTGTCCTGTCATTAGGGATAATACATTTTAAGAAGGACATATGTAAACCGCCCCGAGCCTGCAGGAAGGAGCGGTATATAAGATTGAGGAAATAAATAAATTAAATAAATAAATATGGAAAAGCCTTTACTGCTCTGGTACCTTAGCAGTGAAATCACTCGCATTGGAAGCCTGATTGGTGCCAAACTGGGATTATTTCAGTTCCCCCTTGAACACCTTTTTGCTAAGCCTTTGGGTCTAAAGGTCATTTGCAGGTAATGAAATGACATTGTACTGAATGAATTTCTTCCCTTCCTTGTCTTTTACAGCAGTGTGTGATCCAGTGTGTCTCAATGGTGGGTCGTGTATTAAACCAAATACATGTCTTTGCCCATATGGATTTTTTGGTGCCTATTGTCAAAATGGTAATTTCATTTAGTTTTTTTTTAAGTAAAAATGATCAATTCTTATAAATAAGGAAATGGGGTCATTTCTCTGCTTCTTTTCTGATGGGAGTAATATCGAAGGAATAAAGCATGTTTTGGATCATATAGAGAGCACAATACAGTTGGTGTATGTTGTATTCTATGTGTTATAAAAATCAGGGAGCTTTGGTTTAAAGAATTTACTAGCAGTTTAGGATAGATCATCAAATTGTGTTACCCCCAATCTAAAGCAAAGCACATAATACTCAACTTGTTTTTGCACACAAAATAGAAAATTCCATTATAGTCTTTCTCCCCCCCCCCCCCCCACCCCGGTGGCACTAATAATATGCTTTTATGAAACTCAAAAATGCTGCTTTAAGGCAGCCATCCCCTCCTACCTTTATCTAATGATAGAATCAGCACTGCTCAGTGAAAATTGGCGCATGCATAATCCATAATGAAGGTTTTGATTTGCTCTAAGTCTGTATCCCTTTCCCATTCTAGTCTGATTGTGAGTTAGGAGAAAACTTAGTACATATGGCTGGAAATACTAGAAACCTGTTAAGAATATAAGCCTTTTCAAACAAAAAAACCTGCTCTAGTCAGCCTCAGGTACAGCCTTTTGAATGTAACTTCCTGGGTTACAGATCGCTTTTATTTTAGTGCCACTTTTCTCTCAACATGGGGTCCAGGGAAAGAGTTAGGGGAACTTTCTGAAATCTCCTGTAGGTTCCAGGCCTTCTGCTTGCTTTACATAGACAATTGATATCTATAACCAGGCATGTAGCTGGGGGGGAGGGGCTTGAGCCCCCCCCCCCCCGAAATTCTCAGGGTGGTCCACAGGAAGGCCTTACTGGTACATTATTTAAACTGTTATGCTTATTCATATCATGATCTGATCACCATGCTCAATATATCCCATATGCATGGGGGTATTGGGATAACGATACAACAGGTTTGCTAGGGTAGACCCTCTCTCACTCAGACTCCGCCCCCGCCCCCCCCGAATCAAACTTAGCCACTCCCGAATCAAAATCCTGGCTACGGCCCTGTCTAGAACAAAAAAGACAAGTGACTGCCTAAGTGATGGTGAGAGGACCAGAATCTCTTAGACGTCCCCAGTGTGAAATCTTTCCACCTGACAACGAAGGGCTTTCTCCATCATCGCCCCAGTACTATGGAAAGCTTTGCCACCGGAGACACAGGTTCTGCGAAATTTGGACACCTTCCACAGAGCGTGCAAGATGTATTTGTTTAGGTAGGCCTTTTGAATGATATTGGAAGTTTTAATCTGTGTTTTATCTGATGTTGTTTTATATTAACTCTACTGTAAACCGCCCTGAGCCTCCAGGAGTGGTGGTGTAGAAGTCGAATGAATAAATGACTAAATAAATAAATAGAACAAAAAAGACAAGTGACTGCCTATGCGTCAGAACTTGGAATAGTTCTTTTTTTAAAAAAAATTAAACTCATAATTTACAGAAAATAACCTCAAGTGCCTTGTTTGAAGCGACATGACAGCCTCTATGCCAGTCTTCAGTTTGGTCCTTGTGGTGCAAGGAGAAAGGTCTCCCATCCCTTCTGCCCCACTCTATTCCACTTACCTACATCAGTTTAACAGACACAAGTCCATGAAGTTTGGATAACAGCTCTGCTGAATGTGCAATATTGTATGTGGAAATGAAATATTGATGTTCACGTGAGAAGAGGAGAAAATTCAAGTTTAGCCTGGATATGCTCATCCCCAGAGTTTAAAACTGGGCTGTTTCTCAGCTAAATATGCAAGGTTTGCACTATGTGAATAACATAGACAAGGACATAGAATATTTTCCTAGTGTGAAAGTCTAGTCAGTGATTCCCATGTCAGAGCTAGATCTATACATGACTTGTGTGACTGATGCTGATTCTTAGATGCTCTTAACATTATGCAATGTGCCTAACAGATGTGCAGCTTGGATGGATACTGTATCTACTATTACACATTTACTGCATAGCTTGCCAAGAGATTTTGTTACTTGGAAAAGTGGAGTGCCCTTGTGTTAACATGTGCATTGATCTAGCTGAAGGCTTATGCAAATGTATCTCTGCATGCATGTTTGTGAATGTGAATGCACTAGCTGTTAGCTGTTGCTCAACTTTAAGTATCCTGTTTGTTTTTGGATGCTCTGTTGTATTTTAGGGTAGTTTTCCCTAACAGAAAATGCCACCTTCACTTTTATGCATATGCAGAGACTGGAACACATCACCTTCAAATCCATTTGTTGCAGTTAGTCAAAAGAGAAACTCAGTTGATATTTCCATCATTAGAGGCAAACAAAATGTTATGCTTGTGTAGTGTCAAGTGTTTGAATCTGCACCTCACTTCTGTTTGTTTTATCTTTAGCTGTCTGCAACCCCCCTTGTAAGAATGGTGGTCATTGTATGAGAAATAATGTTTGCACCTGCCCTGAAGGATACATTGGCAGAAGATGTGAAAAAAGTAAGGCTGCTTCAAAACTCTGGCAAGTCTCAGCTGGCCAAAGTGGGAAAATGCTGCCAGCTTCATCACACGCACTGTGTAATTTTTTTAATACTCTTCGATTTTAGGTATCTGTGACCCTGTGTGCATGAATGGAGGGAGATGCGTGGGCCCAAATGTTTGTTCTTGCCCTTCTGGCTGGAGAGGCAAACGATGCAACACCCGTATGTATTTATCTCAGCACCTGCAACCATAAAAAAGGATGCCTGTTGTTAAATTGGGTAGATAAAGAGCATTTTTTCCTAAGCTACATCAGTAAGGAGCATGTAATTTACATTCCATTGTAATTAGAGGGCATCTATTCACAGCAGTTTAATGTGACCCTTGGGGTTTTCCCTGTCTAATGGACCAGATTTACCTTCTCTTTCAAAATAATATATGTAGCTTCCTTGTTTATCTCCTTGCTTAAAGAAGCAAGTTTATCTCCTTGCTTAAGTGTTCAAAATCTCACAGACACAGCATGTCTCCCTGATAATCTTTTTTTAAAAGAACTATACAATTTTGAGACAAATTCCCACCTCTCATACTGCAGAGGTCAGACAGTGGCTTTGTTAAACTAACTCAAACAAGATCAGAATCAAGCTGCATTGATTTCATACATAAAGGCCAGCAAAGGTCTATGACCAAGAGCAGAGGGCAAAAGAGCAGATGGTTCCAGAATGAATCTCTTTTAGCTTACAGAAAAATGTCAGAAGGTTTGAACAAGCTCTGTCAACTCAAGTCAAAGAATGTCACTGACATCAAAGAGTGGTGTGTGCACTCCAGTAGTTGAGAGCTGGGGTAGCTTAAAGAGGCTTACGTTGATTTTTTTTTTTAAAGAGGAGATGGAGATGATGGATGGAAGATGCAATTTCTGCAGTGTACATTCTTTGGGACTATATGGTGATGATGATGATGACTTTATTTTTATACCCTGCCTCCATTTCCCCAGAGGGACTCAGGTGGTTTACATGGGGATGAGCCAGATCAAACATAGTTCAAATATAACGCACTAAAATACATAAGCAACAGCATAAAACAGAAAAAAACAACATTTAACAGAATATAAGAGCAATCATCAAAACAACAAGCAATGAACCTACTGTAATAATCAATTTCTGGGCATGGGTGGGCAGACTAAGTGCAAATCAATTGTGAGGATAGGGCTGATGGGTGAAGTGTGTAAGTCAAATGGCAACATTAGGGATAGAGGGCAATGTAAAATGGAGCATTACAATTTTGTGTACAGAACAGTAGTAAAGTGCAAGGACGATATTTTGGGTCCTTGTTTGGGCCAAGATTATCTGGGGGATTGTCTAATCAAAAGTACAACAGAACATGCACATGTTTAGATCGTTGTGGAAGATGGACAAGGTAGGTGCTAGCCTAATCTCCCTGAGAAAGGAGTTCCAGTGCTGGGGGCCACCACCGAGAAGACTCTGTCTCTCTGTCTCTCATCCCCACCAATCATGCTTGTGGGAAGGGTGGGAGCGAGAGACAAGCCTCCCCAGAAGATCTTAGAGATCGTGCAAGTTCATAAGGGAAGATGCGGTTGCGAAGATAGACTGATTTTGGCCAAGGATATTTTGAGTCACTAGGAGGCTTCCCCATTATTGTATTCATTTGTCTATTCCTAAATCTTTCTTAGCACCCTGCTTTCCTTAGCCGATTTTTCTAAAACCTTAGCCTCTTTATATTCTCATTGGAAGGAAGATGCTTCTCTTCCCTTGATCATGTTAATAGTCACATTCTATGCCTTTTCCAGTTCATTGTGTTCTTGTTTACACATGGGCGTTGACATTAAGGGAACTTGGAATGCTATTTTGTAGAATTGGTTCATTTTTCTGAGTGGTTCCAGTGATATTTGGCCTCAAAAAGATCAGAAAAAAAGATTAAATTGCCACAAATTGCAACAGAGACAAAATGTTAAATGTAGACGCACCATACATCTTTCATAAGCAGACATTCTGATGCATGGCATTTACTTTGAGTCTCTTTTCATAAATGTCCTCCAGTGACATTTTCCATTGAGCACTTTGCTAGGACCCCAGAATCTCTTTGTGGGTAATTCTGAGACATAGCCATGTTAGTTTTGATCAGTATGGAAAGGAATCTTGTAATACCTTTGAGACAAGTTGACCTTTTTGAGGCCACCCAGTGGGTTTTCATAATCAAGTATGGGCTCGAACCTAGTCTGCAGAGTTGTGGCCAAACAATCAAAACACTACACCATACTGTCTCTGGGAATTTTGATATGCATAACAATTTTCAAAACCATTAGAAATATAGGCAACAAATTTGGAAAAGATGCAGAGGTTGATTTCCTCCCACCTTGACTAAGGCAAGACTAAGGATGCTCAAACAGATTTTGAGTCATCAAAGATATTCATGGTTCCAATAACATCAGTGCCTGTGTCTTCATATGTCTTTTGTAGCTATATGCCTTCAGAAGTGCAAGAATGGGGGAGAATGCATTGGACCAAGTGCATGCCATTGTCATCCAGGATGGGAGGGAGTTCAATGTCAAACACGTGAGTCACCTTTAAGTTTATTTTATTTTATTTTTTCTCATTTATTTAATTTATATCTATTTTTTCTCTCATATGGGACTCAAGGTCCAGATTACAGTGGGATAAAACATTTAAGAATTCTTGTAGAATAATTCTCTGTCAGAGAGGTTTTAATTGCTATATATATATATATATATATAATTTTATACTGTCAGAAGAAAATTGAGGGTACAGTTGTAATGTATTTAAAAACACAAAGTCAATGCCCTTTTACCAGTAGCCAGGTAAAACACTCTTTTTGTATCTTTCAGCTGTGTGCAACCGGAAGTGTCTCTATGGAGGCATATGTATACTGCCAAATGTGTGCTCTTGTCGTCCTGGCTACAGTGGAGTTACCTGTGGGAAAAAAAATCAGGTATCTTAAATAGTCCCTGCTTTCAAAAAGCGAAAAGGGGCTGGGGCTGAGACTGTATTATAATTAACCTTTCTCTCCTTCTCACCATTTTCTTCTAAGGTTCAACGTGTTTGAAGAACAAATTTCCCTGAATTCCACATTTACTGAACATGGACTACAGGGTTCTCGGATTTGGACAGATTCTTACAAGGCACTGTTTCATAAAAAGACTCAACCCTTTCTTCCATATGCAGATTGCTGACATACTGTAAATAGAGATGAAAGCCTGTTTAGAAATGGTCTGGCTAGCTGGGGTGGGAATAGAGAGACATAATATTAATTCAAGCTGCCTAGCCATTCATATTGACCTTTTTAAATTCTCACCTGTAAGCATCCCATTGCCCCAATTCTTCCACAACCCATGAGCAAAGTGTAACTTTGCAGGCAGTATATGGCTCCCCCAGGACTTCAACTGGAGCTCCCCATAAATACGCATAAACATTTTTGCCCAAAAATCACCCCAACCCAAAACTTTCATGGTGTTGGCAGGGGTCTGGTGGAGATGAAGTTCTCCAAGATACAGAAAAAAAAGTCTTCCAAAGGCTTAAAAAAATTGCCAAACTTTACACTACACCAAAGCTGCTTAAACTATGGGTCTATGGGTCTCAACCCCATTTGAAGTCCCTTAACTACATGTGAGGTTCGTGAAACATTTGTGTAGCTTTTCACCTAGTGGCTGTTTTAGACATTTACTTCAATCTGTTAGCAACAATGTGCCACAAACACTTCAGTCGTACTTCCTATGAAAAGAAAATGAACCTGCCTTTTTTTTTTTTAGCAAGCCTTGCAAATGCTGGTTTTTGCTTTATGGCTATTTTATCTATATACCCATGGTCACATCTGTGAAAAGGGGCCATGAGTGGAAAAGCTTTAAGAAGCCGTGCACTAGACTATGAGCCATTCACATTGTGTTCACTTACAGATTGAATATCCTTTGTCAAAAATGCTTGCATTTAGGGGTATCCATTTTTTTTAATCCCCCTTGCATATTTGCATATTCATAAATAGATGCCTTGAGATGAGGCCCAAGTCTAAACATGAAATTCATGTTTGTCATGTATACCTTATAGCCAAAAGGTAATTTTATACAAAACATATTTAATAATTTTGTGTATGGAACAAAGTTTATGTTTGAAAAGCTCACTATCTCAGCCACACATCTAGATACTTCTGGGTAATTTCGGTTTTCAGGATTCCAGATTAAGGATACTCAACCCATATAACACTGTGATTCAAATTTTTCAGGCTGTGGGATTTTGTGATTTGGAGTTTAGGGAAGTGCATATAGAATTTTCATCCAGGGAGCACTAGTGCTTCACCAAACTATAAATCCCAGTGTTTCATAAGATATTGCCATAGCAGCTAAAGTGGAATTATAACACTGACAACTGTATATTGTGAATTGGTTCCATATCCCACTGCTTATTTGTTGAAGGAAACCAATGGGACGGGGTGGAAGTGGGCTATGAATATATTCAGGTGAGGTCATAACAAGCCCTGAATTACTACAAATAAGAAATGAGTAGCAGCAAGCTCAGCACAGTAATATTCCCATGCAGGATGGGACTGGTGGGGAACAGCCCTTACAAGTCGTCTACGTACTGATTTCTGCTATGATTTGTTGAAGAAAAATATTTTTATGATAAGTCTTAATGTGACTAGATGGCCACTGTGATCTCTTCCAACTTTATAAGTATGTGATTTGGATAACTAGGAAATTGCCCATGCTGCCTGGGAAGTCAGGGAATTAGTAAACCAACAACACCTTTCCAATCTCTGATTTACTATACCACTTTGCATTGTTTGTTGTCCTTGCTACCTCTGCTCTAGAAACCACAGTTAGTAATTGCAATAATAAAGTTTTGAACAAGGCAATCCATACTTGTAGGATGACTGGAGAAGCTTGCTTTAGAAATAGACCTGTATAGATCTTTCTTGGGACCCTATTTAGAAAGATGTAAAGCACCTCTAATACTACCTGCTTGGATTGTGTAGGATCCATTCTTCCACATGAGTGATTTAAAAAAGACATTCAGAAATCATATAAAGTCTGATGTCTGGAACAATTATGCAGTTATTTAGATGTAGTAATTTGGCCACGTAATGGAAAGACAGGAAAGCTTAGAGAAGACAATGATGCTGGGGAAAATGGAAGGAAAAAGGAAGAGGGGCCGACCAAGGGCAAGATGGATGGATGGTATCCTTGAAGTGACTGGCTTGACTCTGAAGGTGCTAGGGGTGGTGATGGCCGACAGGGAGCTCTAGCGTGGGCTGGTCCATGAGGTCACGAAGAGTCGGAAGCGACTGAATGAATAAACAACAACAGATGTAATATGCCAGCATTGTATACTTTCTCCATACTCTGAAAGCCAGATGATTTCCATGTATCTTACCTGTGAGCTTTTTTCCTCCTAAACTGTAGTGTTTAAATTATAATGAAAAGGATTTTGTTTATGATTCCTGTCAGTTCATTGGTTAAATTGCCCCTTCTGGTGCGTGCTTTGAGTCCCCCTAAGTATGGAAACATACAAAGAGCTAAAAGGGTGTAGAATAATGGGGTACACTTTGTGGACAGTCCAGTCCCTTTGCTTGCCTCTCATTGGGGTTGAATTCAGGAAGCTGTATTGATATTCCATTGATTTTAGTGAGATGCAAGTTAGTCATAATCTACTTTTCAGTGGTAAGAAACGCAACTAAACTTAGTCAAAATGAGCCCACTATGCAGGAGAGTTGAACGTGGGCCATATATACATTTCCTCAACTATAAACATGGTTCCTGCTGTTCAGTAAGAGCTTGTCTACACTGGTGAAAAACATTGGACTGTTGGCACTGCGATCTTGTCACTCAGCATTCTTGACAATTTGCTTGAAATGTGGGTTTTTTTTGGGGGGGGGGATTTAATCTTGGATATCTTAGGTATGAAAACTGCTCCTTGGCCACCTTGAAGAACAAGAGCTTAGAGGACATCAGTAGAGTTTTTATAAATCACATGCCTTGCAATTTGAAATGTTTGTGATTGATGGTGAGGTGTTTGTTACATAAATTACCCTTCCAAAGTGCAGACTGCAGAAAGTGTCTGCAGTGTTTCCAGCCACATTTTCTATTTCAGACCAGCAAATGGGTGACATGATTTACATTTATAACTTTCTTTTATCATCTCATCGTAAGCAACTTGACATAATCTTCACGCATAAACAGAAGTGCTTTCTGCCTCGAAAAATCTCACCGGAGCACCCTTGATGCAAGCTTGACATTTTACAAGCTCCACAGTGGAAGGCTGGAGGCTATGCTGCTCTTATCTGAATGTAAAGGCTCTACAAATGTGCAGCAAAGACTTGCCGAAGGGCATGTCAGAAACAGGGGCAAAGCTGAGTTTTACTTTTTATGTCTATTTCTATTCCAAAGTTTGAACTAATGTTGAATTTTCAGGCGATTCTTAAAAACTGATCCCATGAGCAGCTATCTTCAGAAGGCAACTCATCATTTTATCCTTGCAACTGATGGTAGCAGGATTGCAACACTCATTCCTAGCACAAAAGAGAACAGCATCAGAGCAGCCTTAAGTCAGGCTGTAGGACTATCATCTCCCCCTACACACACATAAGTACCAAGGAATGAGGATAACAACTCAGGGATGTAGTAAAACACCTCTGCTACCATGATGGAGAAGATGGTTGGAAGGCAAAAAATTGAGTACTGCTGCAAGGAGTTGCAGCTCTCCAAGGCAATCTTCAAAAATGTGGAAGACTACTGTATAAAGATAGATATTCTTAGCCTAGAGAAGGGGTGGGGTCTGTGTGGCCCTAGTGTGTGGTACTTGAAGTTTCCCGTTAAAATATGGTTCCCAAAATGTCTTAAAACCATTACAAACAGCATTTGGGATATCTCTGTGAGAGATATATATATATGGATTTTAAAAACTAATAACTTAAACTGCTACAAAACAAATGGTCCACAAACATTTCTTTCCTTCTGAAGCTTTTATGATGCACTGTAATCATTAACCAGTCCTTGACTATTAAACATAAATGGCCAATAGAGACAAACAGTTCTGAGACCATATTTCCACCACTGATTAAGATGGAGGTGGCAGTGGGACAGAACCTTCTGCGCCTTCTGGGCAGACCCCTGGTAGTGTAGTTGGTTAAACTGCTAATCTGCAGAACTTGCTGATCGAAAGGATGGCGGTTCGAATTTAGGGAGCGGGTTGAGCTCCCACTGTTAGCCCCAGCTTCTAACAACCTAGCAGTTTGAGAACATGCAAATGTGAGTAGATCAATAGGTACCACTTCTGTGGGAAAGTAATGGCGCTCCATGCAGTCATGCCAGCCACATGACATTGGAGGTGTCTACAGACAGCGCAGGCTCTTCAGCTTAGAAATGGAGATGAGTACCACCACCGTGAGTCAGAAACGGCTAAACCTAATTTCAAGGGAAACCTTTACCTTTACTATAAAAAAATCTTCTGATAATTTTCTGGAACAATTGGTCAGAAACCACAATGGAAATGGTATTACACTACATCTGGTTGATTTATGTTTATCGGTGATCCCTGACAGAGGTTCATAAATGAAAAATGGCTCACATCCTCTCAATTATTGCTTACCTTTGCTCTAGTCATTATGCTTGTGATTGTACAGATAGTAGTGGAACACCATCCTTTGTAATTTGTTCACTAATGTAGTGATATAGCCCATTGTGTAAAACTACCCTGAAGTACTGTTCAGAATGGGTGAATGGGTTAAAGCCCCCACATGGATTCTTTAAACAGTGGATGATAGGTTTGTTTGATAAAAAAAAAGTTCAAAACTCGTTTCGGATGTAGGGGGCGCTGGTGGTTCGATTCTAAATTCAATTCCAATTTTCACAGAAAAAAAATGTTCAAAACTTTTTGAAACTTTCGAGACTTCTGAATCCTTCCTTAATGGTTTGAAAGTGTTATTTCCTGTTTCATTGGATGGTCTTTACTTTGAAAGTAGTTGTTCTACTCCATAAAAGGGGGGGGGGGACAAAGGGAGGAAAGTCATCTTTTGGTTTTAAAATGCTTCCCAGGCTCAAGGGGAGAAGAGAGGAGGAAAGTGAGCCACTCGGTTTTAAAATGCTTCCCAGGCTCACGGACTTCCCAGGCTTGAGCCGAGGCCAGGAATCATTTCCGATTCACTTACTGCTTCAAAACAGAAATGTCGGAAAAAGCTTCAGAAGGGCAAAGGGACTTCTGGTCCATAAAAACTTCCTTCAAAAAGCAAATCTTTCCTAATTTATTCTGAATTACGAAGATTCTGACCGAACCTAACCATCTCTAGTGGATGATAGTGAAACATCTATTTTGACTCTGCTGTGGCTGGGAGCATACCATAGAATCACAATGGAGAACCTGGACAGACGCTTCTTGGGAGGAAGGTGATTTTTTTTTTTTGGAGCAAGGATAAGTGAAACCATGAATACCTATTCCATGGACAAGAAGGTCATACTGCTCTAGAACTTGGCACTATCAATATTGCAATATTGCAAGTTTCTGGTATCAAGCACCTTGGGCCAAGCAATACCAATGTAATTCTAGGCCACTGTGTTTTACTTGTTTTCTAATAACTTGGAAGATTTTGTGACCAATAATGCATAAGATTATATTTCTTGCAGGAAGGCATACAAACTATTATTTGCACCACAGAAGTTAAAGCCAGTTCATCTAATTAGGTTCCAGTCTTATCTATTGTTTTAAATCAACATAATTATGCCTCTATCTACAATACGCACACATTCACCTACACTGACAAAATCTTAAATGCAGCCTAATGTGCAAATATTTTCCCATGTTGGCAGTAGCAGTTTAGAGTTTGTGCAATTCTGCATGTATTTATTCCTTTAAAAAAGGAAGAGGTGAAAGAACCCGGTCATGTTTGTAGCACCAACTGTCTGTACATATTGAGTTTCCCATATTCTAAAATGCTTCAGATCAGATAATTTTGGATTTAGTTCTCCCCCCATTTTGGAATATCTGTATTTCTATACATGCATATAATGAGATACTGTAGAGATAGGACTCAAGTCTAAACCCGAAGTTAACTTATAATCCATATGGTCTACAGATAATTTTATACAATATTTTTAATACTTTGGGGCATGGAACAAAATTTGTTTACACTGAACCATAAGAAAGCCGTGGTGTCAGGCATCCATGTGTACAATTTGGATTTGGGAATATTTTGGCTTTTGGAATTCCAGATAAGGGATACTCAGCCTGGAGTGCATTCCCCCCTCAAATACAGATGTGTCTATTTCTAGACCCAGTCAAGGAAGCCATTACTTAGGCAACCCCTCGTTGTCTGAGTAAGATTGTCCTCCAAGTGCGGTGTCCTGGCGGTGGGTACGTAGATGACTGTGGAGCCCTATTCTTGACCTGCATGTTCTCCCACAGTGAGGGCATCGGTTTCCAGGTGGTAGGCAGTCCTGGTCAGGGTTGGCTTGACACACCTTCGTCTTGGCACATTTCTTTCTTTTGCCCTCCATTCGTGCCTCTTCAAATTCTACAGCACTGCTGATCACAGCTGACTTCCAGTTAGAGTGCTCAAGGGCCACAGCTTCCCAGATCTCAGTGTCTATGCCACAGTTTTTAAGTATGGCTTTGAGCCCATCTTTAAATCTATTTTCGTGTCCACCAATATTACGTTTTCCTTTCTTGAGTTCAGAGTTGAGTAACTGCTTTGAGAGACTTTGATCGGGCATTTGGACAATGTGGTCGGTCCAGCGGAGTTGATGCTGGAGCATTGCTTCAATGCTGGTGATACACTGATATTTGTCCGCCTGTCTTCCCTGTCTTCCCAAGAGATTTGCAAGATTTTTCGGAGGCAACACTGATGGAATCGTTCCAGGAGTTGCATGTGCATGTGTAGATAGGCCACATTTGCAGGCATATAGCAGGGTTGGTATTCCTACGGATGTCCCTATGGAAGCCATACCCCTGAGTCTGAAAGACCTCAGCAGAGCTGTTGATAGGGTGAGTTGAAGGTCTGTCATTTATAGAGTCCTAGTAAATTGCAGTTGAATTGATAGCAGTTAACAACAAAATAACACTGAGTCTGTTAAACTAGTGTAATTGATGTAAATGCTATCTTTGCAGTTTTATATTTACAAACATTAGTTTGACACACATCAGAAAATCATCCATTGCATCAGACCTAATGCTCAAAAATAATTAAATTGAAAGATTGGTAGTGATTACATGTGGAGAGAGACAGGAACCTGAACAGCCAGCAGATGGTGCTGAATTCAAGCAATATTTTAAGCAATTTCTCATGCCAGAAATTTAGCAGAATCTTGTAATAGCCTACTTTTAATTAAGTAGACTTTTAATTAGAGAACCTAGAAATGAATATTTGGTTTGTGCTCTGAAAGTTCAGAATCTGATTTCTGCTCATTAGGGGTTTACAGTCTATCTTTTAAAAAAATGAATACTTTTCAGTCTTTAATAGCTCAATATTCGACACACCAAAGGAACCATTTAATGGCTTGGAACTAATGTCATCATGTATAGAGAAGACTTTATGTACATGGTCATATTTGCTTCAATAGCACATTAACTAGTAGAGAGTGTGGGAAATTGGAGATGCATCCAATTGCTTCTAAAACCAGAGGCAGAATGATCGCATCTGCCATGATATGTCAGGTCCTTCAGAGGTATCAGTGGATGGTGTTATTGGTCTCTGTCTGGCTATTGAGACACGGCAAGATGTACCAGCTACAAATGCAAGTGAAACGTCAGGAGAAAATATTGCTAGAACACAGCCATACCGCCCAGAAACCACACAACACTTCAGTGATTCTGGCTGTAAAAGCCTTCGACAATACATTGATAGATGCTTCTTCAACCCTCATTAGTAATAGGATGGTTAGGTGTGGTTTTTTATCACAATAAATAATGCAGGGAGGATATGAATACCAGTCCCAAGAACAATCTGGCCATAGACTAGTAGATAGTTGTTCCCTACCTCTAAAAAAGTGCTTTATTTTTATTTTATTTACAGTATTTATATTCTGGGAACTCGGGGTGGATCACAAAACACATATACGGCAAACATTCAATGCTGTTATATACAGACAGGACAGACAACACTACAGATAGAGGTATATACTGTAGGCTTTTCCCATCTTTGGCATCTTGGAGGTTGTGCTCGATTCTGGCTGGGGGGGGGGTGTTGTTGCTCCATCCTCCATGTTTATTTATTTTTTATTTATTAATTTGTATTTGTCTGCCGCCCTTCCCGATGGCTCGGGGTGGCTAACAACATATTCATAAAACAATCGAACATGACAGGAGTAAAACCACAATTAAAACACAGCTAAATTCACAGTTAAAAACAAAATTAAAAAACACAATAAGCCACATGATGGAAACAATGCGGCACAGAGATGGAACAGGATTGTGACACGCAACCAAGACTACAATTCATCCAGGTCCAAAAGCCTGCCAGAACAGCAGGGTCTTACAGGCTCTTCTAAATGGGAGGATATCCTGGATGACACGGATGTCGGTGGACAGCGAGTTCCACAGTGTTGGAGCCGCAATTAAATACGCCTGCTGACGGGTTGCGGTCAGGCGAAACGTCTTGGGGGAGGGGACGACCAAGAGGTTATGTTCCTCGGAGCGCAATGGTCTGGTGGGACAATACGGGATGAGGTGGTCCCGCAGGTACATTGGCCCCAGACCATGTGAGGCCTTAAAAGTTAACACTAACACTTTGAAAGTGATCCGGCATTCTACAGGTAGGCAGTGCAGCTCATGCAGAATGGGCGTGATGTGGGTGCTCACCGAAATCCCCGTAAGGAGTCGGGCTGCAGCGTTCTGCATCAGCTTGAGTTTCTGGATCATGTTGAAGAGTGCTGTTCACAGATTTCCTCCTTTTTTTTATCAAATTGATGGCATTTTCTGGTATTTCCTTATGGTGCCATTAAAATGCCTCCCTGCTAAGTGGTACCTATTTATCTACTCAAATTTATTTTCAATCTGCTAGGTGGGCTGTGAGCTGGGCTGAAGATTGGGTGCTCACCCCCGACCCGAGCTTCAAACTGCCAATCTTTTGATTGGCAAGATTTCTGGTTAATCTGCTGTGCTAAAGCCTGGCCCATTCTGAACAGTTGGTGAAGGATGATGGCAGAAAAAGGCTATTATCCCAATGGGCTTTTCATATACTTGGATCCAGTTCATGAACAGAAAGCATAGTCACTATAAAAGGTATTTTCCTTAACCCAGCAAGTCATACACAGGAAAGTATTTCATGAAACTAGTTATGCACATGAAAATAATAATGTATAGTGATTTCCAAGTAAGGATAAAGATCATAGCTTGGGTTAATTTTCTGAAGTACAGTTCCCAGATTCACCCAGTTGAGGGGTTTTGGAAGTTGTAAAAAAGAAATTTTTCCAAAATTTCCTGCAGTTGCATGTTTCTAATTTACATTGGATTACTACTGATACTAGTATTGCACCTCTGATCAAACTTTCATAATTTGATGCTCATCCAGTCTGTGCCACAGGTTGTCCACAGACAACATCAACAACGAAATCTGAGCGGTCTCAAATACTAAATATGAAAATCTAAATAAATAACCCAGCAGAAATCATATATGGAAAATTTCTCATGCTAAACAATAGAGCTTGAAAATCAAGAAACTATATTCATTATATGGGACAGCAAATGCATGGAAGAAAATGATAAATGATAGGCAAAGAACACACACTTTGGGAAATGCTTTATTTAAAATATCAGTGTGTAAGATGTGCTAAAATAACATATCCACATGCAGTGAAAATCAATAATCAACACAAATGTTGACAGTCATTCTGGTATTATAAGAATTATGGTTTGATTTTATATTTTTAAATTTTCCTTTATTATAGAAGAGCCTTTTATTAATACATGATGAGGGTGTTTTTTTTTTGTTTTTAACTTCTTTCTCCCAATGCCTATTCATTCATCTTCAAAGAAGAGGCTTTCATTGTTTTATTTTCTTTGTACACTGTATACCAGAGTATGGTGATCGGCATCTACACACATCTGGAGCAACACATTTGCCTCCATGGTGACAAGGCAGTGTACACAACGCTGAAAAAGGAAAAAGCAATTATGCTATACAGTTCCATATTATTAAATACACACATGAAAACTGAAGACTACAATCTGACCAAAGCAAGAGATTGAGAACAATGCCAGTAAAACTCAGTCTTCAGGTCTGACACATATCTCCATAAGGTACTAAAGTTCTCATTTGTGCAAATTGATTAGAAGTTTAAAATACAGTAGTCCTGCCACATTCATGGGGTTAGAGGGTTTGTGTGTGTGTGTGTGAGAGAGAGAGAGAGAAACAACTTGAGAAACTGAAAGTCACTTCTGGTGTGAGAGAATTGGATGCCTGCAAGGATGTTGCCCAGGAGACGCCCAGAAGTTTGATGTTTTTTTACTATCCTTGTGGGAGGCTTCTTTCATGTATCCACATGGGGAGCTGGAGCTGACAGAGAGAACTCAACCCTCTCTCCCTGGATTTGAACCGCTGGCCTCTTGGTCAGCAGTGCTGCCGGCACAAGGGTTTAACCCATTGCACCACAGGGGGCTCCTGGGGTTAGAGGTAAAGGATCCCCACAAAACTGGAAAGACAACAAATATAAATATTGCAATTAAAAAAATACAGCAATTGTGAAGCATCAAAATTACAAGTCACAACAGCCAACTAATTGTGGTTTCAAGTCAGCATTACAAGCGCATGCAGCCTATGTTACAGATGTTAAACTCTGACCCAAAAACTTAGTACCATGGTCCTTACCGTTCTACTCCTTTCATTTCACTCCTCCATAAGTATATATTGGTCCCAAAAGACAGCTTTGAGATCTCCAGTTCAGAATCATGGCATTGGATCGCTGTGAGGATTTTTAGGGCTGTGTGGTCATGTTCCAGCAGCATTCTCTCCTAATGTTTCACCTGCATCTGTGGCTAGCATCTTCAGATGTTCTGAAACTCTGAAGAACCTCTGAAAATGCCAGCAATAGATGCAGGTGAAATATTAGGAGAGAATACTGATAGAATATGGCCATACAGCCACAAAAACCCACAGCAACCCAGTGATTCCGGCCATGAAAGCCTTCAACAAAATCATGGCATTTGTGCTTAGATGTTCCTCAACTTGGATCCTCACATTTGAATTCATTTTCCTTCCCCAACCTGGTATGCTCCATACGATTTCAGCTGCAAATTCCAGAGTGATTTACCATCATTATGTCAATGATGCCCAGTCCTATTGCATCCTTCAGATGTTGACATCCACCTATAGAAGTATTGAGACCCCAGAAACACACACCAGATATTGACATGCTAAGTCAAAGAACTGTGAAATTTTGACCGTCACCGGGAGATAGTTTTACACATTTCAAAGCATTTGGGAAATGAATGATTTATAAAGAAAAAGGTGCCAATAACAAACTTTCAAACATTTAAGCTGTATCTTAATTTGGAATCTGTGTCTAGTACAGTGTACTCTCACTTATTGCTGGGGTCAGGTTCCAGGACCTCCCGCAATAAGTGAAAAACAGCAATGTAGGGATGCTCAATGTATTTTAATATTTATACATTGTTTTAGTAACTATACACTCTTTTAAGTCTATATAAACTTAAAATAAAGTGAAAGGAAGGAAGGAAAGGTCCTTCAAGGCTGGAGGAAGGGGGGACTGAGGATGGAAAGCGCCTTGGAGAACGGCGGCGGCAAAACCCCACAAAACAGCAAAATACCATGAAATATATTTTAAATTAATTTTTTTTTAAAATCCGTGAAACAGCGAGTCTGCAATAAGCAAACCACGAAGTAGCGAGGGAATACTGTATTCAACCAGGCAAATGTGGCTCTTGCAGGGACATCCTTGATAGTTGTCACTTATGTCTTAACTGAAAGAAACTAAAAGCTGCTGTTAGATTATTCTCTTATCCACTTGCATCTCTTTGCACTTAACCCTCATTACTTAGTCTGGTGGCCCAGCCACTTGACTCCTATTATCTCTTTGTGGGTTGTGACCCACCATTTGTAGACCACTACATTAAGAGGCTTTCCTGTCTTTTATGTTGGACACAACAGTGAAGGCGGAAGTGATTTTTCTTTTATAAAGCCCAGATGAAAGAAAAAGAGAACATAGGAAGAGTCTGACCTTGTAGAGTTAGACCATTGATTTATCTTAGGCCAGTACTTTTCATTCTGACTGCTGACAAATTGCCAGTATTTCCATCTGAACTTTTCAGGCATTCTGACTGCAGGATGACAAAGGCCTTTGTACATTATTTAAACTGTTATGTTTTTCATCATGGATCACCAGTATTTCCACCTTCTGGGATAACCTGGTAAACCCTCTTCCAGTCTCAGCCCCGGGAACCAAAAACATCCCAATGTATCTGAAGACTAGTCAGGGCCAGTCCTGCTCAGCTTCTAAAATCAGGTGAGATCAGGTGTGGTCAGAGTGTAAGAGCGGTGTAATTGCTTGTGACATCCATGAGGTCACTATAGTTTGCAATGTCACTTTCAATTACATAACTTTCCCCACTGACACCAGAATCTGTCTGGCTGATAATGGACATGTATCCTTTAAAATCTAAAATTAGATGTAAATTTCATATAGTTTGATAAACAGTAAGACCACCATATCCATAGCGGATACATTTCTAATTGGACTGTGGTTACGTGAAAGCACGGATATGACCAAACTCCATTAAATTAGCTTACTTCCAGTCCCAGGATATCATAGAATTGCACTGGAGCATCTAGAGATTCCTAATGTGATATCCCCTCTAAGAATTTGTTAGGTACTCCAGCAATACTTTATAGTAACTCCTAGGTGAAACATACAATAGAATTGCCTGGAGGACCTAGCAAATTCCTGCAGATAACATTTCCCCTCAGAAATGGGTAAGAGAAACCACAGATATTACAAGAGTTTTCCTTCATATCGCCATTAGATTATAGGGCAAAAATGGATAAAACAATCGTCTTATTAACTTGCAAAAAAATACATCAGTCACACTATGATACATTTCAGCTGAGCTTGCTCAAAGTGTCAAAAAAGCAGTCTAGCCCATGACTGCTTTTCCATTCTTTTCCTTCTTTTGAGCAGATCTTGCACAAAGCTGTCAGAACTTGGAAAAGTTACATTTTTGGATTCAAATAATATCCTGGTCAGCATGACCAATAGCAATGCAACAAGAATTCTGAAAATTCTCATCCATAAAGTAACTTTCTTAAACTTTATTACAAAGTGAAAGGAAACTACAACAGTCAGCAATTATCAGCATCATTCATAACTACATACATACACTTGAAAAAGTTGATAATTCACGTAATTATTTCAAAAAGATTTGAAATTACTATATTTCGACAATTATGAACTGACAGTGAATGAAACTCTTATCACTTGAAATGGTCCAGCATAGAGTTTCAAATGATTACTGCTAGATCCTTCTCCCAGCCTCCAAATCATTCAAAAAGATAGAGACTCCATAACATAAGGCCTAATGAGATATTTTCCATTTGCAGAGTTCCCCATATATTTACTCGAGTCTAATGTGCCATCAAATCTAATGTGCACCCCAATTGTCAAAACCCCAAAACCAAGAAAGGCATTTGCTGGCAAATGTAATGCACAGTGGCAAAAGTTGCACTCTTTGTGGTTTGGAAAAAAAGATGTACATTACAGCTGCTGCATGCTTACAATTCGTTCTTTAAAAACAAACGTGTTAAAACACCAAATCTTACAGCAATGGAAAAGAAAACATTGGGGAGCACCTATGTTACAAAGAATGAATCCACTTTAACTTTAATAGGAACTCCAGGCACTAATGAAGTAGTAGCTTTCCCTTTTACTTTGGCTCAGCTCCAAGATTACCATATCGTGCACATCTAATGTGCACCCTAATTTTGGGAAAGTAATTTAGTCAAAAAGGATGAGTATTAGATTTGAATAAATACAGTATTTTTTAGATTGTCTCTGGCTCAAAAAGGTTAGTAAAACTTGATAACTCATTAAACCATGTTTAGCTTTTTGTGTAATTCTAACATATTGCCTCCCTGAAATATACTGCTTTGAAATGAGGTCCATCACCTTGAAACACCCTGTATATATGTATATATTCATATGAGAAGTTATTCACATAAGTATAGAGTAGAACAAACAACTAGGGCTAACCATTCAAAAAATCTTTGTTATTCCATCCTCTCCTTCTTAGTATAATGTTTTGCCAAAAGAAAAAAAGACAGGATGATTTGAAAATAAAATGTTCTTGATAAGCATTTTCTAGGCCCCCCAAAGCTGACCACAGACTCATGCTGTAGGACTAAGAAATGCTAAAGAGCTTTTATCTCTAGGAAATTTCTAGGTCCTCTGCTGTGAATTTATGGTCAACTTCCACTGGAAGTCATTCATTTCAATAGGATTTGCTATTATCAGTGATTTTATGTTGCTATAGTATGTCCACAAACATATCCCCTATAGATATGGGAGTTGCATTGCATAAGAAAATGTGGTTGGGTGATAAATGGAAGGTATCAATATCTGGACTCTTGATGAAATTATATGAGTAAGTTGAATCAATTGCATAATAACAGGATTCTCTGGCAGCAATGATGAGTTTTCTGGCTCTGCTACAAAAGAGTGACTTACCTAAATGACATGCTCCACCAACCCACCCAGTTGCACAGCTGCAGATTCCAGGAGCTACACAAACACCTCCATTACGACATCCCTGGGGACAAACCGCTGCACCAAAAGAAAAAAAAACAAAATATTCTCATTAACTCTTCTCTGAAAGATAAAGAAAACAGCCACCTACATTTTGAAACTGTACATTGGGGGCTGGAGGGGGGGGGGGAGGCTACACTTCATATTTTATCACTTAACTAGTTTCCCTGAAAAAATGATACATCTCTTATCCAAAATGCTTGGGACCAGAAGTGTTTGCCCCCCCTCCCCCCCTACACACACACATACACTACCCGGATTTTGCTATATTTGTTTTTCTTGGTGCCAGCAGCCAACTATAAACATGAAATTCATTTGTTTCTTATATACCTTATACACAGATTCTGAAATCAGTGTCAAATAATGTTGTTAATACTTTTGTCCATGAAACAAAGTTTGTGTAAACTGAACTATCAGAAAGGAAAGCAGTGATAGTGAAGATTACGAGCGGCCGGGGGGGCGAGGCTCGCAAGAAAGGATGTGGGAAACAACCGAGGGAGAGGCCCGGGAAGCAGCTGGGGAGTTTGACTCTCACGAAGATAGGGAACCAGGTGCTGGGAGGCAAGGTCGAACCTTTGATAGGAGACGGAGCATTGAGACTAGCAGGAGGGGTTGGTTCCACAGCCTAGACAGACCGAGGGCTCGCAGCACAGATTGGAGGAGGAGAAGCCTAGAGCGTCGGGGTCCTCGTCAAGGAGATTAAGTATAGGATCCGTGGGAACGGATCCTCAGTACTTCGGCCACGTCTCACCTAAGCAGATGTGTAGCAAAGCCAAGACCACGTAGCTAAGTTTGGGGCTAGTGGCCTGCCAAGGAGAGTTTTGCCTTGTAACCTTGTTTGGTTCCTGATCCGCTAGTTAAGCGGAGCCTTGCCAAGTTTTGGACTTATTGCCAAGTTTACCTTTTGGACTATATCATTTACTTTTGGATTACTTTGATACTTTTATGGACAATTACCTTTTCAACTGTTTTTATACTTCAATAAAGTAGTTAGCTGATTATTGTCTCTGTGTGTGTGATTAAGGGGCCGGCCTAGGTCTTGCATCGTGACAGCCGTTGGCAAGGTTTCCACCATCGGTGTGAAGCTCCATTGCCTTGTGTGCTTCACTACATCGGCATAGGTTCCCCGCCACGACGAGGAAACCTCGCGCCATCCTTGCAACGAGATTTTCGTTTGCAGCAGCTTGCGACGTTTGCTTTACCCCACTTTACGGCTACGAGCCTGTTGAATCCCGAGACTCCGCGGCTCGCCACCTCGCGTGTCCCGGACCCTGAGTGAGTACCTACACAGAGCTTTTGGACCCCCAATCTTAGGTGTAGGCTCAGGACACTTCAAAATATTGACTGTGTCCCACCTCCCGCTAATAAGCCAAACAAACTTTCCCGCTACCAGCGCCGGAGAAGCCGCGGCTCAACCGCTTTGCATTCCCAGGCAGTTGCCTGGCTGTTTGCATTCACTAACACACCCAAGGGCACTAGCACTTGTATCTGAATGCGATATAGGTACAATATGTGTTGACCTCATGTTTGATTTATGTATCATTCTTACTGCATATGCACACCAGTTCTAATTATTATTTCATGTGGATGTATACCATATGTGTTGCACTCTATCTATCAGCTTGTGCTCTTACTAATGTCATATGCTATGTATTTTGAACTATGTACTCATGTAATACTTATATTGTAATTGCATACCAGTGTGTTTTTGATAAATGTTTTGAATATATTCACCTTGCTTCTCCCCATTTATTCATTATATGCATTAATTTGTGTGTATATGATAGATATAGCCTTCATTGTTATAGAGAGACTTTAGCATTGTGCTTTGAGAGGTGCACTCACCCAGACCATTTTGTATGCTATTTTTAAATTTCGTGGTTTGCTCTCACTACCAACATCTGCTATAAGCTGGAGAACATAGATATTCCTACAGAAAACACCACTAGAATTTTGTAGATTATTTAATGAGTTTCTTTGGTCAACTTCAAGCAGTCATTGCCCATAGTTATGCTGAAAAACCTAGTGATTTATAGGGAGGTGTTCTCTCAAGTAAAAAATAACTCAAATATTTTTTATTTGCACCCTTTTAACTATTGTGGACTTCTGTGCTACTAATCCCAGAGAATGTGGATAGCTGAATATTATATTGGATATCCTGATGAGGGATGCCCAATCTGTAAAATGTGTCTGGCAATAAGTGTCTCCTAGAAGAAAGCAGAGTAGATCAAAAGATGCATTACTCTTTACAGAGGAATAGCAACAGAGCTTTAGTCTCTGAAGAAGAATTATATGTGAAATCTTTGATGTGCATTATTTCTTAGCACTAGTTGAGATTCTCTCCTCTTCCTTGCTTTTGGGGTATAAAACTATAATGCAGTAGATAGTGTTGGATTTCGAAGAGGAGGGTCTGGATTCAAAGCCCCATTCGGTCATGAAGCTGACTGGTTGCTCTTGTACAAATGGGCCCCACAAGCAAAAGGTTTGCCATTCCTGCCCAAGAAGACATGAGGTTTCCAAAGAGTTTTTACCTTCTTGGCATCGTGATCCTGCCCAACCTGAAATACAAAGACACTTGGCCACTCCACTGATAGCGATGCACTCCCCACCATTTTGGCATCCTCCTTCGCAACTTACTGAATCAGGAAACAATACAGAGAAAAGAAGTCAAAAATTGGAGTTCAGCAAAATGTTTAATTCCAAATAATGTAACTTTTCTCCTTGAAGTGACAGTAAGAAAAAGTTAATCTTCATTCATTTTTATTATATACAAAGATGTTCCTATTCCAGCTTTCTACCCCAGAACGGCTAATTCACAGAGAGTCACAGATGATCTGTAAACAATTCCCCAGTCACAAAAACTAAGCAGATAAATATATATATTCTTCTCATCCTTTCCCTCTGAAGCCTTAGAGTTGAAAAATGAAAAACAGGAAAGGGTTCTTGTGTCTTTAAAAATTGTGTAGAAGAGGAATTTCAGCAGGTATTCCTTGTCTTGAACTTTACTTTTTTGGAAAATGGGGCTGCTGAGTCTGAGTTCATCAGGGGGCCCATCCAGACAGGCTCAAACCCGTCCTCCTCGTGCCAGAAGGGTGCAAAGAGGACTGTAATGACAGCCACGTGAGCTTTCTATACTTTTGGTGGGGGAGGGGGGAATCTGGGAGACTTCAGGTGGCTGGCATCTCCCCTCCCCCGGGTGAAAGCCCGGTTTTTGGGGGGCAGTGGGAACTCAAACCTGCTCCAAAGCAGATTTTTAAAATCCACTTTGGCATGGGTTTTAGTCCTGTCTGGAAATGCTCTCAACCTCAAAAGAAGGCAAAAGCAAACCCCTGAACAAATCTTGCCAAGAAATCCCCATGATAGGTTTTTCTAAGATTCACCAAAAGCCAGAAACAACAAAGTGGCATTTGAGGGATTCATATAGCTATTGAAAGTGAATGCTGAGAGCAAAGTGTAGAAAAATCCACAGACTATGACTAGCGCTTTATAATGCACTTTGCTCTGCCTTAAATCTACCCCCTCAATAATTTATAAGTTGCCCAAGATAAGCTTACCTTTATGACAATATCTTCCTCCATAGCCTGGCTGACATCGACATTTTCCAGGTCTTAGACACCTCCCACCATTTTTACATTTTGGATAACAGGTTGCTATAAATAATAATGAAAAACAAAGGACAAGGAAAATAGGATGAGATCTTCTGGGATGGGGTAGAGTCAATTGCAAACCGTCCTCTTGCTTTGAAATGCTTACCAGTGAATTCAGACAGCTGCCTGTTCTCAATAGGCTGACTTGCTATTCATATCATTCATGAAGTATACCCAATAATGGCAAATATAATCAGCTAATTTGGTTTGTGAAATAGAGATAGAATTTTCTTATCGCATAAACACAGGGCATGAAGTGGCTAGGAAAGAAAGCTTATCAATCGATAACAACTAGCACCGCTGATTATATTCACCAGCTGTGACTCTCAAATTTTAAAACCAAAAGATGATTTCAAATGCTCTTTGGAAGGAAGCAGCGACAGGATGTCACTGAGCCAAATCTATAGCATCTGTTGGATAAAGTCTGGCCCTTCAGTTGCAAATCCAAAAATAGATTTCCTAGAATACTTACAAGGGCAAATTTAATAGGAGAAAAAGCCCCATTCAAATTAAAATCAGTATATGTTTGTCTTAATGCTTAGTATCTTAACTATTCTGCCAGAAACAGTGGTTTTATAATTTGGGTAACACCGTTCATTTGAAACTTTCCTTTCTGAGATGTTTTTAATTATTAAACATTTTAAAAATGGGTAGAGATTCTACATTGTGGCCTTTTTCTATATAGGCAGTCCCTGAGTTACAAACATCCAACTTACAAATGACTCATAGTTAAGAGCATTCTGAACCCTACCAATGATGGAATTGAACCAAACTTGGCATACAGAACTCCCGTGACCAACAGAAATTACTGGAAGGGTTTGGTAGGCATTGTCCTTGAGTTTAGGAGTTGTAGTTCGCCTGCATCCAGAGAGCACTGTGGACGCAAACAATGATGGATCTGGATCAAACTTGGTATGAATCCTCAATATGCCCAAATGTTTCATTTACCCAGATCTGAAAAAATATTCCCTTTCTAGGCATTTCCTAGGTTGTAAAACTGTTCTGGGATTTAACTGTTGTATTTTAACCACAGTGATTATGTTTTAATGGCATTCCTTCCTATTTGTATTTTATTATTGTTAACCAACCACTACGGTCAGTGAGATGATTATATATATATATATATATATAGAGAGAGAGAGAGAGAGAGAGAGAGAGAGAGAGAGAGAGAGAGAGAGAGTAAGGATTGAAGGTATTTCCCAGGTTTTCAGACAGACTGGTTATAAACAACCACTCTGGCAGGAGGTATGAATCTACATCCAACCTGCAGCTTAATATATTGGGATATTTTATGATTGGAAGCCTTGTGGAACTGTCTCCAGTGAGAATGGCTCATGCCTGAAATATGATTATTTATTTATTGTGTTGTTTCTCTCTGCACCAGCAACTTCTTCTCAAATATAAATCAGCTTCTACCCTCTCCCTCAAATTTCTTTGCACATAGCTTTCCTATGCCGTCCGGCATTTTTTTTCTTAGTTTTCATCCACATTAAACATGGGCTTTTGGTTAAAACTTGCTGAGAAGGCAGTCTTCCTCATGGATTCCACAGCATTCTTTGTGACTGACAGCTAAAAGAACTCCCTCCGTAACAGGCAAAATAAATAGCTGGAAAATTGCACATTTTTGGAGTACGGCGGCTGTGATGATTTCATGCAAACATATTATCTGACCAATTTAGCAGGCTCTTGTCTCATAAATCTTTCATGAGTCAATCCTGATTTCTATATCTTTGCTATCTGCTGTGTTCAATACTACATTTGCAGAATTTCTTCTGGAATTTGCTAGGGATTATATTGAGATTTGGGGGATTGTTGGAGATTTATTCTCAGCATTCTACAATGTGTAGCAATGGTTCCACTCTCTGAACACATCAATGAAATCTTTGAAATAGCAGAAGGGAATAGTTATTTAACAAGAAGAGCACGGCAGGAAAAAATGGCAAACATGGAGAGTACAAACAAATAGTGAAAGCAAACCACAAAATTTAAGAAATATCATGCAGTACAGGCATACAATGCAGTCTGGGTGAGTGCACCTCTTAAAATAGGCTATAATAAGCAAGGAGAAGCATCACAGGTATATTCAAAGCATTTATCAAAAACACATATGTGCAAATACAGTCTACGTATTACAGAGATACATAACTCAAGGCATGTAGCATATATCATCAGTGGAAGCATAGACCGGTAAAGGAAGTGCAGCACATTCAATATTAGGTCTTATGGATAGTACACAATATACATCCGTAAGGGAAACAATACACAGTCTGAATAATCGTTCAACACATATTAATACATATATCTGATTGGGCTACACATATGAGTACCCTAGGGGTGTGTTGGGAGGACGCAAAAACCCGGGTAAATGCCTGGGAGTGCGAGGCGGTCAAGCCGCGGCTTCTCTGGTGCTGATAGCGGAAAGGTTTGTTTTGCTGTTTGCAGGAGGTGGGACACAGTCAGAATATTGACGTGTCCTAGGTCTACACATGGGGTTGGGGGTCCAACGATTCCTTGTAGCGGAGCGTTCCAGCCCCATAGGATCTTCAATTTGTGAAGCCCTGATGACAACCTATTTTGGAACGCTCCGCTGCTTGACCTCTGTGTAGCCACCTCGTAATTGCCCTGACGAAGCGAAACCCGCGAAACGGCAAAACGCTATGGTGCCAAGTCACTCTAAGCCGTTGGCAAGACTTCCACCATCAGTGTGAAGTTCCATTGCCCTGTGTGCTTCACCACATTGGCAGAAGCTCCCCGCAACTACAAGGGAACCCCTTGCGCCATTCATGCGACGAGATTTTCGTTTGCAGCAGCCTTGCGACTCTAACTTTACTTTACGGCTACAAGCCGGTTGAACTCCGGGACTTCGCAGCTCACCTCCCCGCGCGTCCCTGTCTCTGAGTGAGTACCTACAAGGAATCGTTGGACCCCCAACCCCATGTGTAGACCTAGGACACGTCAATATTCTGACTGTGTCCCACCTCCTGCAAACAGCAAAATAAACCTTTTCGCTATTAGCGCCAGAGAAGCCGCGGCTTGACCGCCTCGCACTCCCAGGCATTTACCCGGGTTTTTGCGTCCTCCCAACACACCCCTAGGGTACTCATATGTGTAGCCCAACCAGATATATGTATTAATATGTGTTGAATGATTATTCAGACTGTGCATTGTTTCCCTTACGGATGTATATTGTGTACTATCCATAAGACCTAATATTGAATGTGCTGCACTTCCTTTACCGGTCTATGCTTCCACTGATGATATATGCTACATGCCTTGAGTTATGTATCTCTGTAATACGTAGACTGTATTTGCACATATGTGTTTTTGATAAATGCTTTGAATATACCTGTGACGCTTCTCCTTGCTTATTATAGCCTATTTTAAGAGGTGCACTCACCCAGACTGCATTGTATGCCTGTACTGCATGATATTTCTTAAATTTTGTGGTTTGCTTTCACTATTTGTTTGTATATATTGTGCAAGCACCCCTGCCTTGTGCTTTTGTGTAAACATGGAGAGTAACCATTCCTCAGAAACTCTGATATGAACAAGACTTATTTGAACAATGAGCAGGAAGGATAGAGGGAGAAAAAGCAAAATGAAATGATTTGCATGGAACAAATTCTGTTCGTAAATACTTGGCACAGAGGCATAAGACTTCCAATATTCTCTATTTTATCTATGCTACCACTCATGGGGTTTGTTAAATTATTAAATGCTGAAACCTGTATACATGAGGTTAACTTTTTAGAAGTTTGACTGTTCAGTGACATATTGACAAGCTGAAATGTATCCAGAGGAAGGCAGCTAAAATGATCAAGGGTTGGAGAACAAGCCCTATGAGGAGCATCTTAAAGAGCTGGGCATGTTTAGCCTGAAGAGAAGGCTGAGAGAAGACATGATCGCCATGTATAAATATGTGAGCGAAAAGTTATAGAGAGGAGGGAGTAGGCTTGTTTTCTACTGCCCTGGCTTCAAACTACAGGAAAGGAGATTCCACCTGAACATTAGGAAGAACTTCCTAATTGAGAGCTCTTCAGCAGTGGAACTCTCTGCCCCAGAGCATGGTCAAGGCTCCTTGTTTGGAGGCTTTTACACAGAGGCTGGATGGCCATCTGTCGGGGGTGTTTTGAATGTGATTTTCCTGCTTCTTGGCGGGGGTTGAACTGGATGCCCATGAGGTCTCTTCCAACTCTATGATTCTAAGAATCTATGATTTACCATATGTATGCCTCAATAGTCATCTTCCCCTACATTGGATGGGGTCATGGGCACAAGACTGCCATGAAAATGAAAAAATATCATTTTTAAAATGACTTTTTTAACCTGAGAGAACACCTCAGGTTTTTAACCTGAGAGAATGAATCCACTTTAAATCCAGTTTTTGCCTCCTGCAAAATTCTGGGATTTGTAGTTTAATGAGGCTGTTAAAGGCTCCTCCCTAAACTACAAACCCTAGAATTGTGCAGGAGGCAGCAACTAAATTTAAATTGGATTCATTCTCTAGTGTGATGAGGTAGCAAATTTTGGAGACCAGGATTTGAATCCCACTGGGCAACCTTTGGCAAGTCACACTCTCTCAGTCTCAGAGGCAAGTAAAGGCACCCCCCACTGGGCAAAACTTGCCAAGAAAACCCCATGATGAGATCATCATAAGTTGGAAATGATTTAAAGGCACACAAGAACAACCGCTCTAACCACTATACCACCTTGTCTCTCCTTCCTCCTTTCTTTATGTTTGCTGTAATAGATATAATAAACCCAAACCAACAAATGCTTTCTGCAAAGTATTGGCCATGTGGTTATTATCTGGTCTTATATGTTGTTCTCACATGACTGATGATGCAGCTACACTATCAGATTAATTCAGCTTGACACTACTTTCACAGCCATGGCTGATGCTATGGAATCCTGGGAGTTGTAGTTTGGTTGAGGCATCAGCACTCCGGCAAAGGAGCCTAAAGATCTTGTAAAACAAAAACCCCTTAATTTCATCACATAGCATAGAGCAATGGCATGGGTGTTAATGGGTGGGTGTTAAACAGCAAAACATGGACTGTCTACAGACGTCACACGCAAATCCTGGAATGATTCCATCAGCGTTGCCTTCAAAAAATCCTGCAAATCTCTTGGGAAGAAAGGCAGACAAATGTCAGTGCGCTGGAAGAAGCAAAGACCACCAGCACTGAAGCAATGCTTCGCTGGGCTGGCCACATTATCCGAATGCCCGATCACCACCTCCCAAAGCAGTTACTATACTCTCAACTCAAGAACAGGAAGTGTAACGTTGGTAGATGGGAAAAGAGATTTAAAGATGGGCTGAAAGCCAAACTTTACAACTGTGGAATAGACACCAAAAACTGGGAAGCCTTGGCCTTTGAGCGCTCTAACTGGAGGTCAGCTGCGACCAGCAGTGCTGCAGAATTCAAAGAGGCACAAATGGAGGGCAAAAAGGAGAAATGTGCCAACAGGATGGCACATCAAGCCACCCCTGACTGGGACCACCTTCCACCTGGAAAACGATGTCCTCACTGTGGGAGAAAGTGTGGATCAAAAATAGGGCTCCACAGCCACCAAGGACCCACCACCAAGACACTACACTTGGAGGACCAGCATCCTTGAGCTACAAGCAGGGCCGTAGCCAGGATTTTGTTTCGGGGGGGGCTGAGTTTGTTTTGGGGGAGGGGCTGAGACTGGGTGGAAGAGGGTCTACCCTAGCAAACCTTTTGTATTGTTATCCCAATAACCCCACTAATGTGGGATATAAGGAGCATAGTGATCAGATCATATGAATAAACATAACAGTTTAAATAATGTACCAATAAGGCCTTTTCGCGGACCACCCAGAGAATTTGGGGGCTGAAGCCCCCTTAGCCCCCCCCCCCTGGCTACATGCCTGGCTACAAGGGATTGCCTAAGTAAGTAAGTAAGTAAGTAAGTAAGTAAGTAAGTATGCAAGTAAGTTAAACTTCATTGGCATGGGTGTCAAACTGCATTAATTCTGTAGCATAGATGCACCCTGAGATAAAAGTGCCTCTTTTCATTTGAACTTTTGTCATTCCACTTTCTCTCATTTTACCCCACATTTCTGGCCCTCAGTCATAGTATGCATTACATTACCTCTTCCATTTAAAACCTGGAGAGGCCTCCTGTACCTTTAGTCACTGTATAACAATGGAACGTTCCACTGGCATTGATTGACCCCAGAAGTGTGTCTACACTGCTGAATTAATGCAGTTTAACACCACATGCCTGCCATGACTTGATGCGGTGGAATCATGGGACTTGCAGCTTGGTGAGGCACCAGCACTCTTTGACAGAGAAGGCTAAAGACCTTGTAAAGCTACAATTCTCATGATTCCTTAGCCACGGCAGTTATGGTGGAGTTTTTTTTCCGTATCAGGAGTAACTTGAGAAACTACAAGTCACTTCTGGTGTGAGAGAATTGGCCGTCCTTGATGTTGCCCAGAGTACACCCAGGTGTTTTACCATCCGGTGGAAGGCTTCTCTCATGTCCCCACATGAGAACCTGGAGCTAACAGACAGAAGCTCAACCCACTCCCTGGATTCGAACCGCCAACCTTTCAGTCTGCAGTCCTGCCAGCACAAGGGTTTAACCCATTGTGCCACCGGGGGCTCCTCAGTTGAGGTGGTGTCGAACTCTGTAGATCAGGCATGGGCAAGCTTGGGCCCTCCAAGTGTTTTGGACTTAAAATCCCACAATTCCTAATAACTGGTAGGCTGTTAGGAATTGTGGGAGTTGAAGTCCGAAACACCTGGAGGGCCAAAGTTTGCCCATGCCTGGTGTAGATGCACCGTGGACCTCAAAGGATCAGCTTCAAAAGAATCCATATACTATTCTAAACATTCTCAACTTGAATAAGTTACTTTTAAACATATAACAGTTCCCATAAGTTCTAAAGCTGTTGGATCAACAACAGTGGTTCTAAACCTTCCTAATGCTGCGACCCCTTAACACAGTTCCTCATGTCACGGTGACCCCCAACCATTACATTATTTCCGTTGCTACTTCATAACTGTAACTTTGCTATTGCTATGACTCATCATGCAAATATCTGATATGCAGGATGTATTTTCATTCACTTGGCCAAATTTGGCACAAATACCCGATATGCCCAAATTTGAATACTGGTGGGGTGGGGATTGATTTTGTCATTTGGGATTTGTAGTTGCTGGAATTTATAGTTCACCTACAATCAAAGAGCATTCTAAACTCAATGATGGAATAGAACTAAACTTGGCAAACGGAAGTCCCATGACTAACAGAAAATACTGGAAGGGCTTGGTGGGCCTTGAATTTGGGAGTTGTAGTTCACCTCCATCCAGAGAGCACTGTGAACTCAAACAATGATGAATCTGGACCAAACTTGGCATGAATATTCATATGCCCAAATGTGAACACTTGATGGAGTTTGGAAGAAATAGACCTTTACAATTAGGAGTTGTAATTGCTGGGATTTATAGTTCGCCTACAATCAAAGAGCATTCTGAACCACACTAATGACAGAATTGAGCCAAATTTCCCACGCCAAACCCCCATGACCAACAGACCCCTCTGACACCCCCTTGCAATCCCCCCCCCCGGGTCCCAATCCCCAGGTTGAGAAACACTGGTGTTGATCATGCACAGGCAAACTTTGCCCTTCCAGGTGTTTTGGACTTCGACAGCCAATAGGCTGTTAGGAATTGTGGGAGTTGAAGTCCAAAACACCTGGAGGGCCGAAGTTTGCCCATGCCTGGTGTAGATGCACCCTTGGCCTCCAAGGATCACCTCCAAGAGAATCTATAAATCATCCCAAAACATCCTCAACTTGAACAAGTTACTTTTTTATATATCACAATTCCAAGATGTTCTAAAAGTGTTGATCAACAACAACAAAGAAAGTCATACTACATATTCTTCCCTACTATTCCCCCTTTACCCCCTCATCCACTTCCCCAAAAACACCCCACCACCCAATCCCATTACCCCTACCCGCTACCCCTCTATCACCTTCTTCTTTCTTTAAACACTCCGTTTTCCTACTTTCCTATACTTTAGAAATGTTCCCCCTCTTTTTATTGTTACATGAAAAAGTAACAACAACAACAACAACAACAAAGTTCATGTTCCTAAAGTTCTGCCCTGCCACATTGACTTCAAGCTCTGGAAACATTCCTAATATGGAAAAGGTCTTCCCTCCCTTTCTCTTTTCTTTCCTTTCCCCCCCATCTGTCCCAAAAGTTCCAAACTGGGGACTTCTAAAAGTATTGATCCCAAAGAGATGAAAAGAAAAGCCATGTCCCTTAAGGCTGACCTGCTTCCCCCTCCTCCTCTTTTTCCCCAAGTAATGGACGCACCGTACTGGCAGCGCTCTCCTTGGTAGCCCTTGGGGCAGAAGCAAGTGCCATTGCGGATGCAGAGCCCGTTGTGCTGGCAAGGCGGCTGGCAAAGGGCCCCCGGGTCAAAGACGAAAGGCAAGGCCAGACCCCGAGAGACCTTGGAAGAAGGCTGCAGGGCCTCCCCGGCCCAAAAGGAATCCCATGCAGCCAAGGAAAGGAGCAGCCAGGCACCCAGAAGGAACCCCATGCCCTGCGACGCCTGAGTGGGTTTCCCCCTTCAGCTCCTCTGCATCAGCTTCTTCTCCGTCTTCAGCTTCTTTTCCCCTGCACTCCCTTCTTTTCACCTCCCCCTTCCTTCATCCTTTGGCTTTCCCCTCCCTTTCTCTCTCTTCTTCCTGCTTTTCTACTTTTTACCTTCTCTTTTGGCTCTGCTTTCCTTATACTTTTTTTTTCCATGTCAGGAGCGACTTGAGAAATTGTGAGAGAATTGGCCGTCTGCAAGAACGTTGCCCAGGAGATGCCCGGATGTTTGATGTTTTACCATCCTTGTGGGAGGCTTCTCTCATGCCCCGCATAGAGAGCTGGAGCTGACAGAGGGAGCTCAACCCGCCCTCCCTGGAATCAAACCACTAACCTCTCAGTCAGCAGTCCTGCCGGCACAAGGGTTTAACCCATTGCGATACCTGGGGCTCCCCTTATACAGATGACTCACCATGACGATGGGTGGATGTGGGATGAATGTCGTTTCTGGTTGCTTGAGAGTGACTATTAAAAAGAAATAATAATAATCAATCAGTTTATTTGTATGCTGGCCTTCTTACCCCGAAGGGGACTCAGAGCAGCTCACAACACAATACAATACAAGACAATGGAAGCAGTGAAGCAAAGCTTCCAAAACAAATTTTACAGGGTGAAGACAAGCTTCAAATTGTGTACGAATTCACTTAACAATATTCCAAAGGCAGATTATGCAAAAATATACATCCATTCAAAACCATAAGTGGGCAATTAAACACAGTACATACAATAATCGTAATAGATAAACTATACAGGCAACCTAAATGCATGATATAAAATTAATACACTGAAAAACTATACTAAAACCCACCTAATTAATAATGCCAAAGCCGGGAATAATCAACCAGCGCCCTATAAAAATAACCTACACCCCATGCCCTCCTCCCCTAAGTCAAAAGTCCTAATAATAATAAAACATTATTTGCACCCCGCCACCATCTCCCTAACGGGGACTCGGGGCGGCTTACATGAGGCCGAGGCCAACAACACAACAACAAAGTAAAATCTAACATAAAACAATATAATCAATTACATAAAACATAAACTATAAAATACTACAACCAATAAAAATAACAATAAAATAAAACAATTCATGACACAAAACAGTGAGCGGGCCGCATGTACAGATTAAAATAGAAAAAGGGGGATAAAAAGGGGGTGAGGTAGCAGTGGTGCGAATTATTTGTGAGGGAGAAAACTCTTTCAAACTGGGGTTGAGTAAAAGAAACCTGACTAATACTATATACCTGACATTACAGACTCTCAGGCCCCTTCTACATAGAATCATAGAGCTGGAAGAGACCACATGGGCCATCTAGCCCAACCCCCTGCCATGCTGGAATAGCACAAAGTACCCCTGACAGATGGCCATCCAGCCTCTGTTAAAAAGCTTCCAAGAAAGGAGCTTCAACCACACCCCGAGGCAGAGAGTTCCACTGCTGAACAGCTCATATGGTCAGGAAGTTATGCCTAATGTTCAGGTGGAATCTCCTTTCCTATAATTTGAACCCATTGCTCTGAGTTCTAGTTTCCAGGGCAGCAGAAAACAAGCCTGCTCCCTCTTCCTTATGACACCCTTTTACATATTTTTACATTGCCATCATACCTTCTCTCAGCCTTCTCTTCTGCAGGCTAAACATATTCAGTTCTTTAAGCTGCTCCTCATAGGGCATGGTCTCTAGACCGTTGATTGTTTTAGTTCTTCTACACAGTCCTTCTATCCCACATTATTTGCTTTTCCCAGATTATATGGTAGGGGAGACTCGTATAATCCTGTTTATTTACTTTGTTTTATATCCTGCACTCTCTCCCTTGTAGAAGCAGCAGTTCAAAGCAGATAACCTGGGATTAGATCCTGGGATGCAAGGACAGCGTAGAAGGGGTCTCAATTAATGGAAATGTAATGACTGTATTTCGGTATTAATATCAAGAGTTTATTGTAGGGTGTAGTGTGGAGTATAGCATTAGGCTTCTTTTTAATAGGGACTCTCAAGGAACCAGGAACTACACTCATCCAGCATTGAACAATCTCAGGACCCTTCTACACTGCCATATAAAATCCAGATCATTGTTTTGAACTGGATTATATGGCAGTGTAGACTCATATAATCCAGGTCAAAGCAGGTAATGTAGATTATCCGATTTGATAATTCTGGATAATATGGCAATGTAGAAGGGCCTGAGCGTCTAGTGTATTATATTGAAATACAGTCATTACATTAAGAAAAAAAATTACAATATTACTTTTTACTGTATTATAAAGTTTAAAGCCGCCCTGAGTTTCCCCCCACTCCTTGGCAGGGGGTACAAATATTTGAAATAAATAAATAAAGTATAATTGTTTTGATTTTTGGCAGTTGCTTGAGATTTCCAGCTGCTTTAGTTCCTGTTAACAGAAGCTGGATCTACTTTCTACTCATATATATAGAGAGCGATAGCTTCGTGTTTTGTTGAGTTGTTCAAATAGGTAGTCTTTTGTGTGTTTGCTTTTGTTGCTGGATCTACACTGCCATATAATCCAGATTATCAAATCAAATAATCTGCATAATCTGTTTTGAACTGGATTATATGAGTCTACACTGCCATATACTCCAATTCCAAGGAGATAATCTGGATTTTATATGGCAGTGTAAAAGGAGCCTGTGAGTCTACTGTAGTGCATATGTGTCCCTATGGATGCAGCTACATTGTAGAATTAATGCATTTGGATTCCCTAACATTGAGCCATGACAGATAAAGTGGTGTCAAACTCCATTAATTCTACAGCGCATTGTAGAATTAATGCAGTTTGACACCACTTTAACACACCCTGTTTGTGCGCCATCAAATCACTGCGTTGAAAAAATAGTTCCAGTCAACTCCTCATATCCCCAGATTGTGTATCAATAGATTCAACTATGTGGTTTGAAATACCAAAAAAAAAAATAATAATCCAAAATGAAATCCATGGATAGGCTACTTTATATGAGAATGGATTCTATTTTATACACCATTGTATATAATGGGACTTAAGCAACTACAGATTTTAGTATACATGGGAATCCATGGGTGGAACAGCTACTTTAATTGTACACCATCCAATGCTATGGAATCATGGGAATTATACTGGTGGTGCCCCACCAAACTACAAATCCCAGGATTCCATAGTATTGAGCCATGGCAGGTAAAGTGACATCAAACAATCGCAGGAGAAATGGTTCAATATTTTGCAGGAGTAACTCTGGGTTTTTAATTCTGCTTACAAACCTGATTCTCAGAGGACAAATTCACTCATCAAATGACAACCTGGCCCTCAGTCTCAGTTGCTCACACAATAACCAAAACCAAATGCTAATGCACAAAACAGGAATTATTTTGTTTCTCCTCCAAACAAATCTATTGGCAGAAGAACTTCTGTTTTTTGTCAAGGAAAACATATGTTTTGCTAATTGGAAAGTTAGTATATGCCTTGGATAGATTAAGATGAACATTTGTTCTACTGAGTTTTAACATATGTGGCTTTCAGGAATTAAAAGGTTCTTTAAAATATCTTCCAGTTGATACATTTAATTTTCCCTTTCTTCAATTCTTCAGCTACATCTATACTGCCATTATATTGTTAAAACTCAGTAGAACAAATGGCCAAGGGCGCATCCGGCCGCGGCTGCCAGGTTTGGCGCATCATGCCGCACCATTGCTGCAGCCGGCCGGTGCGCAGACGGGAGGCTCTGCCCCCGGCTGCAAAATGTTCCCTGGCTTGTCCTTTTCAACCTCTTGGGAGTGCTCTGCTTTAATAGCGCATGTGCAAAACTTTCATGCATGCACCATCGAGTCGAAGCGCTTCTGGTGGAGGGAGTTGCTAAACGCACTCCCAAGAGGCTGTAAAGGACAAGCCAGGGGAACATTTTGCAGCTGGAGGCGGGAGGCTCCGCCCCGGCTGCAAAATGTTCCCCCGTCCTTTTCATCCTCTTGGGAGTGCATTTCGCTACTCCCTCCACCAGAAGCGCTCGGTCCCAATAGCGCATGCGCAAAGCTAGCTGTTTGCACGCATGTGTGCTCCGGCGCGCGCACACGCGCGCCATCATCACCACACTGAAGACCTAGGGGGCGCCAAAAAAAGGTTCGCTTAGTACAATTTTTTACCTTCGTCCAGTCCTGGATGCACCCCTTTTTTCAAAATGTTTATATGGGGGGGAAATCCATCTTAGAATAGATGAAATACAGTGTTAGGGATGACACCAGTTTTTTTCCTGTGTAGTATGATTAACCACAATTCGTTGAACAGCTTAATATAAACATGATATTCTTTCTTGGCACACAAGGCATTTACATATGTATTATTCATGCAAAGGGATAGATTTTAATATGAGAAAGGATAGCATGTTGGCAGCACTCCATAACACCCTAGAAGACGATATCCAGAGGTCCGGGTTAATTAACAAGCTTTTTTTTTTTCATCTGGGCTTCCTTTGAGGGTCTTAAAGGGATTAATATGAAAGAAAAAGAAAACCCCTAGCATGAAATATAGTAACTGTCCCTTCAAAAAAGCTAATTAGATGCAAGGGTGAATAAAATAAGCTTCTCCAGCTGTCTCATTGAACTAAATACATTTGTTTAAACATTATCCCCAATATTAGGGATTAGGTGCAGTGAGTATCTTTGTGCGTCTAAATTCATCTAAGGGTTTATCAGTCTTGTAATCTGCATTTTTAAAGAGATGTAAGTTGTACAGTTGGCATTTCGCTGGAAACAAAAGTGTTTGTAATCTCTCTTTTTTTCCTTTCCAATATATATTATTAAGAAGAACAAAGTAATTGTGATCATCCACTTGGAGTACTAGTGAACAATATTGCTTTCCATAATACTAAGGAAACTAAATCAGAGGTATTAAATATCAAATCAAGCTGATTAATAAATAGTTTATTCTACATAGATGATTTGAAACTGTTTGGAAAACAATCCAATCCAATCCTTATTAACTACTGTAGGAATATTTTGCCAAGATATTTCAGTGGTATTGAGAAAATGATAAATATGCTATACTACCAACAAAGAGGTAAAATTCCTAAGTGAGAAGGTATGACACTCCTAACTGGACATAAAAAGCCTAAATCAGGATTTAGAAATTACAATTTTGTGGAAGTACAGCGGAGTCTCGCTTATCCAATCTTCACTAATCCAACATTCTGCAGTCTGCCTCCCACTCAGATCCACAGCTGTGATGTTTTGGTGCTAAATTCATAAATGCAGTAATTACTACATAACATTAGTTATGTAGTGTATTGACCTGCTTTTTCTGTTGATTTGTTGTAAAACAAGATGTTTTGGTGTTTAATTTGTAAAATCATAATGTAATTTGATATCTAATAGGCTTTTCCTTAATCCTTCCTTATTATCCAACATTTTCGCTTATTCAACTTTTTGCTGGCCCGTTTATGTTGGATAAGCAAGACTCTGTATTGCAACCTGGAAATATTCAACATAAAAGAGTAATACAAAATACCAATAATGATGTTATTAAAAGGTATACAAAGTTTTAAAATGATAATTTAATATTAGAAATATAATCCAGGCCATAAATACCTATGTCTGACATAGGGCTGAATTATCAATTGAACTCATGCAGGACTAGATACATTAAATGGAAAAAAATGGGGAAAAAATATGGCAAACCACGTTTTACACCTTCATTGTGTAAATTTGTGATCAATTTGTGACATTGATCAGCGGTATCTTTCAAATGACATTGTCAGCAGCAATCCTGAATCATTGCACCAGGTAAGTGATGGGCCTGTGGCATGATCAGGGGCTATTGATAGGTTTCCCTGTCAATAGCAGAGGACAGGTTTGTTATGGGGAGGTGGCATTGAGTCAATAAGCCAAAGACAGTCCTGTGTTAATGTGTTGTTGAAGGCTTTCATGGCCGGAATCACTGGGTGGCTGTGAATTTGTCAGGTTGTCTGGCCATGTTCCAGAAGCATTCTCTCTTGACATTTTGCCCACATCTATGGCAGACATCCTCAGAGGTTGTGAAGTCTGTTGGAAGCTAGGCAAGTGAGGCTCATATAGCTGTGGAATGTCCAGAGTGGGAGAAAGACCTCTTGTCTGCTTGAGACAACTGTGAATGTTGCAATTGGCCACCTTGATTAGCATGGCCTTGCAGCTTCAAAGCCTGGCTGGTTGATGCATGTGGCATCCTTTGTTTGGAGGTGTTAGCTGGCCATGATTGATTCTTGTCTGGAATTCCTCTTTTTGAAGTGTTGCTATTTATTTAATTAATTTACTTACTTATTTATTTACTTATTTATTTAATGGCTTTGAAGCTGCAAGGCCATTCAATGCTAATCAAGGTGGCTAATTGCAGCATTCACACTTGCCTTAAGCAGGCAAGAATTATTTCCCCCAGCCTGGACATTCCACAGATATGTAAACCCTAGTTGCCTGGTTTCCAACAGACCTCACAACCTCTGAGGATGCCTGCCATAGATGTGGGCAAAACGTCAGGAGAGAATGCTTCTGGTACATGGCCAAACAACCTGGAAAACTCACAGCAACCCAATCCTGTGTTAATACCAGTTTTCCACCTTTGTGTAATAAAGTCCAATCGAAGTAAGGAGAAGGTTAGAAAATCAGAGGAGGAGATGGAAGTGGGACATTTTAATAACAGTGGGGGGAAAGTGTGATGATTTAGGGACTCTCCCGCCCAAATTGGGATAACTGAGTGGGCATATATAGGCATGAAGGGAGATTTTTATTTATCATATCAGAAGTGAACCGAGGGTACTGTTGTAATGTATTTAAAAAACACAAAGTTTTAAAAAAACTTGGCATTACACCAAATGTCCTTTGACTAGTAGCTGTCCACTTTAAGTGCCTCTGGTGTTGTGCATATGGCAGGGCTCAGGTTGCATTGTAATAGGTGGTCTGTGGTTTGCACTTCTCCACACTCACATGTCATGGACTCCACTTTGTGGCCCCATTTCTTAAGGTTAGCTCTGCATCTCATGGTGCCAGAGCACAGTGTGTTTAGCGCCTTCTGGGTCGCTCACTCTTCTGTGTGCCCAGGGTTGACTCTCTTTTGGTATCAGCCATGGTTTGAGGTTCTGGGTTTTAGCCTGACACTTTTGGACTCTCATTTGCTGAGGTTTTCCTGCAAGTATCTCTGTAGCTCTTAGAAAACTATTTCTTGATTTAAGGCATTGGCGTGCTGGCTTATATCCGACGGAAGTAATGCCATGGCAAATACACAAATGAATGCAATCTATTTATTCTCTAAGTAAAATTTCATGGCCTGACTAGATGTCAGTGTTTGTCCTTTACAGATCTTCAGGAAGTGCTAAAATTATTCTCTTAACTGTGCCGTAACAGCTTGACAACAGATTACGCACACAGTCAGAATTCCGTCATCTCACCCAAATTCCTTTTGCTTAATACCGGTCACAATCTTAAACATCTGTCATACAGAGGAAATTGAAAAGCATGGCACCACTATTATTCTTTTGCAAACACTTGGACTGAGGGGATAACCAGCTTGATCTTGGAGCTCGACTGTAGAATACAAATGTTTTCTTTGTTGAAGAAGAAGAACTACAATGTTACTAGGTTCCAATGTGGTAATTAAAATATATACAAATTATGAAATATTATACGATGTTGTAGGGAACCTCATTCAATGGTGTCTTCTGTCTTGCCATGCTGATTTGTCCCTTTTCAGAAGGCAAAATGGCAATTGCTGATGTTCTTCTGCAAGCCACAAAAAAGAAAGACAGAAAACACTTGCTTTGATCCATTCATGGCTTTGATTGTAAAAAGATTAGTGCAGCCATTAACTGCTGCAAATCGAAGACAATAAGCATTTCAGCCATCATGCTGTAAACCTTATTAGACTCTTATCTTTCAGAAACATTTGGGAACGGCCAAGCTAAGATCCTTGCAGAGTAAGCCAATAACTGCTCATCTGGTCATTTGGGGAGAAATGTCCTCTCTTCTCAAAAGGAAGACTGATCTGAATCCTCTCATTACCAAATGCACAAGGGAGGGTCATTGATTGCAAAACGTAAAACAAAAGCCCAGAGACAGCAGTCAAGGGAAATGCAATATCACATGAAGGTCATTGAGGCAAATACATTTTTGTTTGTAAACAGAAATCAGCCCAGATTTTCAGTCCTAGGATTGTTGGTTGGAGGATCTTAACAAAAAAATGCTATGTTTAGTTCTGCTGTTCTCTATAAGAGAGAATCCTCTGTAAATCTATCATCTAGTCTCTGGTACCTTCTAAGCCGGGCCTGTCCAACCGGCAGCCCGCGGGCCGCACACAGCTTTGGGAGGGAGCCCCCCGTGGCTCCGCTCTCTCTCTCTCTATCCCAAAGCGTCACGCCAGCCTCAGAAGCGGGCGAAACCGGAGGGGGCGAGGGCGTGGCCGGGGGCGTGGCCGGGGGCGTGGCGGAGTCGCCCCCAGGTGATCAGTGACCGGAATTCCGGCCCTTGGGCCGGTAGAAGTTGGACAGCCCTGTTCTAAGCCATACACCTGATTAGAATTCCACTTCTCCACAACGGTAATGAATAAAAGATATATTAACTTTTCACATTGTGTTGGAAAAGTAATTGTATGATTTCTTTTAAGCAGTGCTTTTCCACTGGTACATTTACGTTAGTAGCCAGAATGGCATAGTTTGCATTTAAACTTAAAGAATTATCCTACCCTAGTGTTTGTCAAGCTGGGGGTCGGGATGCCTTGAGGGGTCATGGGGGGGGTCAGAGGGGTCGCCAAAGACCATCACAGTATTTACTGTTGGTCATAAGGGTTCTGTGCGGAAAGTTTGGCCCAATTCTATTGTTGGTGGGATTCAGAATGCTCTTTGATTGTAGGTGAACTATAAATCCCATAGAAGCAAAAGGGTAACAATGAATTCAAATAGACTTAGAAAAATAAACGTTTTTCATTTGCAATATCAACAGGCATAAGATCAATCAGCATATACAGAATAATGTGCTTACAATAGCAATAATCATACAGGTTGTAATACACAAAACCAATTACCATGGTAGTATTCTACCTTCCATATCCATGGAGCCACTACTCATGATTATACAGAGTCAATGAGGCAAATGTCCACAAGTAACATACAATAGTCTTGGTGCAGCGGTGAGTAGGGAATGGAGACTGGCTCACGAAGATAGTAGGATGGGGTGATGGTCGAGTGGAAGGCAGGAAAAGATACTAGGAAGCCCGAATCGGGGGAGAAGCATTTGGCGTCCCTGCAAGTAGCGCAGACACGCGCCTGTGTGCAGCACCAAGCCGAATTCAAAGGCGTAACGCAATAGGAGCTGCTAATGCAGTGGCTGGTGTGCTGGCAAATGCCGGCGGGGACTCGATCTGGATCTCCATTTCTAAGCTGAAGAGCCAGAGTTGACTGTAGATGCCTCCTAGGTCATGTGGCCAGCATGTCATGGAGTGTCATTACCTTCCCAGTAGGGTGGTACCTATTGATCTACTCACATTTGCATGTTTTCAAGCTGCTAGGTTGGCGGAAGCTGAGGTTAACAGAGGGAGCTTACCTATGGATTCGAAATCACCAAGTTTTCAGTCAGCAAGTTCAGCAGCTCAGTGGTTTAACCCACTGTACCAACACAGCCCCAAATATAAACACTACAATGCAATATTACAACTACAGTTTTGTAACCTAGAGTTTCAGATCCATAACTGGTTAATATTCAGTAAGACTATGTAGTCTTGTGGTAAAGCAGCAACAACTTTACCGCAGCAACACAAACTGACCTCTGAAAAGGTCTGAAAGACTTGCATCACTTTTGAACATTTAGGAAATCCTTACATTATATCATCTTATTCTATATACAAAGTAGAAAGAACAGCACCGGGAATGTGGTGCAGCTGGCTGGGTGTCAGCTGACCAGAAGGTCATGAGTTTGAGGCCTGCCCGGGTCGGGGTGAGCTCTCGGCCAATTTGTGTAGCTTGTTGTCGACCTTTTCCAACCCAAAAGACAGTTGCATCTGTCAAGTAGGTAATTTAGGTGCCACTTTGTAGGGAGGCTAAATTTAACAGATTTACAAGGACATAAAATCTCCAGGAAATACACAAAAAAGAATGAAGGAATGTGACAGCTCCTCCTGGTGGCCAGAAGCTGGAATGTTAAATTGCCTCTATGTCTGTCTATATATGTTGTATGTCAATGGCATTGAATGTTTACCTGTGTATGTACATTGTGATCCACCCTGCGGGGTGAGAAGGGCGGAATATAAATGATGTAAATAAATAAATAATTAAACAGTCAGGTTCAGTAGAAATGTTGTTTGGCTTTTTAGTCCACTGTACAAGAGGAATGTGTTCTTTTAAAGTTGATGTTGCTTAAATTCTAATAAGATTACATTACTATCTTGTTTTATAAAATCATAGTATTAGAGAAATGACTTCAACTTATGACATTGTTTTGACATATGGATTTTTGAACTCTTTAAAAAAAAGTAATGGGGGAAACCTTCTAAATATGGTTTTATAGGTTATAGGAGTCTTTTGATAGATAGATGAATAAATATGTAGATAGGTAGATCGATAGATAGAGCCCTTTCAAGAAGCTTTTTCCTGGACACCTAAGCATCTTAGAATATCTCCTGTGGCTAACCCCATTAGAAGGAATGGAGGTTATACAAAGGCGATGCATAGATCAAACCTACAAAGACAGAGAAGGAGAGTGAAGACAGGATTATTATAAATGATGCTAATATTGCCATAATATCCAACTTGCAATAGAGGTTTCCAACAATCACTGAATAATGTACTCTGAAATATAATGCTGTGCATGATCAAAAGCAAGAAGCGGGTACCATCGCAAGCCACGGGGATTTCAACTAGTCCTGCAATAGTAGCATATAAGATCAATGCTTCACACATTCCTGGATGTTGTATCATTATTTGATATGTTAAGCCCAGATTTTAGCATAAGGGCCATGAGTTGGGGTTATATGAATGTAGCAGAGGGGGAAAGAAGAAATAAAATGGGTTGTGTTGCATTTTAGTAGGGAGAAAAATTCTTGTAGCAGTAACTTTGAGCTCTAGTAGTGTGTGCAGACTTTAAAGCTGCTTATTATATTTCAAATATAGTTTCAAGGGTTAGTCCATTCTTTTAAAGTTTTCAGCCCTGAATAGCCTGGCCCCTCAACTGCCTCTCAGAGCACCTTTTCTAAAGTTACCATCTTGTTAGTCTCTGATTTGTTTCCTTGCTACTAATAGATATCCATCCAATTTATATTGCTGTGATTTCCCATCCTGTTAATACAATATCTGGTGACATTTCCTTGCTTTCTTTCAGGAATAATGCCAGGATTCAATCACGATTAATTTCTTTAAAGATCCAATCTTCTCCATTCTTACTTGACAGCAGGTGTTGGACTGGTTTGAGTGTTGGAGTAGGACTTTGGGGGACGGGGGGGTCATATATATGCTTAGTCATAGAATGACTGGATAACCTAAAGCAAGTTAAAATCTCATCCTCTGAGGAAGGCCTACCTTGGTCCCATACCCAGGTCTTCACCATCCTTCTGAAGGATGGGAGCGAGGGGGCTGATCTAATATTGCCAGGAAGAGAGTTCCATAACCCTAACCTTAACCCTGAACACACCTTATTAACGAAACCTCTTCATAGATTCAGCTTAAGGTTTCAATATATTGGAAATTACTATAAAACACACAACACTAATAAGCATAGTTGACCTCTTTGGTATTATCCTTACCTCGGCTCTATCATTAATTAGATTGGAGACTGCAGTCATAAAGTCAAAAGACTCAGGCTTGGGAAGGCTGCTTTGAAGGTACTAGACATGATCCTGAGGTATAAATACATAAAATAGAATATTAGAATCGCGAAATCATAGAATCATAGAGTTGGAAGAGACTATATGGGCCATCCAGTCCACCACCACCACCCCGACATGCAGGAAAAGCATAATCAAAGTACTCCCAATGGCCATTCAACCTTTGTTTATAAGCCTCCAAAAAAGGAGCTTCCGCCACACTCCAAGGTATGGTGTTATGCTGTTGAACAGCTCTTATGGTCAGAAGATTCTTCCTAATGTTCAGATGGAATCTCCTTTCCTGTAATTTGAATCTATTGCTCTGAATTCTAATCTCCAGGGTCACAGAAAACAAGCCTACTCCCTTTTCCTTATGACATCTTTTCCAATATTTAAACATGGCAATTATTTATTTATTTAGAACATTTATATTCTGCCCTTCTCACTCTGTAGGGGACACAGGCCGGAGCACAACATATATAAGGCAAACAATGCTGGGACATAAAACCATAAATATATACAAACATTAAAATCACTTATATCCATTTTTAAATCAGTTGCTTAAAAACCATCCCAGAACACCATTCTATTATTGCTCACTGCACTGCTCCAAAGGTTTGGTCCCATACCCAGGTCTTCACCATCCTTCTGAAGGACGGGAGGGAGGGGGCTGATCTAATATTGCCAGGAAGAGAGTTCCATAACTGAGGGGCAATCACTGAGAAGGCCCTGTCTCTCGTCCCTGCCAAATGCAGGGACCAAGAGCAGGGCCTCCCCAGAATATCTTAGTTTTTGCAGTGGTTCATCAAAGGTGATGCAGTTATGTCTCCTCTCCAGCTTCTCTTCTTTAGGCTATACATACCCAACTCTTTAAGCCACTCCTCATAGGACATGGTTTCCTTACCATTGGTCCTCTGATCTGGCTACAGTCGTCCACACTCTAGTCACATCCCGAATAGATTACTGCAACGCACTCTACGTGGGGCTGCCTTTGAAGACAGTTCGGAAACTGCAATTAGTCCAACGGGTGGCAGCCAGATTACTAACGGGAGCTACATACGGGGAGCATACCACTCCCCTGTTGTGTCAGCTCCACTGGCTGCCTGTCCAATTCCGAGCTCAATTCAAAGTGCTGGTTTTGACCTTTAAAGCTCTATATGGTTCTGGCCCAGCATACTTGTCCGAATGCATCAGCCGCTACGTCCCACCTCGTAATTTAAGATCATCCGGGGAGGCCCTGCTCTCGCTCCCGCCTACTTCTCAAATGCGGTTGGTGGGGACGAGATAGGGCCTTCTCGGTGGTGGCTCCCCATCTGTGGAACGTGCTTCCCAGCGACATACGATCAATTCCATCCCTCCTGGCATTCAGGAAAAAAGTGAAATCCTGGCTATGGGACCAGGCGTTTGCACACTAGTACAAGGCAGCATTTTAGATTGGATTTTAATGGAAAGTTAATGAATAGGGCTCAATGCTTTTATGGATGGAACACTGTTTTTAATTTAATTGAATGTGTATGATGGTTAGTGTAATTGTATTTTAATGTATTTTAATGTAGAATGTTTCTGGGGTTTTATATTGTGTTTTACTGTGTGGGCATCAAATTGTGCCTTTTTGTAAGCTGCTCTGAGTCCCCCCTCGGGGGTTGAGAAGAGCAGGGTAAAATGCTAGAAATAAATAAATAAATAAACAAAGATGCCTCCTAAACCTTCATCCAAATAATTACTAAAGATATTGAATACTCACTTCTTTCCAGGATGAAGAACCAGCATTGGTGAGCACCCTTTGGGTTCTGTTGCTTAACCCAGTGTTTCCCAACCTTTTTTGAGCACACTTTTTACATTTGCAAAATCCTGGGGCACACCACCAACCAAAATGACACTCTAACACAGTAATACATATAGTTAATATGTTTTTAAAATGTATTAATACACTCAGTGTGAAACCTGGGCCTGTTTCGATGAACTCAACATAGATATCCTACAGGAATGGCAGAAAGACACAAACTTCCCACACAGAATTCCCATAACCAAGAGAAAATGCTATAAGAGTTTGGTGGGCATTCACCTTGAGTTTTGGAGTTGTAGTTCACCTATATCCAGAGAGCACTGTGGACTCAAACAATGTTGGATCAGGACCAAACTTGACATGAATACTCAATATGCTCAAATATGAATGCAGATGGAGTTCAGGGGAAATAGACTTTGACATTTGGGAGTTGTAGTTGCTGGGATTTATAGTTCCCCTACAATCAAAGAGCATTCTGATAGAACAATGATAGAAGTGGGCCAAACTTCCCACACAGAACCCCCAGGAGGCAAGAGTTCATCTCTATTTGGGGAAAGGGAGGCGGGCCTTCCCAATGCATGGAGAGGGAGAGACCAAGTAGACAACGGGTGGGGAGGGGGGGTGTTTGTAATTCTGTGCCTTTATCGAGGAAGGTTTCTTAGGGTTTTTATACTTCAACACACTCGATTCCCCCCCCCCCTTTCCTGGTGGTTCCAATTTCCCACGACACACCTGATGATCGCTCATGGCACACTAGTGTGTCCCGGCACACTGGTTGGGAAACACTGGCTTAACCAATTACAAATCCACCTAACAGTGCTATCTAAATGACATTTTACTAATTTGTTTATTATCACAGGGAACCCTGACAAAGGCCTTACTAAAATCAAGATATGCTGCATCCACAGCATTCCCTGCATCTACCAAGCTTGTAACTCTATCGTAAAAAGAGAGACGATTAACCTGGCATGACTTGTTTTTGAGAAATCCACGTTGACTTTTAGTATTCTTTCCACATTGTTCCTGCCCCTAATGCCAAATTTTACCTAAAAGAATGAATGCACAAGAACACATCTACTTCGATAACTAAGGTGCACCTTATTTGTTTTATGGATGAAAGGCAGTGATCTTTGCCTTAAACCTTACCCCTTCTTGCCTTTGCCATCTATGTGCTTTGTGTTGCTAATATTATGCCGAAGTTGGCTTTTTTACATACCCTGCCCTGCAGTAAATAGTATTATCTTTAATAGCATCTTTACAACCATTCCTTCTGTCTCTCAAATCCTCACCCTGCCTGCATATGCCTGCAGATTTGTTTACTGTGTGTGTGTAATTCCATTTAGCCTGTTTTCACATCTATTATGACTTCTTGGCATTTATTTGCTAACAGTGATATTCTGTATTTCTAAAATTAATTTTCCACTTGACTAAACTTGTATTTTATCAGACAATGAGCTTAGGGGCAAAAACTTTGGCAGGGCAAATTGCTGTAGAAAGACAGCTAGCGATAGAATGACAAATAGATACTTAATGGATTAGCAGTATGCATCAGGATAAACACTTACAGGCAGCCCTCTGTATCCATGGATTCAACCAACCACAACTTTTTTTTTAAAAAAAAAGCAAACCTTGATTTGGCCATGTTATAATTTTGTAAAATTATTACTCTATTATATGTAATCGGATTTGAGCATCCCTGTATTGTGATATCCAGAGGAGGCTCTGGAACCAAACCTTAGCAGATACCAATGACCCACAGTATTTGTTTGTTTTCTTGGTATATAGCTAGATTTTTTTCTAATGTGGTTCCTGTTTGATGTTGTAGTATTGAACCAGTGTGCTACAGTAGTTTCAATGTTGAATTCAAGATTAGGATTAGGGTTTGAATACCTACTTAGACCTGGAAACCCATTGGGTGAGCTGGGTGAATGGCAAACCTACTGTGAATAAATCATCCCTTGCTGGTTACATAGGCGTCCTTTAAAACCAGCAGAAGTGCCTGCAATGCCCAGGAACTCAGAGCTCCATAAATGGCTGGGAGTTGCAGCAACATGAAGTGCAAAGTTGGCTATCCCAATGGAGTGGGTGTGCTCTTAGGTTGTCTAGACTCGATAGTCTCAAATCTGGCACAAACATTACAAACAAGTTTATCATTTATATATACTCATATATTTTCCTTTGGTATTGTTGAAGCAGGTTATATATTCTCTTCAAAAAAAATTCTTTCACTGCTTGAAGTATTCCACAATACCCAAGAGAACAGTTACAACGAAGTCTGCTCAAAGCACATTTTTCTTTATTAGCATGACAACTTTGAAAAACACCTTGTTGTTTCACATCATTTGGGAAGGGGAGAAAGTGCACTTGCCAGCCGCAAGATCTTTGTTCTTAATCATTTGAGCAATGAATCTAATAATAAAAGGCAACTTGATAGCCTTGCTGAACTGTACACATTCCGCTCTCCTGTTCCCTGCAGACACATACAAAATGCTCAGGTATAAAGTCTCTAAAAGAGATTATAGAACAGTTATACAGTGTTTAGCAGATTGACATTACAATTAGTTGTTGTTCATTTAACTGTGTGTGAATTCACAAGAAATAACAATCATAATTAAGGAAATTTGCATTTTATTTCTTAGTCAACACACTGCATATTTTTAAAATGAAAGGGAAGTCTAACTATCTAAAGCAGTGGTTCCCAACCTTTTTTTGACCAGGGGCCACTCTTCAACATTAGTACCAAAAGAGTTATTAATTAGTTTTTGGTCAACTTTAGATTCAGTTTGGTTACAGTGTTCATGGATTTGAAAAAATATTAATTTAAATGATATATATCATGGCATTTTCACTGTTTCATGGGGGGTTTGCCGCCACCGCTCTCTGAGGTGCTTTCCCTCCTCAGTCCTCCCTCCCTCCAGTCTTGAAGGGCCTTCCCTTCACTTTATTTTAAGTTTATAAAGACTTAAAATAGTGTATAACTACTAAAATAATGTATAAATATTAAAATAAATAGAGCATCCCTACCTCGTGGTTTTTCACTTATTGCGGGAGGTCATGGAACGTAACCCCAGCAATAAGTGAGGGAACACTGTGTTTAGGGTGCTGATTCAGAAAAACTGCATTGCATAGACCACATTAGCTCTAGTTTCTGATACAGGATATATACCATCCAGTAGTCACCATCTGCTTGCCCACAAAAGACCATATTTAAGAATCTAGAGCTGATGTGGTCTATCCAATGCAATTTTCTGAATCAGTACCCCAAATAATCTCAGGAGCAGGCCTAAAATCGAAGACACCAAAGTGCCCCTGCTTCCAGGTGCCACATGGAATGGTTCTGCTCAGGGGGAGGGAGGAGGTGAAAGAGGAGAAGCAGCAGTCAGGTGGCTTGTTGTCACCACTTTCATGGATAATCAGCCTCTCCTCGCACAACATCCCTGTTGCCTCGGCACTATGAGGGTTTTGTGAAACCAATCGCTCTCGTTGCAACGGTATAGCAACGGTGAGACCACAGACTATCTTTTAGTTCTTGGGGATCACTGGTGGTCCACAGACCACAAGTTGGGAACCACTGATCTAAAGAGAACAGATTAGAACATAACGTTTTTGTGTGTCAGGAGCGACTTGAGAAAGTGAAAGTCACTTATGGTGTGAGAGAGTTAGCCGTCTGCGAGGACGTTTCCCAGGGTATGCCCAAATGTTTGATGTTTTACCATCCTTGTGGGAGGCTTCTCTCATGTCACTGCATGGAGCTAACAGAAGGCGCTCAACCTCCCCCCATATTAGAACCGCTGGCCTATTGGCCAGCAGTCTTGCCAGCACAAGGGTTTAACCCACTGTGCCACCAGGGGCTCCTAGAACATAACAGAGACAGGAGTTCACTGAAATACTAACATGTGTGACAATGCAAGTGGTTTTTGGAACTGAGCCAAATTGAGTTCAAGAAGAACATGTTGTACCATCAGTGGTGACATTAGGGTTGGTGTCACCCAGTCTAGGGAAGGGAGGCCATCTCTGGAGGCTAGGCGAAATCAGCCCCCTTGCTGCACTGTGGAACACTGTTGCTGTCCAGCTGCCTTATTTTCCCCAGGGGGGTCCTGCCATGAGTTGACTGTGTGCTCCCAGTGTCGTGACAGTGGGTGGAAAAGGGCCTTCCATCCAAAAGAAGCAAAACGAGATGCTTCTTTTGGATGGAAGTCCCTTCTCCACCCACTGTCATCCCAGCAGCAGGTACACACATCCCAGGGAGTTTTCCTTCATATTGTCTGGTGTTGGAATGGTATCTAGTTTGGCAGGAGAAAAAGATTATGTGGTCAAGAGAGACTAGGCCTGCTTGTGGGTTGGGAGAAGAGAGAGAACAGAAGATGCCCACTCCCTAATCTTGCCATTTGGAGAAGATGGAAGGCCAGGGTCCTGCTTTGGGTGAGACAGCTTTTTTAGTGTCGCCCCTCTGATGGTGTCAACCCACATTCATTGGATTTCCATGGCCATACTTTGGTCTCCGGAGTTGGTCCAGTGTTGAAGTCTCTATGTTATTCTGGCTATCCTGATATTTCACATCCCAAGACTAGAGCACAATAACTGCGAAAGAAAGAAAACAAAGTCATTGCTCTTTGCACATTCTTTTAGACGTTAGTGTTTGATTTGAAACTGAGGGGGTAAAATGAATCTGTCCCATATTACTCCATGGCTCTTTCATCATTCTGTGAAAACAAAGGCATAAAGAACATCTGTGATCCATTTACACCTTTGCAGTTTATTAGTGACAGCATATAGGTGAGACGGGGATGGGGGAATACAGCTAGAAGCCTATCATTAGTCTTTTTTGTCAGCAGCAGTACCTCTGTGAACTTTATAAGTAATTCATGTCATCCTTTCCCTCTTACCCTTCCACATAAAGGAACAATCCGTTAAGACTGATTTCTTCGAGATCTTTACAGGGAACCAATGGAAGGTCAGGGTGGGAGAAAAAAGCCTGGTAAGTCTAGGATAAATTGAAAAACTATTTAAAATTCCCCAATTAATTTTTAGCAGAGACATAGTGGTTCCCTGAAACAAAAGAACGTTTATTTTTTTCTTTCAAAGAGTAATAAATCACCGTTGTCGTATTTAGGTAATATTTAAATGAGCCTAGTGTTCTTAAAGATACCCATCCTAAATTCAGCAAAATGTTCAAGCACATTCATAGCAATGGGTGTCCTTTCCTCACTGATATCAGGATCTCTGGGTGCTTCCACACAGCCCATTACCCGAGGAGCATTCATGTTTTTAAAATGCAAATGTTCCTGAGTCTCTTTCCACACACACCTCTGAAAGCATGTGCTTTCTGGGGTGGGTGTCCAGATGTTCTCCCAGAATTTTCTGGGAGAACACCAAGAAACTCTAACCCCCCTAAATTAGCCTGAAAAACTGAGAATACCAACCCCTTCCCCAAAAAGACCCTAAAAGCAGTGTAAAAAAACAAAAGAACGTACCCAGCCTCTACAGTCCAGACACCGAAAGTAGTGGGTTTATCTCTTGCCTTCCAAGAAGGCAGGGATTAAACCCATTAACAAATTAATTTACCACAAACCAGGATTTCCCTGGTTTGTGGCATATTAATTCATGTTTGTCCAGGTTGTCATCTGAACAGTACAACACACTTTGGGATTTCAAATGTAACCAATTGTATTAGGCTTGCATATAAGCACTATTTCATCAATATCAATAACACAAAAGTGCCCTCTGTTTGTCACTGATCCTGTCCGTAGCCCTATAATTGTAACAACTCAATACTATAGTTCTATTCCTTGGCACTATGGAGTAATCTTCCAGACCAAATGGTCAAATAAATTTTCTTTGATTTAATAAATTTGTTATGCCTGTTGGCCCAAAACAAATCAAAAGGAATTTTTTTCCTGGTTTTCCACTCCGTTTGGATCGCTGGGTAGTCCACCTACGGGTAAATCCTTCTCCGGTTACCGACCCGTTGTTCATAAAGTGGCAAAACCACGGTTGTTCAGGCTGAAGAGCCTGTAGTTCCATTTTTAACAATATATTTTTAATGAAATCCAATAGGATAATTTTATCCTGAATCAAGTTGTGCACAATGGCTGCCCCCTTCTTTGTTAGCCCCAATGATATCTCACTTGTTGAATGGAGAGTCAACAAATAGATAAATCCGATTGATTCAATGGCTCTATTCTAATCAGTGCATTTTTATCTTGCTATCACAACAAAGTGAATTTCATTTTTATAGGATACTAGCATTATATTTTTTATTTATTGGAAAATGTTAGTTTCCCCCCCTGAAAATATATATCAAAATTTCCAGAAACTGCTTACTTCAGTGACCTCACTAGGGAGATATAAACCATACCAGATGACACCATTAGAGGAGGTGACACCAAAATAGCTGTCTATAAAATCTTACTGCAGTTTCAGCAGAAATTTATTGGTTTTTTTCTTTAAAAATATCCCTGTTGTTAGATACAACCCCATTTTCCCCATAAGTCCAGCTTACATATTTGGATCAAGGCTAAAGACCTATGGCATGCTGAATTTACCATTTGAATCTTTATCCCTAAGCAAAGAGTCAAGTTTCCAACTCTAACCTATTGCTTTAAAAATCCTAAACAAGTACTTTTGGACTAAACCCAGGAGCAAACAAAAAATCAATGTACAGCAAATCTAGAACAATCAAGGCTCCAGCATGTGTTTTCTAAATTATAAAATGAGAAAGGGGGAAAGAAAGAGACCCGAGAAGTCATTGAAAGCACAGAAGGGGATAAACAAGGCCAAAGCATTTTTGCTGTTTCTTCCATTGAAACCTCCAGCAACTAATGTGAAATACATCAACATGAGGCAATAATAATGCCAACTAGAGTGGAAAGTTAGCAGGTCATTTGTCACAATATCATAGTTGCTTGCTTGCTTGAGGTTTTTGGCGAAACAGTCCAAAATAGACACAAAGTGATGGAGAAAGATCCATGTTTACACAAGGCATTCTTTTTCCAGGAACAGTTGCAAAGTCTCCAGGGAAAACCAGGCTGCATCTTAGCTGGAGTCTTACAAAAGGTGAACTGCCATCAGATCTCCGAGATGCAGTTATCATCACCCTGTATAAGAAAAAGGGAACAAAATCCGATTGCTCAAACTATCGAGGTATAACACTGCTCTCCATTGCTGGAAAAATCCTTGCAAGGATACTCCTGAACAGATTAGTTCCGGCTATTGCAGAAGAACTTCTCCCTGAAAGCCAATGCGGCTTCAGAGCAAATAGGAGCACCGCAGATATGGTTTTTGCCCTTAGACAACTGCAAGAGAAATGTAGAGAGCAGAACAAAGGACTCTATGTAACATTTGTCGACCTCACCAAAGCCTTCGACACTGTGAGCAGGAAAGGTCTGTGGCAGATCCTGGAACGTCTAGGATGTCCCCCAAGTTCCTCAAAATGATTGTCCTGTTACATGAGGGCCAGCACGGTCAAGTCAGATATGGCGATGCTCTCTCGGAGCCCTTTCTCATAACTAATGGAGTGAAACAAGGTTGTGTTCTTGCACCAACCCTATTTACAATCTTCTTCAGCATGATGCTCCAAAGGGCTATGGCAGACCTACAAGAAGAAGACGGCATATATATACGCTATCGTACTGATGGTAGCTTGTTCAACTTAAGCCGTCTGAGGGCTCGCACTAAGACTCTAAACTATCTAGTCCGTGAGCTACTTTTTGCTGGCGATGCTGCCCTTGTCGCCCATTCAGAAACAGCCCTGCAGCGCCTCACATCCTGCTTTGCAACAGCTGCAGAGCTGTTTGGGCTGGAAGTCAGCCTGAAGAAAACAGAAGTCCTCTACCAGCCCGCACCACAGGAAGAACACCACCATCCTCACGTCAGCATAGGCACATCTGTGCTTAAGTCCGTTCAGCAGTTCACCTACCTGGGAAGCATCATCTCTTCAGACACCAAGATTGACAAAGAGATAGATCACAGATTATCAAAGGCATATAGTGCATTCGGAAGGCTTCACAAAAGAGTCTGGAGCAACAAGCACCTGAGACAAAGCACCAAAATCAGTGTGTACAGAGCTATCATACTGTCCATTCTCCTCTATGGGTCTGAAACATGGGTCACCTATCGCCAACACCTACGACTCCTCGAGCGCTTTCATCAGCGCTGTCTTCGCACAATCCTAAATATACACTGGACCGACTATGTGACGAATGTTGCTGTCCTTGAGCAAGCAGGGATCACCAGCATTGAGGCCATGCTATTGAGAACACAGCTGCGCTGGGCAGGGCACGTCTCTAGGATGGAGGACCACCGCCTCCCAAAGATACTACTCTACGGTGAACTCGCCACGGGTCAGCGCAAGAGAGGCGCCCCAAAAGAGATATAAGGACTCCTGAAACAACATCTCAGGCTTGGCCAGATTGATCACCAACAATGGTCCACCCTGGCCTCACATCGGGAGGCATGGAGAAGCACTATCCACAATGCTGCGGCCTCTTTCGAGAAGACACGCCGAATGGGTCTCGAAGAGAAACGACAACACAGAAAGAACCGCAACTTGGAAAAACATCACCTAAGGAGACTTTCTGCTGCGCTTTCTGCAACCGAACTTGCCTATCTCAGATTGGCCTTTTTAGTCATCAACGCGCTTGTAAAAAGCGTGGGATGAGTCCTTCCTGAATCTTCGTTCGCGAAGTAATGCCGAGAGAGACAATACAGTAAGGAGGTAGATGGCAAACAAATGTGTTCTTGTATTGGAAACAATGTAGTGTATCAATCAGAGAATTGTGTTGGTACAAGTATGTGTCCTGTGTCGCTCTAGGGCAGTTTTTCAACCAGAGTTCCCTGGGATACAAAAGAGAGAAATCACAATGAGTTCTGCGAGAGATCAAAAGGAGCTACAGATATTATTGTGCAGAGTTCCTTGAGACTTGAAAACTTCCCAAACTTTGGTCATCAGAAGCCCTAACCAGTCTGACAAGCAGCCAGGAATTCTGGGAGCTAGAAATGTAAGCATATGGAATTCCAAAGTTTGGGAAACAGTGATATTAGAATGCATTTATACTGTAGAATTAAAACAGTTTGCTACCAATTTCAATGCTATGAATAATGGGAGTTGTAGTTTTAGAAATTATTTAGCCTTCTCTGCCAAAAGTGCTGATGCCTCCCAGGATTCCATAACGTTCAGACATAGAAGTCAAAGTGGTTTCAAACTGTACGTCTACAATGCAGCTGCACCCTCAGAGGAACTGCAGAGTTGAAGTGATGATATTCAAGTTCAACACCAACAATAGCTTTATATTTAAAACTGACCAATTTCTGTTGCTAAGGAGAATACTTGTCCATAAACCAGATCAGTTCGTTGAAATTTTCAGGAGGAACAAATGGTTGGGAGGTAACTAGCAATCCATCCCTCCCCCCTAGTTAAAGGAAGTGACCATTGGATGTTGGAGACAAGAGCCTGTTTCTACCTTCTCTAGCTAAAGGGAGAATGACTCAGTAAAGTATCATGAAAAACGAATAGTCTGGAGATTAAATCTGGCCTGTGGTCTGCCATGTTAAGAGTGACATATGCATGGCAATTAGGCTTAGAATGAAATACAGTATGGCCCTTGTATTTGTGGGGGATACATTCCAAGCCAACAGTTCTGGTCCAATTTACCTGTCCGAACATATCTCCTTTTATGAGCCAACTAGAGACTGGTGGAGACGAGACACAGGGCCTTCTCAATAGTGGCCCCTTGGCTGTGGAACTCCCTCCCCAATGACATTAGACAGGCTCCATCTCTCCTGGTCTTCAAGAAAAGGCTAAAAACCTGGCTCTGTATACAGGCATTTGGGGAGTAGAGTAACATGGATTCAACTTTAACCTAGCAGTCTGAATATTGTCTATGGTAAAACCAACAAGTTGGAAATCATGGCTTGGCACTTATGTTTTAAACTGTATTACTGTTTTATACAACAACAAAACTTTGTTATGGCCACTGAGCAGTATACTGTTTTATATGTTTTTAACTGTTTATATGTTTTAACTGTTTTATGTTTATTGTTATGTGCACGATGCAGCATTTAATTTTTGCCGTAGTTTGTAAGCTGCTCTGAGTTCCCTTTGGGGTGAGAAAGTTGGGATATAAATGGAGTAAGTAAATAAATAAATAAAATAAGCCAGTTTCCCAGCTCTTAGGAATTGTGGGAGCTGAAGTCCAAAACATCAGGAGGAGCATGGTTTGAGAAACTGTGGTATATGTGAATCACACTGCAAATGGGACCTCCCCCTGGACCCAAAGCCCAATTGTTGTGTGGTGCAGAGTATTGGTTTGAAAAGGGGATTGCATCCGGGGAGGGAAGGGAAGAAAAATGTAGGAGAGAACATGTGTGGGAGAGAGAAAAGGTGAAAAGGTATATGACAAAGAATCCAACCCTTTCCTTTAAAACAAATGGTAATAGACATTGAACTATGCATACTGCTGTTATGTATTGGAAAATTAATTAAAATTAGACCATTAAAATGTGGAAATACCACCTTTCTGGAATTCTGGTAAAGCTCTGCAGAGCAAAACCCTGTAATCATTGGCCAGCTCCAAAAGACCAAGTGGCAGGAACTGTATGATTGCTTGTTTATCTTTATATTTTCCAAACCAGTTATTGCAGTCAAATTCAGGGAGCGCGAGACAAGGCAGTTAAATACGACATGCAGAACGTTGATGAATAGGAGAAAAAGATAATCCATTCCGCCTCCAGATGTGAACAAAATCGGAGCTTTTAATTTAGCAGGACCCAATAAAAAGCAACATGTAGCAATCCATTAAAGGCATTCAAGCATATGGCTCAGTTGGAACATCAGTGGGGATTAGATAGAAAGTGGTAGAATCATTACCGTACAGGAGGATGTGGAGGAGAAATGCACTTTGGAAAGAATGTCTAGACAGCTGGTTAATAGACAACTGATGGTTAGTAGTAATCGAAAAGACAAATTTGATAGAGAATACTGTATATCACAGGCACAGATATCTCAATGCATTGCGCTTTCTGCAATACTTCCTTGTAAGTTTTGTTTCTGTCATAGGCAGTAAAAACATGCATTTTGGGCTCTGTAAGTCGAGCCTACAGGTGCATTTATTTATTTCCTTATTTACAGTATTTATATTTCGTCCTTCTCACCCTAAAGGGGACTCAGGGTGGACACAGAACATACATATGTGGCAAACATTCAGTGCTGTTTTATACACAACTAGACAATTATATATAGATAGGTGATATATATATATATATATATATTGGCTTTCCCCATCTTTCCAGCATCTTGGAAGGTGTTGTGCTTGATTCTGGCCATGAGGGGTGCTGTTGCTCCATCTCCCTGCCGAAGAGCTAGTTTGTAACTTCCTCCTTTGGACTGAATCACATTCATTCTGAATGCCTCAGAATACCTCCCCTGCTTTTCTAAATGAGTGGTACCTATGATTCTAATTCATTTTCTTTGCTTTTGAATCGCTAGGTAGAGAGAGAGAGAGAGAGAGAGAGCGAGAGAGCGAGAGTGCGAGAGAGAGAGAGCTGCTCCCAAAGGCAGGAGAGTCAGATTCTGGGGACGGAGCAGAGACTTTGCCGGGAACTAGAAGGAGCGAGGAGGGGCATGAGAAAGGGGGAAAGAGGGGTGCGGACCAGGGTTTTTTTTGGTTCGTGATCTGCACCCCCCCCCCCAGCGGTTTGCGCCCCTAGGCCACGGCCTCGTTGGCCTTATGGGTAATCTGGGCATGTAGGTGGGCGGTAGCTGGGCTAAGGCTAGGAGCTCACCCTGACTCGGCTTCGAACTGGCAGTCTTTCAGTTGACAAGACTGATTACAGCTGGTGTTTAACCTGCTGTGCTAAAGCCAGTTCTTTAAAACTGGAGAATTGATGCAGTTTGACACCACTTTAACTGCCATGGCTCAGTGCTATGGGAGTTGACCTTTACAGGGTGAACCTTGTGATAGCAAAAAACCTCGTGTGATAAACCTAAATAAGTTAGGGTTTCTCTTACTTCTCCTGGATGGACAAGCCCTCCAAAAGAAATGAGACTGGCTTCAGAACAAGAGGCCTGTTTTTAGCATTATTACAAAAAAAAACCTTAGTTGATTTGGCATTACCTTCCTATTCCTTTTGAGTCCTGATCACAAACAGTTCAGGTACATATGCCATATATTCGTTATTGTAGATCCCCAAACATTGGGTTTCATTGAAAGAGGAAATGCAGATGGCCTTTCTTAGATGTTCTCCAAAAAACTAATTTCCTCTTCTTCACAATGGAATTAAAGATGCTAGCTCCTATCAGTATAAACTGTCCTTTTCAGAGGGATATATTTATGTCCGACTACTCAACATTCTATTAAAATTATCTTAATTGTATCCTACCTGTTATATTATTTCAGTGATTGCACATATTATGCAGAACACATATCAGATTTCATTATCAAGGTCTTCCGTTTTGAACAAAACTTCTTTTATTGATTTGTTTCATAATTTGTAATTAAAAGATTGAATTGATAAAAGGGGAAAACTAATGGTTTCTGTAATCAACTAAAATAAAATAGAACACTTTAAACTGGTTTTTTTGGTAGGTGGAGGGTTTTTAACAAAAAGAATGAAATTACATAAATTTAAAAGAAAGTTTGAGCATATTTTGTCTATATTCCAACATACATACTAATAACCCCTGCATGGAGTCACTGCCTTTATTTTTGCAACTCTATTACGGGGCCATTGTGGTGCAGTGGGTTAAATTGCTAAGCTGCAGTCTTGATGAGCTCCTGCTGTTAGCCTCAGCTTCTGCCAATCTAGCAATTCAAAAACATGCAAATGTGAGATCAATAGGTACTACTCTGGCAGTAAGGTAACAGCACTCCATGCAGTCATGCCGGCCACATGACCTGCAAGATGTCTACGAACAACACCGGCTCTTCAGATTAGAAATCGAGAGCACTCTCCCACCCCGAAATCGCTATTGTTATTTCCACTATTATATTGAGACACCAAATATCTAGACATTTGCATCTTTGTGTAGAAAGAACACAAGCTTTGTGTAGATAGGGACCAAGCTATAGGACAGTGCAATAAAGCAGTAATAGGAATCCTTATCAAGCCAACTAGATTCAATGTGGATGGTCAAGATGGTTTAAGCAGTGGATTTTAATGCTGAAACAAATGTTTTTGATGTTTATGTATGCATATAATTTATTTATGTCCTGGCTTTGAATGTTTGCCATTTGTATGTTGTGCTCCACCCTGAGTCCCCTCTGGGGTGAGAAGGGCGGAATAGAAATGCTTTAAATAAATAATAAACAATAAATAGAAGATACTTGCTGTTCTTTGAAAATATTAATCTTCTCTTAATCTGTTCCTAGAATATGATCTTCATTTAATTGAGTTTCTATAACAGGGATGAATTAAGATTAAAAAACATATTGATGAATTATGCTGTTAAAAGGAGTACACATTTCAGACTCTACTCCTGAAACCTGATTTCAAACAAAGGACCACATGAAAATGGAGGATGTTTTGATAAACAAAGAAAGGTTAGACGCCGCTATAATCCTCAATTTACTTATGACAGGCATTTCTATGCATGGCCATTTTTTGTTATGGAACCAAATAGAGTATAATCAACCCTATTTATATGTAATATGCCAAGACGTTCTTGGCATATTACGTATAAATAGAGTCAATTATTAAATCAATATATTTTATTTGGTCCCATATCAAGATTTAATAACGGACCCTATTTATATGTAATGTGCAAAGAGCCTCTTTTCCTTTGTGTGTCAAACATATATAAAGTTCATACTTAATGACTTGGAAACACTGATTTCAACATATCTTTTGTTGCTGTTACTAAGGTAAGATGGAGTTTGAATATATTAACTGGGTCCAGAATTTATGTTTGCAAAGGTTAAGCCACAATATAAGCCAGGTAACTACTGTTACCATTTTATTTAACTTGCTATTGTTCAAAGTGGACTGCATAAGCAATGTATGTATTAAAATATGCCTATGCATATATATCATGTGGAATAATCATATCTTCTGTTACATTATACATTTTGTCACTTCAAGGGAATGGCTAATTTCTAGTCACAATTCTACCCAGCAAGCAATAGTCGGCAAATGCCAGGATGTGTATTATAACACAATCATTTTTCACATTGTACTTGATTTTTTATTATTGCAATATCAGTGCGTTCATTTCTATAAACCTTAATAAAATCCAGAGCCACCTCTGCCTGAAGTATAAAATGCACATTGCTGATATGAATTCAAAGTATATGGCACCATCTGTTGAGAGAAATCAACAATGCATATTATTATCAGCATATTCTTAGGGTATGCATTAAAAATGACAGCATCTGGATTATAACAGTACTACTGGGGGGGATGGACAGCATATAAACATGTGAAAAAATGGTTTTAACTAGATCAGCATTTCTCAACCTGGGGATCAGGTCCCCAGGGGGGTCGCGAGGGGGTTTCAGAGGGATCGCCAAAGACCATTGGAAAACATATTTCTGATGGTCTTAGGAACCCCTTAGGCAGAGAAGGCTGAAGATCTCTCAACCTGTCCTTCTCTTCCTTTTTGGAAACAGTGACTTCTCCCACCAAAAGCCCTCTTCCGCTGATTGGCTGGCCTCTCAGTCAAGTGGAGGGTTTCTTCTAAGACTTCAAGTGGGGATGGGTGGGTAGGCATGCTTGGCACTTGGCACTGTGGTGTGCATGTGCAGGCAAGGGAGAGCATGTGAGGCTGGAGGGAGGCTCATGCCAGCGAGTCCCTTCAAAGCATGGAGGTTCTCTGTGGGAAGTTCGGCTCAATTCCATCACTGGTGGGGTTCAGAATGCTCTTTGATTTTAGGTGAACTATTAATCCCAGCAACTACAACTCCCAAATGACAAAATCAACCCCCAACCCCACCAGTATTCAAATTTGGACATATTGGGTATTTGTGCCAAATTTGTTCCAGTGAATGAATATACATCCTGCATATCAGATATTTACATTACAATTCATATCAGTAGCAAAATTACAATTATAAAGTAGTAAAGAAAATAATGTTATGGTTGGGTTTCAAAACAGAAAAGCACTTAAACATAGTTTTGGTATCCATTTAAACATAGATTTTGGTATCCATTTAAACATAGCTTAAATACATTCACACCTGTAAAATGTCAGTTGTAAACCATAGTTTAAAATTGACTGAGGAGGCTTGTTGGAAAAGATCAGTATTCAATTCTTTTAAAGTTCTGACAGCCCGTTTACCTACTGAATCTCTTCCAGCAGTCATTCCACAGCCTAGGGAGGACTTGTGGAAACATTCATCATATCTTCCTGAGGGTGATAATAAATATATATATATATTTCTAATTTTGTGTATGTGTGTTTATGAAAATAGATAGGTGTGGCCCTCCAAGGACTTCTGAAGATATAATGTAGTCTGCTAACCTTCCATAATAGCCCACCCCACTCTACAAAGTCTCCGATTTTCTGCACTTTGATAGCAGTTTATAACCTACTTGGAAGGTATTTTGTATGTCTTGACTAATACATAATTTTTAAGTCAACTAAAAGAAAAAAAATCAACAAGAAGCTTTTCAGAGCTTCCAGCTTCATCAGCCATGCTCACTGATTCTGTGGCCCAACATTCTTCCAAACCAATTATTTCTAAAATGGGTAAATATGGTGTAACGATACCACTAATCACAGTCTTAAACCATTTGCTGATCTTGGATACCTGGACTGAAGTCAACGTTTAGAAGCAGACATGGTCTATAGAGTCAGTCTTCCATATCCATCGGTTCTAAATTCATGAATTCAATCAACCATGGTTCAAAAATGTTTTGGGGGGAAAGTGACAAAGCACAACACCCTTTTTTTCGTGTTGGGAGCGACTTGAGAAACTGCAAGTTGTTTCTGGTGTGAGAAAATTGGCCACCTGCAAGGACATTGCCCAGGAGACACCCAGATGTTTGATGTTTTCCCATCATTGTGGGAGGCTTCTCTCATGTCCCCACATGGAGCACAATACCCTGATGTGTAGACATTACTGTCTATTGCTTCCCTCCATTTCACAGATCCTCAGGCTGTCTCTAGGACTCCCTTTTACTATGTCATTGTATCTAATGGGACTTGGAGCATCCATGGATTTTAGTATCCATGGCATTCTGGAACCAAACCTCAGTGGATACTGAGGGTTCACTATACTACTGTATTTTCCGGTGTATAAGATGAATGGGCATATAAGACAACCCCCAACTTTTCCAGTTAAAATATAGAATTTGGGATATACTCGCCATATAAGACTACCCCTCTTCCAACACACACCAAATATTTTTTTTAAACCCTCATCTGATTTTATTTCAGATCCGAGACTATCAGAGAGGTAGTCCGCTCTCCGGCTTAGTAATGGAGATGAGTACTAACCCCCAGAGTTGGACACGACTAGACTTAATGTCAGGGGAAAACCTTTACTATCTAGGGTTGGACTAGATGGCCTTTGGAATCCCTTCCATATCTAGGATTCAATAATGGTGATGGTGATGGAGTCTCCTTATATTGATGTTTTCAAGCAGAGGCTGGATGGCCATCTGTCAGGAGGGCTTTGATGGTGTCTTGCTGCCTGAAAGAAGGGGGTAGGATTGGATGGCCCTTGCGGGGATCTTCCTATGGAATGGCAATTAGGACTCACTTCAACTGAAAATGAAGGGATTGCAGGCTTCATCCACCTGGGTACATCGCTGACACCTTGGCAACCGAGGACTCTCAAAGCAAGGGACAGGGCTTCCAGGCTGAAATTAGACTGTCAGGCCACTTGGGGGCACCAGAGGACAGTCAAAGGTAGACTCCCCGGACACTCTTGCTCCCTTCAATTGCCTGGATATGGCGACATCGTTGGACCCAGAGCTGGAGAAGTTGCTTGAAAGTAGAGTGGGGAAAGCGGCAGGGGCGGAGGACCCCCCCCCCCCCCCAGCGACGTGAGGCTGGGAGCCACTGGGCAACAGAGAGAAGAACCAGCCGCCTCCTCCCAGCCGCACAAAGGTGACTGCAAAGCTGCTGCGGGGTGCGGGTGGGGCTGCTTGGAGCTCCCAAAGGAGGAAAGAGCTGCCTGGCCTGCCATGTTTTCACCCGGCCCATTTTATACCTGGTATATAAGATGACCCCCAGCTTCTGAGAGGATTTTTCAGGGTTAAAAAGCCATCTTAAACACCAGAAAATATGGTAGCAAAACACTTTCAGAAAGCCTAAGTTGATTAATATGATTCTGGTAGGATGCAACAATCCTATTCTTTTTGAGATTCAAATAATTCCCAGTTTTTTCTTCCATTAGAAGAAAATTGTACATTATAAAAGATTTACAATGACCTTTTAACTATTCTGAGATCCCTCAATGCACATCCAAAATAAAAAATGGCACAGAGAACTTTTATTTGTCATGCTTCAAAACACTACATAGTTTGCCACACAATTACATGAGCTATTACCATCCTGAAATTACAAAAATAGTTCTTATATTTTATTATTTCTATACATAATTTGTATGTATTTTTATACAATGAGCACTCATAGTGGTAAATTCATGTTCTTTAAAAAGCAGCTTATGACATTACTTTTTATGAAGAAATATCTAAGATCGATTATGGTTTACCTTGCTTTCAACAATGAAGAACATGGCTGTGCTGTTACAGATGTGCCCAGTCTAATCTAGACAAGGATAAAATGACACAGACACGCAGCAATATTAACTATTATATAATATGCCTTGCATATTCCATCTGCATATTAGGAACAGCTTTTCTATTTGTGGTGGCAAAGTTTTAGAAATCACAATGCCAAGAAAAAGGCATTCAAGACACATGTGTGATGGCAAAGAATAATGTTACATTGGTTCTTCTGCACAATAGACCTTTGTGAGCTAAATAATTTTATAACAATTTTCACAAATGTCTATGCTCTTTTACCCTAAACACATTGGTCTACATAACATATCACCATGTTCTCCATGTCTGTATGGCAGCTGAGTCCAACACTAGCCTGAGTCTTTAAATATAAGGCTATAAGACACAGTTTAACATTATGGGAATAGACTCCAATGAACCCCTAGCACTCCACTTCTATTGATATAAACAGGCTGAAAACACTCGCATGAATAAACTACCATTTTTCATTACAGCCTGATTTAGAAAAAGTGCAGCTTCTTCAAAACAGTCAATTCAAATTAGTTGGAATCTTGTTACAGCTTTCTCTTATACCACTACATTCTGGTTTAGCTTTATATTTTAATTGAGTTATGGTGAGTAGCTCATTCTTTACAAACTATGCCCAGTTGTTTTATTTCACTGCATCAAAGGATAAATTAGAATCATACCAAAATACAGTTATAAAATTTTACAGAAATATGTACATTACACACAAAGTGCATTTAAAAGAACCTCAAAATACATTTTTTAAAACCCAAAGGTATTTCATATTACAAGTGAGATGGAATTCAAGAACAGTGCTGAAATAACATTTCATCGGACAGATGTATGTCCTTAAGGGGGTAAACGTGAACTGTGATTGTACAGCGATTGAATCCAGAATCATTGTAAATTGTTTCTTACGTAAGTTAGACAATATCAACTTATACAATTTGCACTGAATTGCCTAATTCCTTTCCCTTTCCTAGTACAATTTCAGTCCTCACAGTGCAATGTGAAGACTGCCATATTTTATCCATTTAAAGTAGAATATTCCAGAATGAAAGCTATTAAGAATGTAAGTAATATCCATAGTGAGGATGTTTTTTGAACAGCACAGGCAGCTATTCCAAGGTGAAAAAAATGCATGCATACATCCTCAGAAACCATAAGAAATAAACAAACCTCCTATTGTACCAGGAACAGAAATGATGAACTGCAGCATAGCATTTTCAGGTCATGATAGGAATCAGACTGAAGGGATATTCAACCAAATTCTCTTTCCCAAACACGCATACCCTGCATGGATCACTTCCAGACAGACTAGTTTACAATGGTCTTAAATGCTTCTTTAAGGACCTTTTTGTTTCAGGGATGGATCTTTCTTAAAAATTTATCCATTCCATATTCATCTTATCTACAACTCTGACTTTTCTCCTAAAAATGTTATACTATAAAACCCTTATAGCAGTTTATGAACTCAAAAATAATTTCCTTTCAAACACAGCATTAAAAGTTTCAACAAAAAAGAATAATATCTAAAGGTATGTAGGTGATATATAAAGGTTGTATGTGCCAGGTTCTGTTTGTGTCATTTCAGTCGTATCATTTGAAAATCCGTACTGTTATTTCCACCTTACTCTATATGGTGGTTGAGTTATTAACACTCCTATGCACTGGAAAAAAAAAATCTTCACTGCAATCCTTTATCTTACTGTATAAACCTTATACATTTTCTATAAGCCACTACAGAAGAAGACTCAACCATTTACAACCATTTATTTCTTTATATCTTAAACCTACAACTGTTACAGCATGAATTAGAAAAGTTATTTTTGAGGTTTTTATCTATTCTGTCCTTAAGTTACATTTGTTGTACAACTTTTTAAACAGCATTTTTGATCAAAAGTTTAAGACATCTTGTATAAAGAAAATACGACATTTTTGGAATTAATAACCTGCTACTTTTTTGTTTCACACTGATTTTAAGGCTTGACTGTCTGTTGTAATCCATTTATTTCATTTTGGTCCAAGAATGGTCTCATTATTTGAACAAGGCTATTCATAAATGCTTTCTGTTCAGAGCAGAAAGAATGTTAAAAAGTGTTATCATGAGAAATTTCCCCATTATAGTTTGCTAAACTGATTCCAGAAATGATACACAGCAAAATACTAACACATCAATAAATAGGCATTATGCCAATTAGCAATAACATACTCTGCCATACTGCAGAAAACTCAAACTTTCAGAGATAAATCTATACAGATTTCTTTCTGCCATTCAAATTTGTAACAATGATGGTTATCTAGCGAAGGGCATTGTCAGCATTAATATTAAACAGAAAAGAATTTACAAGTTTTGTTACCCAAGATCTGGGACTATTTACATTTGCAAGTGCAAACATAAGATATAGGCAAAAATGGACACGATCCAAGCCAGAACTAAACACTTCCAAACTACACCGATCTCCATGATCACATTAAGCTTACAGAAACCAATAGAACTTCAAAATGCTGAAATTGCATGATATTAAGTCTAGTCTTTCATAATTTTTAGTAACAACTTTGTCGCCCATCAAAAAGGGACTACTGTTATGATGGAACAGGCTTTCCTCAGTTGGCTAGCAAGATCCCATTCAAAGGAAAATACAGTGTGTTCCTAGTGTAAAAAGTGTAACAGCTAATGACAGCGTAATATTGTGCCTTTCACCAAAGGTCCCCATTATACCCAAAGGGCCCTATCTCTATACTGCTATGATGGCATGGGAGCTATGGAGTAGCTGCTTCCAGCACTATAATGATATCCTAAAAAGGGAACATGTGATAGACCGGTGACGACTGGTAATGCTATTTTCCTTGCCAATGTTCTTAGGAGTACAGATACAGCCATTTTATCATCATAATCATTTGCCTTCCAAATACAAGGTGGAAAGGAGTTGTTAAGCCAGCAATTCTAGAACTGATCATTTGTTCCTTGAATTAATTCTCACTGATGATCAACATGTGGAAGTATACTTGTACCCACAGACACACAAGCTCTTAAAGACAAAATACGGATATATAGCAACTCTGAAATCTAGTTATTTATGCCAAAGTGTTCTTCTGCTACCACTAATACATTTGCTTCTGTCAGAAGTCTACAGTTAAATATGACCCAAATTACAATGAAGTGAACTTGTGCAGAAATCAAAAGCATATTTAAAGAGTTCTGAGAAAAGCACACAGGCCACCAACCACTTTATAAGGATCAACAAGTATGTTTCAAATTCTATAAAAACTAGGTTTTATTTAATGCACTGCATTTTACTCCTCATCTTATTCCCATTCCTACAAATACGAACCAATCAAGTGGTATTCAGTGTCTCAAGCTAACTGATAATAACAAGTACTTCAGCTGAATGGGATCTTATAAAAACATAATTCCAAACATTGATAACAGAGTTGTGATTTAAATTATTAGATATAAACATTTCTTCTAATCCTACAATATGACCACACTGGTTTCATGTAACAGATTGGACCTTCATCTATGCTAAGTCAGAAGCACTGAAAATATCATGTCATTAGCTTATTCCATTATATGCTTGTTAGTGGCACACTGCCATGTATACAATGTAATGGTTGTATACTGACTTATAGATCATGAAGCTTTATTTCCACAGGGAAATACAAATATATTTGTGTTTCTCCATTCCTTAGTGTTAACAATTGGAAATAATACATACACATTTGGGAGTAGAAAGGAAGGAAATATGAAGTGTGAATATATACAAACTGCCTCCTTTCTGATCATGCTTCAAAATATAAAAGCCTTCAGGTCTAACATATATGCATCCATCCACTCTTTCAGTAGTACCAGACATGGTTGAATGTTCAACTTCCGATGGTAAATGAAAGAACCAACAGTCTTTTTCTTTTGTCGCACAGGCATCGCTCTCCTTCTTTACTGAGGCGGCAGAGGTACATTTAGATACTCAGACTGTCCCAGCTGGTAAGTTGTGTTTCCTCCACAGTCTACATATTGGTATCGCTCTTGAGATATTTGTTCAGAGTGGCCAAAATATGAGGTGGTCACAGTCACTCTGCAAAAAACATTGGGTGGGGGGCGAGTCATATTATACACAAGTTTTACAATATAATAATATAATAACTTTATTTTTATACCCCATCACCATCTCCCCGAAGGGACTTGGGGCAGCTTACACAGGGACCAAGCACATCATACAAAATTTACTAGCTAAAACACCGTTAAAAACATATTAACATATAATATAACATAAACAATCCAATTAAAACTATTAGAACAGTAGAGTATAAAAACATTGTAAAAATGTATCAAACCAAACTCAACAACCAGTCATATAGTGGGCATGAAAAGCTCATGAGCACATTTACTTCATTAACTAAGATACACTTTTACTGGTTCACCAAATGTATTCAAACACTTGCTTATCTTAAGATCCTTTTATTTTCTTCCCCACACTTCACAACAATAAATCAGTATCAATAAAACTATATAAAAGAGAAAGACGGGAGGAGAGAGTAATGAAAGTGGATAAAAAGGGGAAAATTGATTTTTTTTGGTGTGAATAAAAAACATACTTACTGCATCATGACTACTATGTTATGTACTTTGATAGAAACTAGGGTACAAAAATCACTGTAAGAAAGAAAGGAGCATTAGGACATTCTGTAACATGAAAAGTCAGAAAATTTAAGTAAACATGTTTGCTTTGGTTTTTTTAGCTGCCCTGTATCTCTTTCCCTCAAAGATAGGTTGAATGCAACAGGGACAAGAAGAAATCAAAGCTATTCAAAGATTCTATATTTCTCAATTTTCCTGCATCCCACACTTTTGTGCCTCGCCTCACATGAAATAACCTAAAACAGAGATGAAAAAAGCACGACACATTATGTCTCAAGGCTTCCTTCCAACTCCATACACTAGAATTTATTTGTGTGAGGTTGCTTAAAATGACAATGGGGCGACATATTTGAACATTTAGCCATAGTTTCCCTTCCCTGTTTGTTCAAGACTGGTGGCGAACTTTTTGAAAACATTTTGACCTTATGGGCTAGTTAAGTCCAGCTATTCAAAGATTGGGCTACACTGTGATATCTCTCTGCTACATCCCTAAGAGAAAAAATCCTGAGAGTCAAACACTTACAACATGTAACTCATCTCATCTTGTATAACAGTTGGCACCATATAATCAATCTGGGGAAAAACACACAAGAAAACTGGATAAGACTCTCGAAACTCTGCTGCAAAAAGTAGTCATATCTTATTTGACAAAGCTATATGTACCTGTTTCATATCCAAGGGTCCAATATGGGTGTTATTGCTCAATCGTGCTTTTCCAATAACAGTCTTTGAAAACTGTACCTGGGCTGTAATGTTTTCAACTTCAACAGAGTAATAATTGTTGTTTGTTATGTTCAATGTATTCTATAGAAGAAATAGATTTGAATTTTAGATTAAATGAGGCCAGCGTCATCCTAAATGTCTATCTAAAGTCCCAAGAGGCTAAGGAAGTGCAAGCATATGCAATAATAACCTTACCGTAATATTTAAATATATGATGCGCCTCTGTGCTTCATAACTAACATATACTGACTTGACTCCGATGTATTCCACATCAATAGATCGCGGAAATAAGAAAAAAACTGCCAGGCTGGAGAGTAGCAAGCAAACGATTACAGAGGCGGTCACATAAAGCTTTCTGTAGAAAAGACAAGTCAGATTACCAGTGTGTACCTATTTTTAAAAATTCAAACACTAGCCCTGGACAATATCTTTGCATTATGTACATTTATTTTATTGCTATTAATTTATAATATTTTATAGTCCTTACAATTATATAGAATACACCAGGAAATACATACACACACACTGTATGTATGTATGGGTTTTTGGGGGGGTGTATTTTTTTCTATTGTTATCTGTCTATCTATCTATTTATCTAAATTGAATTAAACTTAACAATTTATGTAAATATAATTCCATGGCCATAGAAAACATTATGAAGCAAAGAAAGCACATGAGAAAAAATTATCTTTTTTAGAAGGCTCCAACTCTCACTCTGCATTAAATGAGCATTCCAAAGGGACACTGAATTTTCAAGACATCACATGATCAGATTCTGTTGGCCACAGAAGTATTGATACAGTCCTAAGTTTTTTTTTATAAAAGATTTGTATATCTGCAACAGAATACTGAATATAACTTGGGAATTAATAGACAGCCTACACAGTTCTTTAAGATAAGCAAAATGCCTGTACAGCTGCAGCTTTCAAGCCAGTCACAAAGGCAACCGTGTCCAACAGCTGAATAATATAATTAGATTAATGATGCTCTCTGTTATTTAACAGCATTTTGGAAAAGCTTTGTCCAACCTGCTGCTTCCTTTGCCATTCACTCATTCTAAGGCAAGTTATATTCTTAACATACTCAAAGTAACATGCTGCCTAACCTCTGAAAGTGTGGGGGCGAAGGAATGCAGCATGAACAACAAAATTAATTGTTCTCTGCTTGTCCACACACCCAGGGCTTCCTGAGCCATCCCGAAGCTTTGGTTGCAGAATTATTACGATATGATACCAATTTAACTGCCCACGGTCCATCCTATGGAATCTTGAAGTTTGTAGTTAGTTGTATCATCAGAACTTTGTGACAGAGAAAGGTAAATATTTCACAAAACTCAAAATCCCTGAATTCTTTAGCAGTAGTCAAGTGGCATCAAACTACTATAATTCTGCAGTCTGGATGCAGCCTGTTTTGGCAATGCACATTTTGTGGCTACAACATCAAACCTAACTTTAGGAACTTTATTTTCCTTTCCCCTGCTTTGTGCATCACCTAGCCCAATGAAGAGTTCTGGTAAACTCAAAAGTTTGCATGTTTCTGTGGCATTTGCCTTGGTTCTAATAAAGACTGCACAACTGTGGATTTTGGATCTCTAGGCTTCTAACCACTGGGGAAAATATCTTTAATATCATGGTTATGAAAAATAGATGGTTATAAACAAAAAAGGGTGGATGGACATATCTTGCTGTTTAGCTTCCCTTGGTGGTTTATATCTCCTAGTCTCACAAAGACCAACATATTGACCTCAGCCACATTGACCCCTCCCCCTTCCCTTGAATTCATCTAATGAAACATGGGAACGATCTAGTATTGTTTGAAGCTTGTGCCAAAAGTAAACAAGATTGTTCATAGCAAAGCAATCCAACCTGTATCACAGGAAGCTGTATGCTTATGAAATATACAAGTGCACAGGAATAATTCCAACCACCAGATGTCAAACAGTGGAGTATTTCATCAGAATCATACTTTTCGATTCTAGATTTGGTTAGACAAAAACCTAACTTCAAAATAATCCATGCTCATTGTTACAACTTACGTTCTTCTTGGTCTCAGCCTCTGATCGCTGTATGGAATCAGGGCAACAAGCTGGTTTTCCTGCCCTAAAAGCAGAAGGAAATAATTGCTCAGTATCCATGATTCCACAGCTCTGAGCCATGGCAGTTAAAATACTGCAATAATACCACTGTGTAGATGCATTGAGATTTTTTTTAAAAAAGAGGCAAATGTATTTTAAAGGGCAGCAGTGGTTATGTTGTTCATGCATTTAGAGATTAGTATACAATCTAAACCTACCACGAGGGATCCTCCCTGTCCCTTGACAAGTGGGGCATGTGACACTGTCTCTTCCAGTAAACTCTACATATGGAAACTGTGACACATCTCCATTTCTTCCATCTTCACTGTGAGATTCTGAGTGAACTAATCCATTCCTCATGTTGTCTGATGATGAAATCCCATCCTCTTTAGAGGCATGTGAAGGCATTGAAAAAGATTTCCCCATGTCTGTTGACAGTAAAGTTAGAGACAGACATTAGTCATGCATGTCAAACACAAGGCCCGTAGGCCGAATTTTATGTGCCCCCCCCCCCAGGTTTTCAATACCAGGGCAATATAAGTTACATTTAGTCTTACAATTACGAATGGCCCTTTGAAGGCAATCATAAGGTTGTTGTGGCCCTAAGTGAAAATGAATTTGACACCACTGCACCCCTGTTAAATCAGCTCAATTGCCTGCCAGTTTGCTACCATGCTTGATTCAAAGTGTTGGCTTTGGCCTATAAAGCCGTAAACGGTTCTAGTCCAAATTCCCTGTCCGGATGTATCTCCCTTTATGAGCCAACTAGAGCTTTAAGATCTGTTCGGGAGGCCCTGCTCTCGATCCCATCCCCTTCACAAGTGTGACTGGTGGGAATGAGAGACAGGACCTTCTCAGTGGTGGCCCCTCCGCTGTGAAACTCCCTCCCCAGTGACATCTGGCTAGCCCCATCCCTCCTGGTTTTCAGGAAAAAGCTAAAGCCCTGGCTTTGTACACAGGCATTCAGAGAGTGAGGTAATACAGAATTCGACTTCAACAGCTTGAATAATGACTATGGAAAAGTCAATAAATATGGAACATGAAGACTCGGCGCTCTGTACATTTTAACCTGTTTTTTATTGTATTTATGTTTTAACTGCTCATATGTTTTAACTGTGTTATCGTTTGATAGAGTATGTTTTATTGTTATGTCTATGATGCGGCATTGAATTTTTGCCGGAGCTTGTAAGCCATCTTGAGTCCCCTTCAGGGTGAGAAAGGCAGGGCATAAATGAATAAATAAACAAACAGACATAGACGTTTTTTTTTGGGGGGCTGGACTATTAATAAGACTACGTTTGTTATTCTTGCAGGAAGAAGATCTTCCACTGATTCTTAAGACAGTGAAGGCTTCTGGACAGTCATTCTGAAATAGTCAACAGATGTAAGCAAACACAAGATCGTTGAGTGCATGTTTTTAGAATCTGCTATAAACCATTAACCGAAATCTAATTTAGATGATAATTTACACAAGCATACACTTCAGAAAAAATATTTTACAACTATTGTAGCCAAAAAAGTGTAACTATATTTTCTGACTTCAATTTGTAAATATTCAAACCAATTATTTAATTGCATTTTTGCAAGATCCTATTAGCCAGCAGAAAACGCTCTTGGCAAATATGTAGCTAGCTTATCAACAGATGGTATTAATCATGGCTTCTTGCTTTAACTCTACTTAAGATCCTAAATTAATTTAAAATAATACCAGGTTTGTAATTCTTTGTTATTTTAATCCCCATTACACGTTGATTGTTTCAACTCCCGTTTTATTCTGTCTGGTTTCAGATTTTGTTTTTCTAGGTTTTGTTTTTGTTTTTGCATTTTAACATGCAGGCTTTGTGTCTCATTTTGGGTTTTTTTTTTTAATTGCGTTGCTTTCGTACTGTATTTCTAAATTTGTTATTGCATGGTGTTATTCCATTCTAGTTTAGACTTTCACTCAGACTAGAAAATCTCCTTTATAGGGATATTATCACTATAAATGATTTAACACATCTGAAGCTATGCTTCAACTTACTGTCCAAAGTCACTGAAGATGATACAATATATAAGTTATTTGAAATGTCTTAGGAAAGTGTCTGGAAAAGCAGGGGAAATGCTGTAACTCTGATCTGATCAGTTTATTTGAGATGTAAGAACTCAAGGATCTGGTTTTACTTCTTCGTTTTGTTGTAAACCAACCTAACCATACTTTAAGTAGTCAGATATATTACTTAATACCATTAAGGAAAATAAACTCTGTTATATCATGGCTGCATTGGGCCTAAGGTTTTAGAATCAATACCATGGTCTATTTTGTTGTATTGTTGTGTGTCTAAAGTCATTTCTTATTTACACCAACCTTATGGGTAATCTACCATGAGGTTTTCTGGGCAGGATTTGTTCATAAGGGGCTTGTTTTAGCTTTTGAAGAATTTGTGAATGAAAACATTTTTCAAAGTGCATACTTATTGATTTTTCTTCAGAACCGTGTATACCACAATAATCATTATTATGTTGAGGTTCTGAGGGAAATCTACCTCGTGTATTAGTATTGTAAAGTCACTCATATGGACCACATGACTTATAACAACCTTAAGGCAAAACCTTCATGAGATTTTCTTGGAAAGATTTATTTACAGCACCTTTGCCCTTGCTGTCCTGAGGCTCATACAATGTGATTTGCCCAAGGACACCCAGAAGGTCTCAATGACCAAGCAGAGATTTGAACCCTGGTTTCCAGAGCCATAGTCCAACGCTCAAACATGCTGGCTTTAGGGGGCACACAGTTATTGCTAACTATATACATGCCCTCCACAAATCATCATCCAGACACCCAGAGACTAAAAACTGAGCAAATAACTCGTCAATATAGATACAGGAAGTCTGCAAGTTATGAGCAAGATATGTTCTCTAGGTTTGTTCTTAAGTTGAATTTGTTTATAAGTTAGAACAGGTACATTTTTAAGTGTACTTCCAGCCAAGAATATAGTTAGATGAGATAGAAATAAGCTTTGTATAGCATAGGGAAAAGTTAACACCCCTGTGATGTTTTGTTGTCTTTGCCCCTGTTCAGAAGATATTGCCTCACTGTGAGAATTGGATTTTGAAAAGTTTGGCTTCTTGTGGAAATGAAGATTGGTGATAAAGCTTCAGTTGAGACACCTTTTCCCCCTGATAACTATTTCAGGACTGAATTTCCCTTCCAAGGGGAAGACTTTTCTCATTTCCTGTTGTCTCACCCCTGTTCTTAATTATGAATCAGATGTTTGTAACTCAGGGACAGCCTGTATTATACTGGTCCATGTATATATGTGTGTGTATATGTAGATTTGCTTCACTTTTTATTAATATGTAAATTTAAAAACAATTACGAAACTGATCAGTAGCCTACTACCATCATCAGATAAGACTTCCTCCGTCCACCCCAAGGATCCCATATCACATTTACCATCCCCCAAGAGGCCCAGTACGTGTTTTGTTTTAACCCTCCCTATTTTGTATTCAATCTGTACCTAAATAAGTTTGTGTCTGGTGGGATTGGGGGAGCAGGGAGGGTGTAAAAAGGGCTGAAGCGCTATGGAGAGAGAGTTGGGGGGGAGGAGAGAAAGGGTCTATATTGCTAATTGCAGCAATAATATGTTTCACGCTTATATCTATGCTTGATGTATTTATAATTTTAATGGTTATTTTCTACAGTTAAATGTTATTGATTTGGATATGTGAGATATATATATGAAAATAACCATTAAAATATAAATACATGTGTGTGTGTTTGTGTGTGTGGGGGCATTGAATTGGCCATTTATTATGTTGTAAACCGCTTTGAGCCCCCCCAGGGGTGAGAAAAGCAGTATAGAAATGCAGTTAATAATAATAATAATAACATATACAATAAAAAGAAAATAATAGTTTGTTTTATCATAATGAATATTTACATACCATCTGTGATAAGACATGTTCTCCTGCAATACTGGATTAATTGTAACACAAAGCTATGATTAACACACTATAAAGCAAGCCAATATCTAAAACAGTTTGTTTGGTTTGGTCCACAGAATTTTCTTTTGTTATTTTCACATTCTATATTTCAAAAGCTATCAAAGCAAGAAAGCCCATGAAAAGGTCACCTTAGTGTCGCTACAAGTTGGAAATGACTTGAAAGCACACAACAAAATGCAAACTACAAAAAAAGTCACAACTGCCAACATTTTCTGCTCCTGTGTATTTTCTAGAGACAATTACAGTTATTAGTGTCAGGAACAAAACCAAAATGCATTACTGTACTTTTAATTAGACAATTTTCCAAAACTCTCAAATCCACTGCAGTCCCTTGTCATTTGTAATAGCAAAGGAATAATTATTGCAAATACCACATCCATCCCAGAAAACAAGCAAAACAGAAATAATGTCATGATTCTAAGTGCAAATGTAATACATGTTGTTTGATGTCAACCATAACTTGCAAATCCACCATGAATTATGACTTAACATTCATTAATCTACAGGACACTGGTAGGCATGTTCAATGCTATGCAATGTATATGCAAGTCTTAAGAGTCCCTAGATTTCAGGCATCCTTTTTATTTAAGCTAAGTCTCGAGAGGAAGAAAACTGTTTGAGGCCCCAAACCTGCTTGTACCAAATGCTGAAGATGCAGAGTAAATAGATCCTGAAATATCATTTTACTGAACTAAAGAAACAAATGAGTAGTGAGGCAAAGTGCAACATAGGTTAAAAAAATGATAATATAAAATATAAAAATAAACCCATTTAGTATGTGGCAGAATAAAAAAAAGGAAATTCTGATTTGGCATAAAATTGATTCTGCTCAACAAAAAAGCATGCAATAATAAATGTATTAAACTTTTGAAGACCTACAGCATTCAGTGATAAAAATGTCAAATGGGAAACATTTCTGGTGACTGGCCACAGCCCAGCAAATCAAGTTCTCTCATGAATAATAGCTATTAACACTTTCCAGTGCTGGATTTCCAGCAGCCTATATACAAGGTGATACGCACACACACACACAGGGAGTTCTTGAGTTACAAATGTCCAACTTACAAACAATTCATACAGGCTGTCCCTGAGTTACAAACGTCCAACTTACAAATGACTTATAGTTACAAACGGGAGCGAGATAACAGAAATTAAGAGAAATCTACCCCTTGGAAGGGAAATTCACTCCTGAAAAAGTTATTATGGGGAAAAGGGGCCTCCACTGAAGCTTTGTCACCAATCCTTGTTTCAACAACAAGCCACATTTTTTTCAAAATCCAATAATCACAGAGACAGAAAGTGAGGTGAAATTTTCTGAACAGGGGCACAGAGAGCAAAACATACACCTCAGGCGTGTTAACCCTTCCCTATGATATTCAAAGCTTGTGTGTGTGTGTGTGTGTGTGTGTGTGTGTGTGTGTGTGTAATGTTTGGCTGGGGTTACTTTAAAAATGTACCTGTTCTGCATTACATACAATTTCTTCTTAAGAACAAACCTACAGAACCAATCTTGTTTGGGGGCTGCCTGTATGCATATGTATGTGTATGCATGTTTATGTGTATGTATGTGTGTGTATATGTATGTGTGTGGGTATATATATATATATATATATTTAAAAATTCTTGGCTTTTCTTCACAAACGAAGATTCAGGAAGATCTCATCCCACACTTTCTCCAAGCGCGTTGATGATTCAGAGGTTGGATGTGTCCTTCGAGCCTGTGCAATGGATTTTTCTGGTGGAGCGGAGCGTGCACAGAACTGGCCTCACCCTTTAAACCAAAGGTTCGTCTGCTGGGGCCTAGCAAGCTTAGGACGGTGGCAGCGAGGTCCTCAGATCGTAGGTTGTGTTCGAGTTTCCTTCTCTTAGATGGTTGACCTTACAGGGTTAAATGAGCACCATTTGCCCGAGTTTGAAATCAGAGTTTTCCTTCTCCTAGGATGGTTGCAAAAAGGCTAGAGAGCCCATCCTTCCCGTTGACGCTCTTTGTCAGACCCTTCAGTTGTGACCTGTCTGGCACGGGAGGCCCTATTGGTGGCTATTATGCCACCGCCAGCATAGCTCACAACTTCATTAGGGTACGCAAGCCTCTCCCCCACAACAAGGGGGCGCCAACAGAGAGGATATATATAATTATTCAATGTAAATATATAGTATTTATTTAACCTGGATACCTATCATTTGCTAGGCATACACAAAATGGAACCCAAATCTAGACACAAAGGCCAAGCATATCCTCCGTCTTGTGCAGAATACTATAGTCCAGTGCTGTCCAACTTCTACCGGACCTAGGGCCGGACTTCCAGTCACTGATGACCTGGGGGGCCGCTCCGCCCACGCCCCCGGCCCCTCCTCCTAAAGTGTCACGCCAGCCTCAGAAGCGGCGATTTCGCTTCTGAGGCTGGCGTGACCCTTTAGGAGGAGGACAAGCCAAGGAGGGAGGCTTCGCCCTCCCTCCTAAAGTGTCACGCCAGCCTCCTCCTCTGTTCTGCCTCTCCCACCGGCGCACCGATCAGGGCCGGGAGGAGAGGGCAGAACAGAAGGCGGCCTATGGAGGAAGAAGCGCTGCCTTCCTCCTCTTTAGGCATGCCTCGTCCTCTGTTCTGCCTCTCCCACCGGCACCCCGATCAGGGCGCGGTGGGAGGGCGCCTATGGAGGAGGAAGAGCGCTGCCTTCCTCCTCTTTAGGCATGCCCGTCCTCTGTTCTGCCTCTCCCACCGGCACCCGATCAGGCGCAGGCCAGGCCTGGAGGAGGAAGGGAGCGCTTGCCTTCCTCCTCTTTAGGCATGCCTCTGCCTCTGTTCTGCCTCTCCCACCGGAACCCCGATCAGGGCGCCGGTGGGAGAGGCAGAACAGAGGACGAGGCAGGCCTAAAGAGGAGGAAGGCAAGCGCTCACCTTCTTCCTATTTAGGCACGCCTCCTCCCTCCCTCCCCCCCCGCGTTTCCGATTGGTGCGCCGGGGGAGAGGCGGGACGGAGGAGGAAGGGAGCGGGCGGGGCTGGGTGACGTCAGGCTCGGCGCCGGTGCCACACCTGACATCACCCAGCCCCGCCCCCCGGAGATCGAAATTTTTAAAATTACTAATTTTTGCAGGGTAGGCGGGGGCCATAGGGAAGGGGCTGGGGGGGCGTATACGGCCCCGGGGCCACCAGTTGGACAGCCCTGCTATAGTCAGTGGCTTTATTTTGCCCTGACTTGTCAATACTAGAAAGGGAGGGAGGGAAATTAATGTCTGACATTATGTGAAAAACCACCACTCATCTATTTATCTATTCATCCATCCATCTATCAACCGGTTAAATCCTTTGTGTCATGAAACCTTGGCCCCATCTACACTGTCATATAATGCACTTTGGGAATGCAATTTAACTGCATTCAGAAACTGCATAGGCCTATGGCAGTGTAGATGGGGCCATAGAAATGTTAAAATACTTTTTAAACTTAAAAACTACAGAGATTTTATGTAGGCAGAAATTCTCTACTGACAAGGGAAAATAAATTACCCAGTTCCTGTTGTACAGTTTTGACAGAGGTTTTCCTGAAAACTTTATTTCCCCAAGACTCCCTTCTCTCTAATGTCAGTTCTTATCCAAGGCATCCCTCACAAAAAGAGATTATTTATTTATTTAATTATTTATTTATGGTATTTTTACCCCGTAGCTTCTCACCCCCACAGGGGGACTCAGCACGGCTTACATTTGCAGCAATACAGACCGCACCACCACAATACAATTTTAAAATACACCATATAATCAACATCATTAAAAAGCATTAAAAACATTTTAAAAAACATTACATTAAAAACCACTACATACAACAATAATTAATTAAAGCCATCAAGCGGAACACATTGTCAGTCCAGTCAAGTCCAAAGTGTCAATCCAGTCAAATCCAAAGGTACAATTTACATCTGCTGCCCAAAGGCCTGGTCCCAGAACCACAACTTTAGCTTTTTTCTAAAAGCAAGGAGAGATGGAGTCGATCTTATTTCATTTGGGAGTGTGTTCCATAGGCGAGGGGCCACTGCCGAGAAGGCCCTGTCTCTCGTCCCTACCAGCCGCATTTGCAATGCTGGCGGGAGTGAGAGCAGGGCCTCCCCAGATGCTCTTAGACTGCGAGATGGGAAATAGAGGCAGATGCATTCAGACAAGTAAGCTGGGCCAGAACCCTATAGAGCAGGGGTGCTCACACTTTTTCAGCATGCGAGCTACTCTTAAAGCAACCAAGTCCGAAAGATCTACCTGCCCCCGCTGCTGTGCGCTCCCGCCCCCATGCGCTCTTGCCACCGCGCGTGCTCCTGCTGATTTTTTCCGTCCGCGCAGCGCTTCTTCCGCCTGCGGGGCATTGCAGGAAGGAGAAAGCACGAGGCGGGGCATCCAGAGGGAGCACTCCACCCTGCCTGTCTCGCCGGCAACGGAGGCTGCACAGCTGCTTCTGGACGAGAGAGAGGCAGGGCGCTCCCTCCAGAGGCCCGGCCTCGTGCTTCCTTCTTCCTGCAATGCCCCGCAGGCGAAAGAAGCACCGTGAGAGCGGAAGCCAGCAGCAGGAGCGCGTGTGCACGCAGGGTGTGCGCGTACATGGCAGGAGCGCCCCATCCAGCTGGTGAGGCCCGAAGATCACCTGGAAGAGGGCCGAAGATCTACTAGTAGCTCCCGAGCTACCTAATGAGCACCCCTGCTATAGAGCTTTATAGGTCAATACCAGCACTTATCTTCAAAAAGTGAGGAAAATTAGATTGTATTGCTGAGCATCTTTCACCTGAGGCTTCTTCAGGCTGCTTTCTTTTGTAAACGTGGGCCCTTCACCTAGAAAAGCAAATACATAAAGAGCATAAGAAATATAAACACCCCAAGTTTGGCTGCAATGGGGTTGAGGAAGGCCCAATAATCATCTGGGCCTGTGCTGCCCCTTTCTCTCTTGAGTACGCATGCGCAGAGTCATTTCTCACGGCTGGAGAGGCCTCCCTTTGAGGGATATTTAACCCCCCCCCCCGCAGAAACGTCGCTTTGGTACAACCCTTCATTGATTCTATGTGGGACTATACCAAAGCCGTACCTGCCGTAGGGGGGTGTTATGCAGATTGTAGCACTGCCGTCTATTCCCCCTCCCCCTTCGCAGGCTGTATTTTGGTCCAACCTTCCATTATTCTAAAGAGGGTTGTACCAAAGCAGTGCATGCGGAGGGGAGAGGTGGAAGACGAAAGGCAGCAAGAAAGCCACTCACAAATACTGCTCCCCAATGACTTTTGCCTCTCTGTCGAAAGCAGGCTGGCTTTTCTAGCACTAAGTGGAATTGACTACAGTTCCCAGCATGCTCTTTGCTCAAAGGAGAAGCCCTGCAATGCCTGCAGACAAAACACCCTGAAGTTTTTTTTGTCTTTAACCATAGAATAATATGGAATATTACAGAGGAGAGATCTAAGATTTCATTTTTTTTACCCCATGGAATTTTTTAATACACATACTTTAAAAAAATACAACTGTATCTCAAATGTTACATCTTTTGATCTGGGCAGGAATTCCTCCCACAGGAATCCTTGTTTCACTGGATCCACTGGATGAGGAATGAGCAGAACACCCTTTGTCCAGAGGAGGTTCATCTATACAATGCTCAATGCTATGGCACTATGGGAGTTGTAGTTTCACAAGGTTCTCTATAAAAGGCTCACCAAACTACACATCCCTGGATTCCAAACTATAGAGCCATAGCAGTAAAGCATTGTTACACTGCATTAATTCGACAGTATAGATCAGGCTTGGGCAAACTTTGGCCCTCCAGGTGTTTTGGACTCCAACTCCCACGATTCCTAACAGCCGGTAGGCTGTTAGGAATTGTGGGAGTTGGAGTCCAAAACACCTGGAGGGTCAAAGTTTGCCCAGGCCTGGTATAGATGTATCAAAGGCTCTGAAGACCAGAGTTCAAATTCCCACTCTGCCATGGAAACCCATTGGGTGACTTGGGCAAGTCACACTCTCTCGGCCTCAGAAAAACATTTTGCTAAGAAAACCCATAAGACAAATGAATGAAAGGCACTCGACAACAGCAAACATTTAAACCTCACATTTCCTCCATTGACTCTGATGTCCCTCCACAACTCCTCCGTAAAGTAGGTCAGACTAAAAAAATGACTGGCCCAAGAAAGCCAAGGGTGCATCTGAACTGTGGAATTAATGCAGTTTGATATCCAGTTTCACTGCCATGGATCAAGGCTATGTAATCTTGGGATTTCTAGTTTGGTGAGGCAACAGCACTCTTCTTCTTGCAAAACCCAGGTCCTATGGCAGCTAAAGTGGTGTTAAACTACATTAATTCTGCTATGAAATCATGGGAGTTGCAGTTTTACAAGGTCTTTAGCCAACTAGTATTGGTCCCTTACCAAACTATGAATGCTATGGAATCCTGGGATTTCTAGTTTGGTGAGGCAACAGCACTCTTTGTAAAACCACAGCTCCCATGGCAGTTAAAGTGGTGTTAAACTACATTAACTGTGCTAAGAAATCATGGGAGTTGCAATTTTACAAGGTCTTTAGCCAACTAGTATTGGTCCCTTACCAAACTATTAATGCTATGGAATCCTGGGAGTTATAGTTTGGTGAAGTACATGCACTCTTGGGCAGAGAAGGCTAAAGACCTTGGAATACTACAATTGCTAGAATTCGCGAAGTATAGATATATACCAGGGCTGTCCAACTTCTAACCGGCCAAGGGCCGGAATTGAGGTCACTGATGACCTGGGGGGGCATTTGGCCCCGCCCCAGGCCCCTCCCCCAGCCCCGCCCCCGCCCCACCCCCAGCCCCCTCCTAAAACTGTCATTCTCCCTCCTCCTCTTTCCCCGGCGCCGCGGCGCATGGGACACCAGCAGCGCCGGGAAGGAGGAGGAGGAGGCCCACCTCCTCGCACCCTCCCGCCCTACCCGGTGCAGCCGGTGTCCCGTGCGCTGCGGCGCCGGGGAAGAAGGAGGAGGAGGGAGAATTCTCCCTCCTCCTCCTCTTTCCCCGGCGCTGCGGCGCACGGGACAGCAGCGACGCCGGGGGAAGAGGAGGAGGGAGAACTCTCCCTCCTCCTCCTCCTCCTCTTTCCCCCCGCCCGCGCCCTTGCCCGGATCCCGGGCGCCGGCGTGCGCGGGGGGAAAGAGGGACGAAGAGGAGGCAATCAGCTGCCTTCTCCTTCGTCCCTCCTCTTTCCCCCCGCCCGTGCCCTTGCCCCGATCCCGAGCGCCGGCGCGGGGAGGGGAAGGAGGAGGGGCGAAGGAGGAGGGGCCAGCTCTCTTTCTCCTCCCTATATCGCTGCCTTGTCCCTCTCTCGGCGGCGCCGATGCAATACAGTTTGCAGCGGTGCCACCGAGAGAGGGAGAAGGGGGCGGTGCAGGGAGGAGGAGCTAGCTCTCTTCCTCCTCCTTGTACCACCCCTTGTCCCTCTCTCACCGGCGCCGATGCGATCCGGTTTGCATCGGCGGCGTGGAGAGAGGATGGAGGTGGTGGTGCAGGAGGAGGAGCTGGCTCACTTCCTCCTCCCTGCCCCGCCCCTCCCCCCGGCCACCATGTTTGTTTTTTTTAAATTAGATTTTTTAAAAAAATTAAAAATGGCGGCCGGGGGCATAGCGGGGGCCGTGTCCAACAGGCTGGGGGGCCGTGTACGCCCCCCGGGCCACCAGTTGGACAGCCCTGATATATACTTTGTGAATTCTAGCAGTTGTAGTTTTCCAAGGTCTTTAGCCACATTCTAACCACTGCACCAAATGAATGGTCACAAAGATGTACTTTGCACATGCTCATGGCTATTCTGATATTTACTTTGCATGCAGAACTGTCTAAAGCAGTGTAATGAAAGGTGTTGGTTTCAGAAGACCAGCCAAGCAGCCCAAACTTTCTGAAGCTTATCCATTATTACCATCAGGCTGATGGTATCAGCTCTCTGAACTGTACTGTACCATTCTAATGTGATTTAAAACATGCCAATTTGCCAAATGGTAATATGCTTCATTCCCCTTTTAACAGAGACATCAGCACTTTGACATGACATAAATAAATTCTGTGTTTTTATAAGGCATATCTTAAAATACTAAGGTAATTTCACTGTTGATATTTTTGATTTTCATGTCCTTTGCTTAAAAATTTGTTTAGGTCAACAGTGACTAAACACACACACACACCCTTCCAAACTGGGAAGCAGTATCACATAATTTTACATTTAGGCTTCATCCCACAGTCATGGATTTATGAAAAATTCCCAGTGGCTTATGTTTACATTTCGAAAGGATCTTACATTTCATCCAGATCTTATCACTATGTGATATGCCTTTTTTAAAAAAAGAAAAAAGTATATTAACTTTGGTTGTGTTGTTCATAACCTTAAATCACCACAATGCAATGGACAAAATATTTAGCCACTACTATATCATAATATTCAGCCACTATGGCATCAAAATATTATACTTATTACACTGTGATGATCTAAAGTTTTTAAAAAATGACAAGCAAAGTGAACCCAATGAAATAAATATAAATTAAGACAATATAGTAGCAATGCCTGGATGAAACAAAGAAGGTAATCAAACATATTTCTGAATGTTGAGGTTTTGTACTGCTAAAAACCAGCATCTGCAAAGACAAACTTTGTCTATAAATAAATTACAAACATGTATATCTCTCCTCATTATGTTGCTGGCAGGAATGGCAGGAGTGCATCTAGGCTATAGAATTAATACAATTTAATACCACTTTAACTGCCATGGCTCAGTGCTATGGAATCATGGGAGTTGTAGGTTGTAAGCCTTTTCTGCCGAATAGTGATATGCCAAATCATACTACAGTTCCTATGATCCCACAGCATTGAGCCATGTCAGTTGAAGTGGTGTCAAACTGCATTAATTCCAGAGTGTAGATGCACCCTGGAAGGCCCACCTCTACACATAGCGTCAGTCAATATTAAAAAATCCCTCCCTCCCTCTCTCTCCCGGGTTATGATAGGATGCACTTACACTATAGCATTAATATATCTTGATACCACTCTAACAACCATAGCTCAATTATATGGAATCATGTGGGTTGTAGTTTTATAAACACTTCCCTGCCAAAGAGTGCTGATATCTCACCACATTACAAATCCCAGGATTCCAGTAGTATTGAGCCAGGGCAGTCAAAGTGGTGTCAAACTGCATTCGTTCTACAGTGTAAATGCACCCAAAGGAGTATCTGTATCACTTTCCGCATTTGCCTAAAACACCCCTCCAACTTGGAAGTAGGGTGATTTTCCACCTCCTGACTTAGAAGTGACTAGATGCCAAATTCCCTATGATAAAAATAGCCTGAATGAATCTTGAAAAAGCTGAGCCATCCTTCCCTATTTCCCCCAAACACAGTACCACCAGCGTCCCTCTGAAGTCACTCTTGGCCATACTGTTGCAAAATATTTTTTCAGGCCCTCAAATATGGCACATGATGGGGCAGGAAAAGGGGGGTGGGAGTAATAGTAATACAAATCAACAATCCTCATGTATATTCAGAGCCTGTTGAAATCATCTTACAACTTCAGAGAGAACAGTCATGCCATCTGGCAAGGTTTTTTTTTCCAATTTCTTGTCTCTTCTGCATATTCTACCTTTTGTCGCTGTATTTAAGGTAAAGTTATAGGCAAACCTGAAAATTCACACCACCTCTGTCTTGCTCTGAAATATTTTGGGCTCAAGTGAAAACTAGCACCTTCCTCTGTAGTTTATTTTAACGATATGGCAAACTCAGGACCACATCACACTAGAGCAGTGTTTCCCAACCAGTGTGCCGGGGCACACTAGTGTGCCGTGAGCGATCATCAGGTGTGCCGTGGGAAATTGGAACCTCCAGGAAGGGGGAGAGTCTAGTGTGTTGAAGTATAAAAACCCTAAGAAACCTACCTCGATAAAGGCACAAAATTACAAACACCCCCTCCCCACCCGTTGTCTACTTGGTCTCTCCCTCTCCATGCATTGGGAAGACCCGCCTCCCTTTCCCCAAGTAGAGACCTCCTCTTGCCTCCTGGGGGGTTCTGTGTGGGAAGTTTGATTGTAGGGGAACTATAAATCCCAGCAACTACCATTCCCAAATGTCAAGGTCTATTTCCCCTGAACTCCATCTGCTTTCATATTTGGGCATATTGAGTATTCATGCCAAATTTGGTCCTGATCCAACATTGTTTGAGTCCACAGTGCTCTCTGGATATAGGTGAACTACAACTCCAAAACTCAAGGTCAATGCCTACCAAACTCTTATAGCATTTTCTCTTGATTATGGGAGTTCTGTGTGGGAAGTTTCTGTCTTTCTGCCATTCCTGCCAGGATATCTATGTTGAGTTCATCAAAACAAGCCCAGGTTTCACACTGATTGTATAAATACATTTACAAACATATTAACTATGTGTATTACTGTGTTAGAGTGTCATTTTGTGTCATTTTGGTTGGTGGTGTGCCCCAGGATTTTATAAATGTAAAAAGTGTGCCGCGGCTCAAAAAAGGTTGGGAAACACTGCACTAGAGAACAAATCCACTTTAAATCCGGCTCCTGCCTCCTGCAGAATTCTGGAGTTTGCAGTTTAGGGAGGAGCCTTTAACAGCCTCACTAAACTACAAACCCCAGAATTCTGCAGGAGGCAGGAACCAGATTTAAAGTGGATTCGTTCTCTAGTGTGATGAAGTAGTAGATATCTAAATTTTAAAAGGTTTTGGACTACTGCTCTTATAATTCCTTTTCATTGACCTTGCTTAGGAAGATGTGAACTGAAATCCAAATCATTTGCAAATTTAAGCTCTACAAACATATTTGGGAATGAGTCCTGTACTGACCACAGTAACACTTCCTTCTAAGTTAATTTGGGTTACACCTTTCCGGTACTACTCTCTCCATTAGTCCTAATCACAAATGTGATAATACTGTACTAATAGTATTCAGCCCTGACAGTAAACCCTTTTAAGAAGCTGCTGTTTTATTTATTTATTTATTTAAAACATTTATATTCCGCCCTTCTCACCCCATAGGGGACTCAGAGCACAGCATATATACAGCAAACATTCAATGTTGGGACATAAAACCATAAATATATACAAACATTAAAATCACTTATATCCACATTAAAAGTTACTTAAAAACCATCTCAGGACACCATTTGGCGTCATTGCACTGCCTCAAAGGCTTGGTCCCACAGCCAGGTCTTCACCATTCTTCTGAAGGACAGGAGGGAGGGGGCTGATCCAATATGCCCAGGAATAGAGTTCCATAACCAGGGTGCAATCACAGAGAAGGCCCTGTCTCTCGTTCCCACCAAATGTGCCTTTGAAGGTGGCGGGACCGAGAGCAGGGCCTCCCCTGAAGATCTTAGTTTCTGCAGTGGTTCGTAAAGAAAGATGCATTCGGACAGGTAAACTGGGCTGGGGCCGTTTAGGGCTTTATAGGCCAAAGACAGCACTTTGAATTGTGCCCAGCTGGAAACAGGCAGCCAGTGGAGCTGACGCAACATGGGAGTTGTATGCCGCTCCAGTTATTAACCTGGCTGCCTCTCGTTGGACTATTTGAAGCTTCCGACCAGTCTTTAAAGGCAACCCCACATAGAGCGCATTGCAGTAGTCTATCCAGGATGTGTTTAAATCAGTGGGGTCCAGTGATGGCTTTTTCAATAGCTGTTTTATCACAGCTTCTTTTAAGCTTGCTGGAATGTTGCCTTCCCAAAGGGAGGCATTAACCACCACCTTTACTCACTCTGCCAAACCCCCTCTGGTTTCCTTTATCAGCCAGGATGGGCAGGGGTCTAGGATGAATGTGGTTGCCCTCGCCTCTCCAAGAATCTTGTCAATGTCCTCGGGTTGTACAAATTGAAATAAATCCATTAAAACCAGAAAAGCAGATGCTCTCGCTACATCTTCAGAGACTGCAGTAACTGTGGCGTCCAGGTTGGAATGAATCAGAGCGACTTTATCCACGAAGAACCGAGCAGAACACAGTCCTTTCTTATTTCTCAATGGAAGAATCTGTAGTCTCTTCTCCTGCTTGGAGATTATTCATGAAAACTAGAGACTCAGGTACAGGACCTGATATGTAACAACCCTAGACTGACTAGGGACCCTTCCACACAGCCCGACATCCCAGAATATCAGTAAATCCAACAATATCTGCTTGAACCAGGTTATCTGAGTCCACACTGCCATATATTCCACTTCAAAGCAGATAATGTGGGATTTTATTCAGCTGTGTGATCAGGTACAGGACTCAGCGAACAGAAATTGACTCATCAAGTTCTAGAGCAGTTGTTTTCAACCTGTGGTTCTCCAGGTGTTTTGGCCTACAACTCCCAGAAATCCCAGCCAGTTTACCAGCTATTAGGATGCCTGGGAGTTAAAGGCCAAAACCTCTGGGGACCAAAGGTTGAGAATCACTGCTCTAGAGTTTAGTAATCTCATGCCATTTGTTTTTGTTGCTGTTGTTGTTTGGGGGGAGGGGTCTGGTCACACACATCCTGCCCCACTGGAATTATTGTTCAGTAACATAACACACTTTGCTCCAGTTCACAAAACTAACCCTAACTACTGCACGGCAACTCACTGTTAATTACAGTGTTAGCAGAACTAAATTTAATCACTTAAGAATACTTACAGGTCGGCTTTTGATTAAAAATAGATTATCCGTGTCATTTATTTATTTTACAACCTGCTTTTCTTTCTGTATTGGGAATCAGGATAGCTCACAACCAGAAAGGTGAAAAAAAAATACAAATACAAAAAACCCCAGCAAGATAAAACATTTGGTTGAGAAAAGATCTACTAGCACCACCAATTTTTTTTTTAAAAAAAACAACCCTTCCTCAGCAACAAATAGCTTGCAAAAATCCTCCCTGGATAAATTGTTCTTTTTGTGTCAGCAGAAGAACAACAGGGTAAGATTAATCTAAATTCCTGTGAAAGAGAGGTCTACTATCTGATGAAACCAAATTTTCCCCTGATGACTTTAAAGCAGGCATGGGCAAACTTGGGCCCTCCAGGTGTTTTGGACTTCAACTCCCACAATTCCTAACAGCCTACCGGCTGTTAGGAATTGTGGGAGTTGGAGTCCAAAACACCTAGAGGGCCAAAGTTTGCCCTTGCCTGATATATAACATAGGTAAGCTCAGATGGTGAAATATGGCCCGTCATGACAGCCTGGATCCAATCTGTATAGCGAGCCTAACAAGAGCTTTGAATTATACCTGAAAATAGACAATCTACAAAACAAAGAATGAACATCTTCACTCTTACCTGAGCCCTGAGCAACCATTTTATATATTTATACAAACAACAGAAGATTTACACATTATTTAAGACTATAATACCCACACCCTTGTCTTCCATGTATTTTGGACTTCAACTCCCAGAAGTCTCAGCTGTCATGGCCAATGAGCAGGGATTATGAGAGCTACAGTCTTAAACATCTGGAAGACAAGAAATGCACTTATACTGTAGGTAGGATTAATGCAGTTTGACACCACTTTAACTGCTATGGCCCAATACAATGGGATTCTTGGATTTGTAGTTTTACAAGGTCTTTCACCTTCTCTACCCATAAGGGTTGGTGCCTCACCATACTACAAATCCCAGGATTCCATCACATTGAGTGATGGAAGTTAAGTGATGTCAAACTGCATTAACTCTACAGTGTATGCATCCCAGAGTATGGGAAACACTGATTTAAAATAACATTCAACAGCAAAAGAAAACAACTGATGTGTGTCACAGGCCTGTAAGTGACCTTCCCTTCACTCAAAATGTCCTGGACTACAACTCTCATCACCACTGGCTATGTTAGGAGCCCCCGGTAGCACAATGAGTTAAACCCTTGTGCAGACAGGACTGAAGACTGACAGGTTGTAGCTTTAAATCTGGGGAGAACGTGGACGAGCTCCCTCTGTCAGCTCCAGCTCCCTCTGTGGGGACATGAGAGAAGCCTCCCACAAGGATGGTAAAACATCAAAACATCCAGGCATGACGTGGGCAAAATCCTTGCAGACAGCCAATTCTCTCACACCACAAGCTACTTGCTGTTTTTCAAGTTGCACCAGACACCGGGGGGGGGGGGGACCTGGCCATGCTGATTTGTAATCTGACATATCAGTTAAGGAGGGCAGAGAAGTTATTTTCCATTCTTGCATTCCACAGTTAGATATTAAGAATCAAGTCAATCCATAGTTAGAAATTAAGAGGCAACTAAAAAACCTTGGCACTCAATATTTAGTCCGTGGAGATTCTCCTTATCCTGGATCTATTTCTCAAGATTCCCAGCTTATTCTGTCAAAAGAATTAATAATCCCCCACACACACACACACTTACTTTCCCCCAGAAACAAGATCCATGTCACACTTCATACAATACACCTGTATTACACTGCACTCTGTACTAACAAAAGTATCATTATTACAGGTTAAGATTAAAAGAAGAAAATGACACAGAGATGAAGTCACAGTTGGCACTCCACAACCCTCTTGGCACAAATAGAAGACATTTAGCAGCACACAACATAAATACTAGTCGTAAAAAGACGTAGATGCCAGGCGTCCCTATGCCAAGATGACATCTCTTGGAGGCCTGCTTCCAGCAAAAATGAAATGGAACAAACGAAGGGAGAAAACACACACCGGTGTATTGGGAAACATTAAGAAAGGGAGAAAAAGACTAGACAGGGAAAGGAGCAAAAGGAAATAGGCCATACTAAAGATCAGCATCGTATCCAAAGCATGAATGGCAGGATTTCTGACATACAGTAAGATCCTAGCAAATTAAACCTTTGAATGGCTAATTCAAAATGGCACTTAATCAGCCCTCTCGTTATATCTTGCTTCGTAATGAACAGGGTGATCCTTACACATTCATGTGCTTTCAAGTCATTTGTCAATTTATGGCAGCCCTATGGATTTTACTATGCAAAGAGGACTCGAAAGGTATTTACATTAACCTCTTCCACACAACTGAATAAAATCCCACATTATTTGCTTTGAACTAGGATATATGGCAGTGTGGACTCAGATATCCCAATTCAAAGCAGATATTGTGGGATTTTCTGCCTTGATATTCTGAGTCATATGGCTGTGTGGAAGGGCCTACTGAAACCTCAAAAGGGGTCATTTCCCAGTATTTTTTGGAGACACGTAGCTACAAAGCTGGTTTGGAATGTATTCATATTTTGAAGGTATTGACAAGATGGAATGTGTCCAGAGGAGGGCAATTAAAATGATCAAGGGTCTGGAGAACAAGCCCGATGAGGAGCGGCTTAAAGAGCTGGGCATGTTTAGCCTGAAGAAGAGACGGCTGAGAGGAGACATGATCACCATGTATAAATATGTGAGAGGAAGTCATAAGGAGGAGGGAGCAAGCTTGTTTTCTGCAACCCTGGAGACTAGGGCGCGGAACAATGGCTCCAAACTACAAGAAAGGAGATTCCATCTGAACATTAGGAAGAACTTCCTGACTGTGAGAGGTTCAGCAGTGGACCTCTCTGCCCCGGAGTGTGGTGGAGGCTCCTTCTTTAGAAGCCTTTAAACAGAGGCTGGATGGCCATCTGTCAGGGGTGCTTTGAATGCAATTATCCTGCTTCTTGTTAGGGGGTTGGACTGGATGGCCCAGGAGGTCAATTCCAACTCTATGATTCTATGATTCTATGAATCCATTCTGGGGCCCGAACCCTCTCCCTTTTTGTTACTTATTTTAAAACAAGAAAATGTACTTTGTAAATGACAAATAATGTAAAAATGCACATTCACATGGAACAATAAAGAAAAGAAAATTCAACTTAAAATGGTAGAAGCACAATGTTGTGACACGGAAGCACAAAGTGAAGAGGAGGAAGCATAATTTTCTTCATACTGTACTCATTTCAGCCTCCCTTCCCCTCTTTCTCTCTCTTCATGAAGCCAAACATACCAAGAATAAAAACCACGCAAAATTAACTAACCCAAAGTTCCTCAAAGTGGACAAGGGATGAGGGACAGGGCCTTCTCAGTGGTGGCCCCCACCTGTGGAATGCTCTCCCTAGAAAGATTAGGTCGGCTCCATCACTCCTCTCTTTTAGAAAGAAGCTCAAAACATGGTTTTGGGATCAGGCCTTTGGATAGTAGGTTTGGCAGTAATCATAATGTCGGAATTTTGTCTATGACAGGCTTTGGACTGGGTTGTCCGTTGCTAAATCAGACTTTGATTCGGCTACATGATAATCTCTCTCTCTCTTGGCATTACTTCGCGAATGAAGATTCTTAGGAAGGATTCATCCCATGCTTTTTACAAGCATGTTGATGACTAAAAAGGCCAATCTGAGATAGGCAAGTTTGGTTGCAGAAAGCACAGCAGAGAGTCTCCTTGGGTGATGTTGTTTCCAAGTTGCGGTTCTTTCTGCGTTGTCGTTTCTCTTTGAGACCCGTTCGGCGTGTCTTCTCGAAAGAGGCCGCAGCATTGTGGATAGTGCGTCTCCACGCCTCCCGATGTGAGGCCAGGGTGGACCATTGTTGGTGATCAATCTGGCCGAGCCTGAGATGTTGTTTCAGGAAGTCCTTATATCTCTTTTTTGGGGCGCCTCTCTTTCGCTGACCCGCGGTGAGTTCATCATAGAGTAGTATCTTTGGGAGTATGATAATAATAATGTTTTATATTGGTGGGGGCTTCTTCTTTGGAAGCTTTTAAACAGAGGCTGGATGGCCATCTGTCGGGGGTGCTTCAAATGCAATTTTCCTGCTTCTTGGCAGGCTTTGGACTGGGTTGTCCGTTGCTAAATCAGATTTTGATTCGGCTACATCAGTGGTTCCCAAAGTGGGCGGTACCACCCCCTGGTGGGCAGTGGGGCGATCCAAGTGGGCACTGGGAGGCTCAGGAGAATTTGAACCCCTGTAAGGGGGCAGTGGCGTTAGCCAGGCTTGCCACTTGCAGGGTCGCGCGCTTGCGAGGACGTCCCCGTTGGAAGAAAGAGGCCGATACACAGGACTGCGCCGTGGGCGGGGTTGACGAGAGGAAGGAGGTGCGCGCTGCGGTTTCCATGGCAACGCATGCTCAGGGATTCCAACTCGCAAGCGCTGTTGCCGTTTGATCCAGATCTGTCATTCATGGGGATCTTAGTGGTCTGTGGAAGTCAGTGCTGTATTGGCTGGAGGTACTGCAAATCCCATCATCCATTGCTCATACTCCCCCAAACATATTGTTTTTGTGATTATTTCTGGAATTTAATGTGTGTAATTTACAACTTTCTTTACTATATTTTACGAAAAAGGTAGAAACATTAATACATATATCTTTCTGTTTAATTGCTATTAAAATTAAAAAAATGTCTAGGGGGGCGCTGATTTTTTTTTTCTGGAAAGGGGGCGGAAGGCCAAAAAAGTTTGGGAACCATTGGGCTACATGATAATAATAATAATGTTTTAAATTGGTGGGGGGTCTTTCTTTGGAAGCTTTTAAACAGAGGCTGGATGGCCATCTGTTGGGGGTGCTTCAAATGCAATTTTCCTGCTTCTTGGCAAGGGGTTGGACTGGATGGCCCACGAGGTCTGTTCCAACTCTATGATTCTCTGAAATATAGATCAGTGTTTCCCAACCTTTTTTGAGCCACGGCACACTTTTAACATTAAAAAAATCTGGGGGCACACCACCAACCAAAATGACACAAAATGACACTCTAACACAGTAAAGAACGGCTGGGGGATGGTGACCTGCTGGGAGCAGCTGCTGGGAGTGCGAAGCTGGGGAGGGGGAGGAGCCAGGCTGCACCATGCCCCGCCCCGCCCCGCGCGCTTCAGTTCTCCCACAGCTTTGCCAGTCTTGAGGGGCGGTGCCAAGCCAGCGGTGGCAGAGCCAGCACAATACTGGCTTGGCACTGCCCCCTCAAGGCTGGTGAAGATGTGGGAGCGCTGAAGCCGGGGGGGAGGGGCGGAGCCAGGCCATGCCATGTCCCGCCCCCTCCCCTCGGCTTCAGTTCTCCCACAGCTTTGCCAGTCTTGAGGGGCAGTGCCAAGCCAGCGGTGGCAGAGCCAGCACAATACTGGCTTGGCACTGCCCCTCAAGGCTGGCGAAGCTGTGGGAGCGCTGAAGCCGGGGGGAGGGGGCGGAGCCAGGCCATGCCATGTCCCGTCCCCTCCCCTCGGCTTCAGTTCTCCCACAGCTTTGCCAGTCTTGAGGGGGCAGTGCCAAGCCAGCGGTGACAGAGCCAGCACAATGCTGGCTTGGCACTGCCCCCTCAAGGCTGGCGAAGCTGTGGGAGCGCTGAAGCGGGGGGAGGGGGCGGAGCCAGGCCGTGTCATGCTCCGCCCCCTCCACGCAGCTTCAGTTCTCCCACAGCTTTGCCAGCCTTGAGGGGGCAGTGCCAAGCCAGCGATGGCAGAGCCAGCACAATACTGGCTTGGCACTGCCCCCCTCAAGGCTGGCGAAGCAGTGGGAGATCTGAAGCCGGGGGAGGCGGAGCCAGGCCATGCCATGTCCCGCCCCTCCCTCGGCTTCAGTTCTCCCACAGCTTTGCCAGTCTTGAGGGGCATTGCCAAGCCAGCGGTGGCAGAGCCAGCACAATTCTGGCTTGGCACTGCCCCCTCAAGGCTGGCGAAGCTGTGGGAGCGCTGAAGCCGGGGGGAGGGGGCGGAGCCAGTCCAGGCCATGTCCCGCCACCTCCCCTCGGCTTCAGTTCTCCCACAGCTTTGCCAGTCTTGAGGGGGCAGTGCCAAGCCAGCGGTGGCAGAGCCAGCACAATACTGGCTTGGCACTGCCCCCTCAAGGCTGGCGAAGCTGTGGGAGCGCTGAAGCCGGGGGGAGGGGGCGGAGCCAGGCCATGCCATGTCCCGCCCCCTCCCCTCGGCTTCAGTTCTCCCACAGAGGAGAAGCATGAGCAGTGGACGGGCTTCAGTAGGCGGGGCTCCTCCTCCGCGCGGCTTCAGCGAGCGAGGGGTGAGAGTCGTGGCGGGAGTCGTGGCAGATTGGAGGCTGGCTGGAGAAACGGCGGAAGGAGGCGACGCCCCGGCCCCTTCTTCTTTTTCTTCACCGCCACTCGGCCCTTCCTCCTCCTCCCCCAAGCAGCAGGAGTTCGGCAGGAGGAGGGGGGAAGGAAGGGGGGCAGAGAGCTTTTCTCGCGGCACACCTGATGATCGCTCACGGCACACTGGTTGAGAAACACTGATATAGATCACACAAGCAAATCCCATTGTGAGCCCTCCAAGGTGATTTCCCCTTGAAGAGACAAGCATTGGATAGCTGAGCAGCAGCAGCAAAACATCCCCCTTACAATAAAGATTTCTGTCTTTCCAACTCCCATCCATTCACCCTTTTGAGAATGAAAGGTATGTAGGCACCTCACAGGCCAAGGGCTTACCCTTCTCCTGCTCCAGGCCTCATCCAAATCCATCTCCCTCCTTCCCAAGGCACAATATCTCTCCACAACAAGCCCCACCATCTCCATGCTGCCAACATCTATTTAAAGGCCTCTTTCCATCCCCACCCAACATCCCTATCAGAACTCACCAGCCTTGCAATGGAGTCTTTTCCCCCTCCAGAAAAAAAGGAGCCCTTGTTTTGCCTCTCTTGCTCAGCAACAACAGCTGCCCGTCCTGTTTTTACAGCGACACAGCCACGCGCATGCTCAGTAGTTCACTTCGAAGCCGGCCTTGTCAAAAAAATTTGCCCTGACTCGGATTTCGCGCATGCTCAGTAGTTCACTTCGACCCGGCCTTCTAAAAGAATATAAAGAAAATTCGCAGTGATGCAGGCCCTGCGCATGCGCAGTCCCGCGCAGTGAAGCCACTGCCCTGACTTTTTCCCAGGCTTGTCAGTGAGTTGCCTGGCCATTCCCAGGCCTCACTTGCACTGCCACAGAATGCAGTTCAGTGCAGTTAAACTGCGTTATAGCCCCAGTGTGTACACCAGGCATGAGCAAACTTGGGCCCTCCAGGTGTTTTGGACTTTCACAATTCCTAACAGCCTCAGGCCCTTTCTTTTTCCCCTTCAGCTAAAAGGAAGGGACCTGAGGCTGTTGGGAATTGTGGGAGTTGTAGTCCAAACACCTATAGGGCCCAATTTTGGCCAGGGCTGGTCTACACTACCATATAACCCAGTTCACAGCAGATAAACCAGCTTACCTGTCCAAATGTATCTCCTCCTATGAACCATAGGAGCTTAAGATCGTCTGGGGAGGCCCTACTTTCGATCCCACCTGCCTTGCAAATGTGATTTGGCAGAGACGAAGGACAGGGCCTTCTCAGTGGGGGCCCCCCGGCTATGGAACTCTCTCCCCAGTGATATTAGATCATCCTCCCCTCCCTCCTGACTTTCTGAAAGAAAAGTAAAGACCTGTTTGTAGCTTGACACAAATAATAACAATAATAACAATAATATAATTGATTCAGTCACTTGCCATACAGTTTGTGGCTTGACAGAAATAATAAATAAATAATAATAAATTATTATTCATTTGGTCACTTGCCATACAGTTTGTGGCTTGACAAAAATAATAAATAAATAATAATAAATTATTATTATTGATTTGGTCACTTGCCATAAAGTTTGTGACTTTACGCAAATAATAAATATTATTATTATTATTGATTTGGTCACTTGCCATAAAGTTTGTGGCTTGACACAAATAATGATAATAAAATATTATTATTGATTTGTCACTTGCCATACAGTTTGTGGCTTGACACAAATAATGATAATAAATTATTATTATTGATTTGGTCACTTGCCATAAAGTTTGTGACTTTACGCAAATAATAAATTATTATTATTATTGATTTGGTCACTTGCCATACAGTTTGTGGCTTGACACAAATAATAATAATAAATTATTATTATTGATTTGGTCACTTGCCATAAAGTTTGTTGCTTGACACAAATAATGATAATAAAATATTATTATTGATTTGGTCACTTGCCATACAGTTTGTGGCTTGACACAAATAATGATAATAAAATATTATTATTATTGATTTGGTCACTTGCCATACAGTTTGTGTCTTGAAACAAATAATGATAATAAAATATTATTATTATTGATTTGGTCACTTGCCATACAGTTTGTGGCTTGACACAAATAATAATAATAATAAATTATTATTATTGATTTGGTCACTTGCCATACAGTTTGTAGCTTGACACAAACTGTAAGGCAAGTGACCAAATCAATAATAATAATAATAAATTATTACTATTATTATTTGTGTCAAGCCACAAACTGTACGGCAAGTGACCGAATCAACTAATTAGTTCCTTTGTCATTTGGGTCAGTTTTTATTTCGAGGTGGGCAACTGGGGAAACAATCCAGATACAACCAACACAGATTGGTTTGGATATTATGACATCGAAAAACCATATGAGTTCATGTTTCTAGTTTTGAGAACACAGCGTAATAGATAACACAGATCTATGAATGATGAACATGGAATGGCCAGACGATGTACTGTATAACGTTTTTAACAAGATGACACCGATTATTATATGCTTTAATTGTTTTTATTTATGTTTTATATTGTAATGTTGATAGTTTTTAATGGCACTTTTATGAATGCCTGACATCGAATTGTGCCAATCTGTAACCCGCCTTGAGTCGCTGTATGGCTGAGAAAGGCGGGATAGAAATATCGTAAATAAATAAATAATGTGGAATGTTATACAGCTGTGTGGAAGGGACCCGAGTCATCCACTCACACAAGCCTTAACTTACGGTATTTCCCTAATTTGTCATGAGGCCAGAAGAAAGGCTGAGTCAGAAACCATGAGTTTTACTTGCCAAACGGATCCTGGGCTTCTTTCTAAACAGAGCTGATTTAAATCTATATTTAACTATGAACATTGCTGGATTGTCTTTGGTCTAATCACTCTCACTCAACTCCCATTTACACTGCCATACAACCCAGTATGGGTACTCTGGCTTGGGCTGGTCCATGAGGTCGCAAAGAGTTGGAAGTGACTGAACGAATAAACAAGAACACAACACAGTTCAGTGCAGTTAAACTAGCCCTGAACGGTTTGGGACCCGCCTACCTACGTGACCGCATCTCTGTTTACGAACCCAGGCAATCTCTCCGATCATCCGGAGAGACCTTACTCTCGCTCCCAGCGGCCTCGCAGGCACGGTTGGTGGGGACAAGGGAGAGGGCCTTCTCTGTAGTGGCGCCCCGACTCTGGAATGCGCTCCCCAAGGATATCAGACAGGCCCCCACTTTGGCAGTCTTTAGGAGAAGCTTGAAGATGTGGCTGTTCTAATGTGCCTTCCCTGAATGAAGTAAATGATGCCCTAGTGTGTTTATCCTCTGCACAGTCCTTAGAAGCACTTTAATTACCTATTTTGTGTCTGCCCCATATTGTCCTTGAAGCCTTCCTGCTATTTGCAAACTACCACTATCTGCACCCAGTGTTTATTTATTTTAAATTTTAACATTCACATTGACACACCCGAAATGGTGTTAAACTGTCTGTTACTGCTTGTGTTGAGTTTTATTGATTGTATTGTTTTTATAATTGCTATTGTTTTGATGTTGTGTGTTATTGGGTTTGGTCTCATTTAAGTCGCCCCGAGACCCCTTGGGGAGATGGGTGCGGGGTAGAAATAAAGTTAATAAATAATAAATAAATAATAAATACACTGATTAAATAATGCAGTTACATATAACTGACCATATACTGCATTACATGACAGTGTAAATGGAGTCTCAGCCAGACCAGGATTGCTGTAATGAGGAGGAATCAGCTTTAAACCCTTATCTTAAACTCCTTGGAGGAAGAGCAGGATATAAATGCAATAAACACTGTACAGTATGATTCCCCCTCTCTATGGAGGATACGTTCTGAGACCCTCCATGGATAGTAGAGAACCTTGCAGTTTGAGTAAACATGGGCTTGGAACATGTCATAGAATTACGAGGGTTGAATGAAAAGTAATGCCTCTACCTTCGTTACTTGGGCTTGGATAGGAATATTTTAATAAATCAAATGCAGAAATAATCCTTAGAATTTAACTACCACTATTCACTTTTCCACATAATCATGAGACAATTGGATACATTTCTGCCAACAATGAACAAGTTTTCTGAAGCAGTCACAGAAGAAGTTGACACTCTGTTTCCTCAACTAGTGTCTCACAGTTCTCTCAATGTTTTCATCAGAAGCATAATGATGTCCCTGTAGATCTTTCATTATTGGGAACAGATGGAAGTCAGACAGTGTTAAATCTGGACTGTATGGAGGACTCTGTACGGTGGTGAGATCCAGTCTCTTAAGTTCTGCTGTGTACCCATTGTGCACAGATCTTCTGATAGCCAAACAAAGCAATAATGTGACCCACACGTACTTGTGAAATGCAGATTATGCTTGAAATTTCTCTCTGAGTGATATGACGATTGTCCTGAATCAATCTGTCAATCTTTTGCTTGTGAAACTTGGTGGTTGCTGTCACAGGACAGCCAACTCTTTGTTTGTCACGCAAGTCAGATGTTCCCACCTCAACATCTTTAAACTTACTTGCCCAACGACACACAGTACTTACATCAACACAATCACCATAAACAGCTTGCATTCTCTGATGAATCTCCTTTGGGGTGACACCTTCTGCTGTCAAGAATTCAATGACTGCACGTTAGTTAAGTCGCATTGACCAACTGACTGCGCAGTGCTCCATAATTCACAGTTTAACAACACAACCATTCAATGCCAAGGCTTCCTGCCAAAATGGAACTGTAGATGAGAGTCTACTGAGCAAGTCAGTACCTGCCGCATACCAATACTGCCATCTGTTGAGGAGTTACGAAGATGGAGGCATTACTTTTCATTCAACCCTCCTACATTGGAAGACCTAAGGCTCTTCCACACAGCCCTATATCCCAGAATAACAAGGCAGAAAATCCCACAATATCTGCTTTGAACTGGGTTATCTGAGTCCACACTCAGATAATGTGGAATTTTCTGCCTTGATGTTTTGGGATATAGGGATGTGTGGAAGGGCCACTAGACAAGCTCAGAAACATTTCTGGAAGGATTTTTTTTGAGAAAAAGGTAGCCTTGAGGTAGAATGTGCTAAGGTATTTCTAAAGCAGACTCTACATTTCCACATACAGACACCAACAATGTACTGCAACATTTTCCTGAGTGAAGTGGTTTCTGCTTACCTACTTACATTTAGAACCATGTTACATAAGATGCATTTTCTCCAACCACTTCTGTAAAGGTAGTTCAACTTCACAAGAAGTTTTCAACCATGCTGCATGTTCGTTATATTTGCACGGTGCAGTCTCAGTTGGTGGCCTGTTACTACTGTATGGCAAAATGGAAACTATCCTTGGTATTACATAAAGGACAACCAGTTCTGGCTTGTGATACAGAAGTCAGTAAAACTGCACCCATCATGAAAAGTTAGACATCATTTTGATCTAGTGCCAGAACTTGGAAATGTTACTCATTATTTGTTTGTCTTCAGGTCTCAAACGTCTCTAACCAGTATAGCAAGTGGTCACAATGGCTGGGTGAAGTGTCTAGAATTTTCAGTCCAGAAAAGTAACTGTTCTTGATTTCTGATCTGATAAAAACATAAATACATCATGAAAGTTTCATAGAGTTTTCTTGCCAAACAACTGCAACTTTCATGTAATGAGTTTCACTCTGTGTGAAGCTTGGCATGATGACTCCTTCTGTCTAGTGCTATACCATACTTCACATATTATTTCCTTTCCAAAAGAAAGAAAGCAAAAAATACCAGCAATTGTGAAAGCGATCGGGGGTGGGGGTGAACAAAATCAGCCCATCCAGAGTGATTAAAAAGACTAGAGAGTTCCAGATTTTATTCCTGTTCTTTCTGATGTTATCACATGCCTTTCCTTCACTCAAGCTTACCTCCTCACTAGTTGCTTTTGATTAGTAAAACAACAGCAATAGCTACCAGCCACTCAGAGGAAATATTAACAGATCACCTTGGCACTTCTAATTTACCCCAGAGTGACTTCCCAAGGTAAATCTAGTCTTGAAATTAGACCCACATTTGATAACACAGTCATTTGAGAGTCTGGGTAGCAGTTAGTGTTCCACACAATGCATAATTAATATATGAAAATCGTGGTTACAATTTGTAGAGACAGCCACTAGTTTAAATGCCTTTAAAATTGAGTTTTGAAATTTGTGGAGGATAAGGCTCTTAATGTTGCATGTAATCAGGATAGCTACGAGGTTCATCCAGATTCAGAGCCAATTATGGGAAGTAGAAATGGATAGGTGGGCATGGCAGGGGGTTGGACTGGATGGCCCCTGTGCTCTCTTCCATCTCTACGATTCTGTGATTTTAGGTTTGGCCCTACCATTGGTCATACCAAGAAAGCTACCTTAGGAAGCAGATGCAGTGGGAAGGTTGTTCAGGACAAAAGGAATAATCAGTAAGGTATTGGAGTGCCAAACTGTGTGCCATGTGGCCTGTGCTGTGCCTTTAAGCCACCCTGCTATCATGTTACCAGGTAGAAGCAAAGACTTTATTGTTGAGTGATTTCGGTTCTTCAAAATTGTGGGTTCGAAAGCTGGAGTGTCTAGCTTCCCAGAAGGCCAAATGAGACACTGTCAGGTAGAAAGCAATAGCAGAGATGTATTCTCAATGGGCAGAGAGGATGTCAATGGAGAAAGCACTCCAAAGTACTGACATGCTGTAATAGAGAATACAGAGCATTTTTATTTCATTTGACAGCTATTCAAGAAACCTGTGTCAGCTCCTGATTGGTTCAGAAACTGTCTATCAGGGTCTGTGCCGAAGACGAAGACAAAGGGCCCAGCATCTGAGTCAGCAGCAGAATTGGAGCTGCAGCCTGACCCTGAATTTATTTATTTATTTATTATTTCTTTAAAACTTTTGTACCTCGGCCTTCTCACCTCTATCGAGGGACTCAGACCGGCATAACAGCAAAAATTCAATGCTATACAGATTAAAAACAACTACAACAACATATTAAAATACATTAAAACCCAGCATAAAACACATCGCCATTAAAACAATTCCACTCAATCTGTAAACGTGGTCATACATTCAGACAATAGCCAATCTCAGCCTATTCTGGGAAGGCTTGGTTCCACATCCAGGTCTTCACCAGCCTCCTAAAGGACAACAGAGAGGGGGCAGATCTAGCATCACTTGGGAGAGAGTTCCACAGTCGAGGGGCGACCACAGAGAAGGCCCTGTCTCTCGTCCCCACCAGCCGCGCTTGCGAAGCCGGCGGGACCGAGAGCAGGGCCTCTCCAGAGGATCTTAATGTTCTTGATGGTTCGTAGGGGAGAATCCGTTCAGACAGGTAAACTGGGCCAGAACCGTATAGGGTTTTGTAGGTTAAGACCAGCACTTTGAATTGTGCCCGGAAGCTAATTGGCAGCCAGTGAAAAAACTGCTCTGTGGTGCTGATTCAGGAGGCTGGTGCCTGAATCAGGTCTTTGTGGACAAAGTCGCTCTGATCCATTCCAACTTAGATGCCACTTTAATGGCTGTTTCTGAGGCTGTAACATGAGGATCTGCTTGTCCAGTTTTTATAGATTCATTACAATTGGTTCAGTTCAAGGATGTGGACAAGATCCTTGGAGGAACAAGGCCTACCACATGCAGCCTAGACCCATGATAAAAGAAGCCAGAGAGGGTTTGGCAGAGTGGGTTAAGGTGGTGGTTAATGCCAGACCAGTTGCCGGAGTGACATACAGGGAACATAGCATCTCCTGTTGTGTCAGCTCCACTGGCTGCTGGTCCATTTCTGAGCACAATTCAAAGTGCTCAGCTTACTTGGCCGAGCATATCTCCCTTTACGATCCACCTCGGAGTCTGAGGTCATCTGGGGAGGCCCTGCCCTCGATCCCGCCATCCTCGCAAACGCTATTGCCAGGGACAAGAAACAGGGCCTTCTCGGTTGTGGAACACACTCCCAAGGGAAATTAATTTGGCTCCATCTCTCCTTTCCTTTAGGAAAAAGCTCAAAGCATGGCTTTGGGACCAGACATTTGGGTAGCAGGCTTAACAGTAATCACAATGCTTCATGAGAACTGATAATGGACAGGCTTTAGACTATCTCTATGGATGCTGAATTGGACTTGGATGTGGCTATATTGTTGTTAATAATGTTTTAAATGGATATTTTATAACTTACTGTTTTAACCAATGTTTAATGTGTGTTATATTGTGTTGCTTGTATGTGTCGGCATCGAATTGTTGCCAGTTGTAAGCCGCCCTGAGTCGTGTCCCTCCCCCCCCCCTTTGTGTGTGTGTGAGAGAGAGAGGGGGAGAGGGAGAGGGGGAGAGAGGGTACAAAGGTTTGGAATAAATAAATAAAGTATCATGCTGTAAACCCCATCTAAAGAAGACGTTTTTATCCTGCAGTAAATACCTTTATCCGTGTCGTGTGATAAAATTTGAAGGACCTTCTGGGCTCTTAATGCATTTCCTTGAAACAATTGCTTTGAAGTGAATAAACATAGGTAGATTTGGACTATAGTACAAGTTGTCCTTCTCATAGCTTGCTCCTTAGTGTGCATGAATGACTTTTCATTAACTCTCCTTTAAGATTTTTTAAAAAAATTGTAGCACACGACAAATTTGTCAATATAATACAGCTTTTTGGGTAGATAGCTTCATTTCTGTGTACTTATCAAAATTATAACTTAGCATTAAATTATTTTTGAATTAATAAACATAGACATCTGTTATATCTGATGTACATTTGGTGTATTGTGCAATCAAACACTGTCAGCAGTTTGAAAAGTACATCTTCCCTATTTTGTCAACCCCCCCCCTTTTTTTATGTTGTTGGGTTTTGGGGGTTTTTTTTTTGCAGAAGTTGTAGTTTGGCTGGCAAATTAAATTTTGTAGCATTAGGCAGAAGAGGAGTATAAAGCACATGATTTATCCTAGTCGTTCTGCATTCTTAATGATATGTAAATTGTGGCTCTTTTGCAGCATTATACAGTATCCTCAGAAGAAAATCTGATGTTTCTCCATAAAGTCCTGTTTATGTTATTTTGTGTACGTATATCTTGCAATTTCAGCACTAACCACTCCCAGACCAGCAGTTACAACTGTACTTGAAAGAGGTCAATAATAAGATAAAACAATACAATAAAAAGCAACACAAGAATAAAAATGGAGCAATCTTGGAAGCTAAGCAGTGTTAACCCTTGCTAGTACTTGAAAGGGAGACCTTCAATGAATACAGGGTGCTGAAGGTTATATCTCAGAGGAAAGAACTGGTAAAACCACCTCTGAGCATTCTTTGTTTAAGAAAATTGAAAGATCAGTAGGCAACTTGAAGTCACATACTGTATACTCTCTCACACACACACAGGGCAACATTATCCAAAACGTTGTGAAGAACAACTCATCTAATATTGCCTATTACATTGATGGAAGTCATTTTGTCGTTGGGACTGGGTGGCTAATGTCACCAATAATGGATTTGTTTTGACTAAGGTCAGAGTCCACTTGTTGGATTAGGCTAGGAGCACTGCAAAAGGAGATATTAAGTCCCTCCTTGTACAAAGCTTTTTCCATGCTTAACAACGCCACAGAATGATGTTAGGTGGAACGCCTGCTTGATCCAAATAAAATCAGTTCCATTTTCAGCACTTTTTACAGACAAGAGTGCTGAAACAAATATATAATGATTTAGTTACTGCTTTATTATATTCTGGTATACACCCACTTTGTATCACAATTTTCATAATACAGCATTTGCCATTAACCTTGAGGAAGCACAAATGCTGCTGACTTCATTTTCACTCTTTAAGTGCATTCTCTTGACATTTGTAAATTTGAGAACTGACACCTAAACATTGGTGAATGACATCATGTTGTTAACATGCACAGGCAAATGTGAAATAAGGAGTTCACGATAATCTCTGAAATGTGACATATGCTGTTCTGGCAAGAGAGTGTAAAAGCTTTCAGATTAAGTGCTAAAATAAATGAAGACTAATATTTTAGTTTTGTTTTAGAGCAAGATGAATGTTTGTACTGCATGGTTTGGCTTTATTCAGTAGCAACACAGAGAGATTCATTGGATAATAATATAAAAGCTGATTCAGGCCGGGATGCTTTAGGGATATGTGGCTGGCAGAGTGCCAAAACAGATAAAATTGCATTAGCAGTGGTTTTTTTGCTTTTCAAATACATAGCCATGTTAGGACTTCATCACACGGGCAAATTTACCTGTCCAATGACACTTTCACCACAGTTTGATGACAGAGCCCACCAGATCTCATCAAACAAAATAGAGCTACTTCTGGTGGGGCTCCGTCCCCAAACTGTGGTGAAGGCATCGTAAACTGGAGCAATGAGAACAGGGGAGGCTTCATATGTTCTTGTGGCCAGCAATGGGGTTAGTACAGGGGGAATCTGGACAGTTACACTTTCTCTTATAGGATGGGGGAGATGGCAATGCAGAGAGTGTCATATTTCACATTATAGGTTGAGCAAGTGAAGTTATCTCCAATATTGTAGGTGATGTGATTAGATCTTGTGATGACATTTCCTGAGCAGATGTGCGAGCAGAGTTTACTTCTGGATTTCTGTTAAGGTCTTGTACTCAACTGTATCCCCATCCATTTTGTATGTTCTCGTATATGTAAGTTACCATTTGAGTTTGGGAGGCCATTTGTAGGCAAGTAAAAGCCTATAACAAAGAGCTTTTGAAGGTGCCGTCATATTGTCCAAAATAGGTTATAATTTCATTGATCTTGCTTTATTATACTTTCTGCCATGATCTTGGCTTTATTGTGTTTATTGCTAGGAGTCTAGCATTAGTCCAGACACAGAATGAGAGGCTGTGGAACCAGCATCATCAATACTGGGTGATGCTCAGCTTCATGCCCAAACTCAAGATCTGGAAGAGCCCCAGTCCCAAGAGTTCAGAAATCCCCTGATCTCAACACTTTCAAGACCCATACGTGATACTGACAATCCTTGAGCCCAGGCATGTAGCCAGGGGGGCTAAGGGGCTTCAGCCCCCCGAAATTCTCAGGGTGGTCCGCGAAAAGGCCTTACTGGTACATTATTTAAACTGTTATGTTTATTCATATCATGATCTGATCACCATGCTCATTATATCCCACATTAATCGGGTTATTGGGATAACAATACAAAAGGTTTGCTAGGGTAGACCCTCTTTCACCCAGTCTCAGCCCCGAACCAAACTCAGCCCCGACTCTAAATCCTGGCTACGGCCCTGCTTGAGCCTAAATCAAACCCATCTCCTTAGAGTTTGGAGAGAAAGATTACAAGACTCTTACCCAAGCATGGACAAAGTGTAATTTTTCAGATGTCACTAAGCTTTCAGCACCCCTAGCCAGCACAGCCAATGGTTAAAAAAAATGCTGGAAGTTGCATTCTCTTGATGCATTTGGCCAATACACAATACTCTTAAGGATCCTGTATCTTAAAGGCACTGGCTGGTTTCTCTGCTACCTGGGCTCTAAAACCTGGGCACTCTTGACTTAACAATAATGGAGAGCAGTTGATTTATTTGTGGCTTTTAAATGGATTCTTCTATTTGTCTTTATTGTTTCCTGTTAACGGTAATGGTTGAAATTTTCGTCATTTTGCTTTCTCTGGATGAAATAGTGTGTAGAACTCTCAGAAATAGTTATCTTCAGCTCATACAGGTAATTACTCATCTGCAATGAGCGTTGTTTGACCTTATTGATAATCAATAGTAAGTCATTAATTACTGGTAAATAATTAATTGCACATTCATTGTGTTATTAATGAGTTTGCAAATTATTGTTGAAAATAACAGAACTGGTTATTACAGTGTAAAAAAGAACATGACAAAAACTCTACATTCAATCGGTGAAGATATTTCAATTCCTTAGGAGAATATACAGTATGTGACAGAACTTTACTAGAACACAGTGATTACAAGGGTGGATTTGTTTTGGTTGTTCTCTGTTATATGTCAGATCATAGGATAAATAATTTGTACTATATGTCATTGCACTATGTGGTTCCCTGCTGCTTCTCTATATCATTTTTTGCTACCTGTGGCTATGAGAAAGTGTATTCCCTACTTAAGGCAAGCAAAATGATTTCCCCACCCACTGAGTTGTCACCAAATTCTAGCAACATGGCTCCTGGCAATATTTGGGAGGCATATATTTCCCAGTCATTTCTTAGATAGAGATAGACAAATGAATGTATCTTCAAGCAAATCAAATTTGAATACTCAGTAGAAGTGAAGATGACTGACTAAGCTCATGTTGTTATACCTTGGGCATATCATAGCCCATTGTGATTCATCTGACGGCTACTTGATCTGGGCCTAAAGCTATTACTCCTTTACTTCAGATACCAACAGATCCTTGGTGCTCTTTAACCAAAGGGAATCTGATTACCTTCATCCTCTACCAGATGGAAGTGTGTGTGTGGTGGTGGTGGTGGTGGTGTTGGTGGGTATGTGCAGACTCTGACATATATACAGTATATGGGTATGCCCTTAGCAATATGGGGGCTGACAGATAGGTGTTTGAATACCTTTGGCAGGGGCTTTCATTTCATACAGAGGGGACATTGGCTCCAGAGGTCCTCCAAGGTCATGTCTCATTCAAGAACATTTTTCTATCCCTCTTGCCCTGACGTCCAAGATTTAAAGAATGTTTCCTTTGAGCTTCATCCCGGGGAGGTGATGGCACTGGTGGGGCTGAATGGCAGTGGGAAGAGCACCTGCATGGCCCTCCTGGAACGGTTCTTTGAGCCCCAGTCAGGGGAGATCCCGTTGGATGACAACCCAATCCAGGAGTATGAACACAAATATCTACACTGACAGGTGGCACTTGTGAATCAAGAACGCATCCTCTTCTCTGGATCAATTTGGAACTGCAGCATGGAGGAAGTGACCGCTGCAGCCGAAGAAGCCAATGCCTTGGGATTTATCAGTGAGGTGGAAGGAGAGTTCTGTGCAGATGTCAGGGAGAAGGGAGGCCAGTTGTTAGCAGGGCAAAATCAGTGCCTGGGCATTGCCCGGGCCCTGATCTGGAAACAGGGGCAGCTGAACCAATAGGCGAGTTATGCATTTGCGTATAGCACCCCCAGGGGCGTGCTTGAGGCCCCTGGCCTGTGTGGACCTTCTGGCATTCCAGCTGGAGCAAAGCAAAGTTGTCCTCGACTGGAAGGCCCCCTTTGCCCCACAGGCCCCATGCTCCCAAGGCCCTCACCGGCATGTGGCTCAGAAGCCAGGAAGAAGAACAAGCAGGGAGGAGGCCCTGAGTGCAGAGCCCATCATCTTCTGCCACCTCGCCATGCCATCCCAGGCTTATCCCGGGGCTGCAGGATGCATCAAATGGGAGGAAAGGAAAGCAAAGCCAAGAGAGCGGTTCCTCTTTCTCCTCCTTTCTTCCTTCCTTCCCTTCTTCTAGGCTGAGCGTCCTCCTCGCCCCACCGCAGCTGCAATGCGCAGACGCAATGTGATGGACCCGAAATAAAGCAGACCCATCTTGAAAGGGATGGAGGGAAAAGGAAGAGGAGGAGGAAGGAGAATCACAGGAAGGGCCTCTTAATAATACTAATTATAATAAGAAGGAAAAGAAGTGGATAACACTCAAAAATTGTGGTGCTGGAAGGTGGCAGGTTGACAAGGAAGGGACGCACTGTTGGGCCAGAAGGGCCCCTACTTCAGGCTAGTCTAGAGGAGCTCCACAGAGTGACATTGGAGTGAAGCTTTGTGGTCAAATAATTCTGCACCCTTTTCTGGATGCCAAGGATGTGTTTGATAAGACAATGGATACTGAATAGAATTTGCCAAAAAGAGAAAGTGGACTCCACAGGAATCAGGAGACATCATGTAGTTGTCAAATATCAAGACTAATAAAGGCTTTTTTTTTTAGTTTGGAGGGGATTTCAAGGAGGATTTAAATAGGTTTGACTGAGATTAATGCTCTTACCATGTGTGTAGAAGTAATAAAAATGATGATATTGTGATTAATTTGAAAAAAAGTTTGCTAAAGTGGAAGTCACTAGGAAAAGAGGTAGATTATACTACAGGAAGCTACAGCTGTCTGAAAGACATGAGCAGGGCTATTGATGAAAAGGTGACTTGGGTGTGCCAAATGTCAAATTCGATTTGATAGCGAATAGCAACAAACACAGAAACATCAGTCTTAATATGAGAAACCTTTTCATTTAGGTTGCTGTGGGTATTTCGGGCTGTATGGCCATGTTCCAGAACACGTCCATACAGCCCGGAAAACTCACAGTAATATATCCACAACACTTTTCAAGATTTATTTCTGTAAACATTTTAGGCCTTCAAAGATTGAGAATTCATATGAATGAACCTTGCTCAGTCTTCATCTGCGCTCTACTCACAGAGCTGTTATACCTCACAAATTTTAATATAATAGTAAGTTTGCTTACTTTCATGGATATATCTTGCAATCTGAGTTTGGAAACTGCACAATTGAAAAAGCAGTATCTGCCTGTTAAGTAAGTGGGTGACTGCCTCTTTAAATGCCCTTAGTATTTATATTTTTATTTGTGGTTAGACCCCAGCATTGATTTCACCTTTTATCAGCCTGTGGCAGCCTGTGGTTTAACAATGAAAGGATATGCAAATGCAACAATCCTATTGACTGGCTTGCATTTTAGCCTTCTGAGAAAGAGATAAGATGTGTTTGCAGAAGAGGAGAGGACAACAGAATAATTGGCCAACAATGAACTAGCCTGAACTGATGCTTCAGTTTGTAAACAGGTAATCTCATTAGCTGGGCCTCATGAGTACATTAATCCTTCAAAACATACTGTATGGGGTGTGGAAAGAAATCCATATCTGCTATTAAGCATAGTGTCCATGGAATTATACATTTTTAAAGCAGCACACTGAGTTCCTTATGAAGGTTAAAGACATTTCTAAATGACAGATGCTAAGAATAGAATATTTCCAGGAAATACACTGCATAATGTGAATGACAGGCCCATGGTACTAGCTTCTGGGATTTATTCTAGGGTGGCTATCACACTAGTCTGTTGTTTCAGATTGTTCTGTTTGAAATCCATTTTTCCTTCCTCTCAAAGGTAGTGGAATGGCAATACAGTGCATTTGCAAGGGCAAGATGGATGGATGATATTCTTGAAGTGACTGGCTTTACTCTGAATGAGCTGGGGGAGGTGACGGCCGATAGGTAGCTCTGGCGTGGGATGGTCCATGTGGTCACAAAGAGTCGGAAGCAACTGAACGAATGAACAACAAAACTGTTAACTCACAGCTTTCTTGCTTTCTTGTACTTCAAGCATGACAATGCCATTCAAAGCATCTTGTTTGCTCTGCCTCCTCCTCCATCACTGGTATTTTTAAATATAAAAAGGGAAGTCATATTTGTGTAATTACACAATTGCACAATTATGAAATGAAGCCCCTCTCTTGCCTGGATAGGACAGGTGGATACATGCAATGGCACTTCTATATTTTTCCCGCCCTTTTCCTATGAACCATTGTTTACTTGGGTCTGCTTTTGTATATTATTATCAGAACTTTTGTATATTTGCTTTTTAAATTTTTCTGATTCCTATAGTTTCTCCGGGGATTAATCTATAATAGGAGTATATGTGAATCAATGGGCTTATGAAAAATGAATAAATAATTTTTTTAAAAAAAAACAACCCATCACTAGCAAACTTTTTTTCACACACATACCCAAAGCTTGGGGAAGGGATAACTTTTTCTGGCATACAGCTCTCAGAAAGTATAGGCAATAGGATTTGGAGAGTTGTGATCTAACCAGGTAACTTTACCAGGCCCTGAAAAATTATAGCATTTGAGAGAGGCTGGATGCAATCTTACATATATGACATTTCCTAATATAAAATGGGAAATTAATGTTAGTAATCTTTTTTCATAGTGCAAATACTGATTAACATTCTAACACTCCTAAACAGCTGCCATTTCCAGTTTTATTATTTAGGAGACAGATGGAGTGTTGGGCATGTAATGAACATGCCTTTGGCCAACACTGTTTGTGAAGCCAAAACCAAGTTTCACAATATTGGCAAACCAAAGAAGCTTTGAGCACAGTGTTTGTCATTTTTGTTCTTTTTTCCCCTACAAACCATGATCAAAGATTTGATTTAAGTCATTGTCGAGCTGATTTCAATCTTACCAACTGTGGTAGCATCTTTGCAAGGGAACCAAGGAGCTAAGAAATTGCTGTATTTGATTCCTTACTACAATAATGTCATCTGACTTTTTAAAAAACAGGGACAGAGAGCAATGTAGTGCAATAATTTGAGAGTTTGGGTTGGATTCTATCTTTCATAGAGGAGAGGGAGAGATCACATAAATGTTAAATGAATCCCTATACTTTCATAACATTCAGTTAGCTGAAGGCAAATATATGTAGTCTTAAGAAAGATGAGTGAGTACTATATGTCTATCTTAAATGCATTGTGGCCTAAAGAAATAAGCAAGATAAAGCACCATAGAAACTAGATATAGGGCTTCCTATTTTCACAGGTCATTAAGCACATTCTTTTTTTAAAAAAAAAAGCTCCAATTTTCACATTTTTGATAAAGGTATGCTGTCTGTTAAAGCTGATGTAGTTTCGGACCTCAGTCTAGTTCAATCCATCTTTGATGGAAGCAGGTGCAATGATCCCTAGTCAGCAACAACCATATTACTATTTCTGTCCTTGATGCTCACATCCAATTGAATGAATGGCAGCTATGCATGGAAATTAATAAGGACCATATGTGCATCTGAGTATGCATGGATCTCCTGGCTAAGTTGGTGAAATTGCTTGGGAGCAGGCTGCTAGTTATAGAAACATGTTGTGAGCTGTCAAAATGGCAGTAACTGTGCTCTTGGCAAGCATTTTTATCTTCGTGGCTTTGGACGGTGATTTCGCAAATGTAGCCAAGCAAAAGATTGAAATTTCCTCCAGTTTTCATTCCACTGGCTGGTTTCTCTTTGTCTTGTTTGCTGGCTAATGAGTATTGAGAGAAATCATATTCTGGCTTCCTTAGGTGCATGATTGCCTGCAAAAGATGGCTTAGGTTTCAGGTGTAGGGCTATAATGAAGTTCGTTCTGTTCCCAGGAAAATTGCTTAATCTCTTAATTGCTGAGGGTTTGTCTGTTCTAAAGGCCTGCCTATAATGGATTCTGGGCAAACGGTCATATGACAGCGTAGCAGATGTGTAAGAACAAAGGTGGCCTTGTCAAAGCCGTTTGGTCCTTTCAGGGCAGATACCCTTTTCAAGCCAGCCATTTCAGCCAGAAGCAGTTGGCAGCCTCCTTGATAAATTTGTTTGTTCAACAAATTTGGGAGTGAATTGCAAAAATAATGAGCAGTAAGTGGTATAATAAGCAATTTCCCAAACCAAACGACCGAAGCAAATGTGGTCCTTCATTTGCAGCATTTCCCCCATTTCCTTGTTTGTTGTACTGGTGGAGTTCAAAAACAAGTGCTGAATAGAAAGAGTTCAGGTTCAAAAAAAAGTGTTAGGTAAAAAGAGGCCAAGATGAAGATAAGATAATTGAGCAAGAAAGCTTGTTCGTTTGAAGGTCAAGGCAAGAAGAAAATTGTCAAGGTTCCAAGTAAGACAAAATTGAACCGATGATCTTCCCTTTCATCTATTCTACTGTTGACAATTCATTCCATGTCAGAAGAGCAGTGTGTCTAGCCTGGCAACATTGTCACTTAAAGCTACTATCCCATGACAGTCATACAATCATAAATAGCAATAACATATCAGAATGAGGACATTCACTATCACATCTCTCAGTATTTGTACCAATGTGTTGATTCACCAATCTATGGTCCCACTGCCATACTTTCTCTTAGACTCATAACTTATCTCTCCAGTGGTTCCCCTGCTCCATTAAAAATAAATAAAGACTTTTAAAAGCAATTTTACTATTTCAGTGAATGTCAGAAAAAGAATGTTTAAACAAAACTTAATGTAAGTTAATTATTGCAGGCGGGGAGTGAGTAGAAAAAGAAAAGAATCCCACTCAGTGACATCACCCAAGGGTCAGCATGTTATTACAGAAGCAGAATGGGCTCGTTGTGCCAGACAGGTGATGGCATGATCTATAGTTATGATGGGGTTTTCTATTAATAGCATCATATGGAATCCTGGGACTTGTAGTTTTATGGGTTCTACTACTCTCTGACGGAGAATTCTAAATGAATCTTTCTAAGCTGCAAACTTCATGATTCATCAGGTTGCAGACATGATAGTACAAATGGAAACATAATGCCAAGGATATTCAGGATATTCCAAATTAATGTCAATCCATATGCAAACCTTTTGCAATGCATTATGGAGTAGGTCTAAATGTTGTTTTGGATATCCCATAGTTTGGAGGCATCTCCAACAACCTCTATCACTCCTTATTTTAAAACTTAGAAAGACCCATTACTTGGGAATGGTGTGGGGAATTTCATCAATAATAATAATAATAATAATAGTATTCTGCCCTATTAACCCCGGAGGGACTTAGGCTAGATTCCAACAGATAAAAAGGCAAACATTCAATGCCTTGATAAAACAACAGATACAATAAACAAACAACCGAATCCCAAATCCCAACATAAACCAACATCTAAAACCTAATGTTAACGCATAGTCTAGAATTAAATAATAACATGACTTAACAATGAAATTATATCTAAAATAAAAACATAAACACAATACGTAAAAACCACAAATGTTCATTTACAATATATAAATGAATTATGTGGCCAGTGATACCAACAGGGCTGACAGTGCCAACAAAGCCTGTGTGAAATAATAATTTCCAATCAGGGCTTATTAGCTGAATACCATCATCTTATCTTCCTCCTCTCCATATATGCTAGTATGCTAAGATGGGTATTAATAGTTCTTTAAAGGCAAGAAGGGAGGGGGCCATTTTTATTTCTTTAGGGAGGGAGTTCCAGAGGCAATCATGGAAAATCCCCCCCCCTCTCTCGTTCCTACCAGCTGTACTTGCGACAGGGTTGGGACTGAGAGCAGGTCCTCCTCCACTGACCCCAGTGTCCTAGTTGGTTTATAGGAGGAGATACGATTTGTCAAATAGCCTGGGCCTGAACCGTTTAGGACTTTAAAGGTAATAACCAGCACTTTGTATCTATTCCGGAAGCAGGCCGGCAGCCAGTGGATCTGCCGTAACATGGGAGTGGATCTCTCCCTGTACCTAGCTCCATTTAGTAATCTGGCTGCCGATCTCTGTACCAGTTGAAGCTTTCGAACTGTCTTCAAAGGCAACCCATGTAGAGAGTAGTCCAAATGGGATGTGACTAATGTTTGGACTGCCATGGCCAAATCTGGCATCTCAAGTTACGGGCGCAGCTGGCACACAAGTTTTAACTATGCAAAGGCAGTCCTGGCCCCTGCTGACACCTGAGGCTCCAGGGTCAGCAATGAGTCCAGGATAACCCCCAAGCTGTGAATCTGTGTCTTCAGGGGGAGTGCAACCCCATCCAACACAGGCTGTAACCATATACCTTGTCTTGTCTTACAATTGACCATGTTTCTTCCTTTCACTCTCCATTTGTGCCTCTTCAAATTCCACAGCCCTGTTGGTAATGGCTGACATTCACTGCTGATGAAATCATTCCACATTTTGCTGGTATATAACAGAGTTGGGAGGACAATAGCTTTATAAACAAGCATCTTGGTATCTCTATGAATATCCCAATCCTCAAAGACTCTCTGCTTCATTTGAAAAAATACTGCACTTGCAGAGCTCAGATGGTGTTGTATTTCAGTGTCAATATTGACTTTTGTGGAGAGGTGGCTGCCAAGATAGCAGGAACGGTCAACATTTTCTAACATTACACTATTAAGCTGGATTTCTGGTATTGCATAAGGATTGGCTGATGCCTGATGGTAAAACACTTTGGTTTTCTCTGAGTTCAGTGAGAGGCCAAGCTTTTTGTAGACTTCTGCAAAGGTGTTTAAGGTAGCTTGTAGGTCTTCTTCTGAATGAGTAGAGATTCCATTATCATCAGCATACTGGAGTTCTATAACAGTCATTGTTGTGACCTTGGTTTTGGCTTTTAGCCTGCTGCGGTTGCATAGTTTGCCATATGTCTGACAGGTGATTTCCACACCAGTGTGATACAGTAACACCTGGAAGGTTGTGGTTTGTTCTGTTTATTTAGAATAGTGGGGCTTGAATTTAGATGCAAGGCTTTCAAATGTCTGACTTTCAAATGTCCTTTAACCTATCCCCAACCTCAGGGACTCAAGTGCTGTTGGATTGCACTTCCCGCTATCCCCAGTTGGCATGAACAACAACTCCCATCAAAAGTGATGAGAGTTAATGTTCAATAACATCTGGGGAACCAAGTTGTGTAAAAACTAAAGAGCGCTGTAAATAATAATAATAATAATAATTGGCCATCTGTATCTATGGATTCTCCATTTATGGATTCAGTGACCCTTTGAAGCCAACCATAAGGCTGATGTGGCTCTTGATGAAAATGAGTTTGACACCCCTGTTCTATCTACACTCCTCTGGAGGAGTTTAGTTCCCCAGCTTCTAGGAATGTAACAACCTGGCCTATGGGTAAAGGTAGCAGGTTCTGTAAGTACACACCTCCTTACAATCTCTTTGTATTTGTGTGTTAATAAGCCATCTATCTAAGATTCTAATAAACAATATAAACCTCCAGTGGTCTAATTACAAAGAGACCAAAGCCCTGGTAAAATGTTTGCACAGCTGGAGTTCTCGCTGTTTGGCAAAGTGGGGTGTACATATCAGTAATAGTAAAGTTCAATTTACACAAATTCACTTCTCTGCAAGCCGTAAGGACTGTTGCAAAATTGCTGCATTATTTATTAATGTAAAATATTTATAAACCAGCCTTCATTATGGTAAATATTAAGGAAATGTACAAGACCAGGATCCAAAATATATCTGAACATCAACAACAGCTTCATTTCCAAAAAGAACCACAAAAGCAATAAATAAGATAGATTGTGCTTTAGATAAACATTTATACATTAGAGCAGGAGAGACCAATATGCTGGCTGTTCTCCGTCATCCTTCCCATACAAGAAAAAATTGGTGGCAAACCAGTAATGACAGTTTGAAACAAATAGCAAATGCTTTGCTTGAAACTGATTTTTAATAGTTTCCTGTGAAACCACAAATATTTTCTGCTTATGTAAAAGAGCCTTTATTAGTTGCTATCAAGGCTGGGTTATTGGTTTTGCTGCCAAATGTCACTGCTATGAACATTGTAGGGTTTGGACCTTAGACCTGATGAAATAGTTCACTTCTGCATTTCATAATAGATCAAGCCTTAAAAGCCAATTTACATCAAATTCCACAAACACACACACTGTGCCTTTTTTCTGGTAAGCAAGAAAGATGAAAGTAGTAAAAACATGGAAGGATTAAAATTGAGGATATTGTCATCTGGGATGCATACACATGGTACAAATTATAGCAGTTTGATACCATTTTAGCTCTCACACCTCCATTCTGTGGAATCCTATAACTGAATACTTTAATGGGAGACGTAACATTCTCAACTGGGGATCTCTATCTTATGTTCATGGAAAATTCTAAACAGCCTATTTTGTAAAAACACATTTTAAAAGTAATTTTTCAACAAGATTTACAGTAGAAATATTGTCTGTTTAGAATGTCTTGCCACGGAAAGAATGGCTATACAAATTCTGCAACCCACGGAATGGTGATATTTTTACTAGGACTGACTGGATAGAGTAGTTGGCAAGTAATGGAGATCTCCAGATGGCTTTATTGGGCAGGATGCTACAAAATGGTCAAGTCATGTATACTGGAACCAAAAGGTGTTCCATGAGTTGATGAGACTCAGTGAAATATACTTTTCCTCTTGGTCTTCTTTTGTGGGAATGATTGCATGGGTAGGTGGCATCATCAGCTCATTGGAAAATGTCCGTTGGGGAAGAGTGGGAGTTTTAAATGGTATTCAGGTGGTAGAATTGTTAATAGCAGTAGAATTGGTAATAGCAGAATTGGTAATTGGTAATTGTGCGGATTTTAAACGTCAGCCAAATATTACCCAATGGAAGATAATTTCATAGGAAAATCCAACCCTATTTATATCACTCTATCCATGAAACTTAGGAAATCCTACCATTTTTCAGTCATGTTGAACCCTTGGGGATGGCTAAAATGAGCATAAGCAATTATCACATTTTATTCCAGGGAAGTACCGTCAAAAGGTGTTGGCAGAATAAATGCTTCTCATCCTTTCCCGCTAGACAGAACATATGTGACAGATCTTTTAGTGAGAAATGGAGTTGGCAGATCTCACATTTCTTTTAGGGACAAGTCTCATGTGGCAGCTTTCCTCAACGGGGCACTTTCCAGATGTGTCAGGCTACCTCCATTTTTTCCATAGTGCTCTAAATCTATATGCAACTAAAGAATCGCATGTTGGGGAATCATATTCATATTATCGTCAACTAAAGTAAAACGTATTCACTGGAATGCAATTGGCTAGAATTATCTATACAGTTCTTAAAGCATTTTCCAGATAGGTAGGCTCCTTGAGAAATTGTTCTCTGCCTATAAAGGAGCAGTTAGCTTTGCAAAGGACAGCTGGATTTCAGGAGAAGTTACTTTTCTGCTGCTAATAGAGTTGGAATTTTATTATTTATCTTTTATTTCCCTTTGTCCCTAACTATCACGTGGCCAAGAAGCAGTGTCCTTGCTCTGCACTGAAATCCCTGAATACCATAACTGATAATGAAGTAAACATTTGAAAGAGAACATCATCTCTTTTTTTAAAAATAACAATAACAACAACAATAGAATTATGGTGAATAGTGCATTACTTAAATGACACTTCTGTATTATAACACTATAAATCTAAGAAGAAAAAATATTTTAAAATTGTCCTCAAACCACAGTACAACTTCAGCAAACTATGTTCTAGCTGCAAGAAACATTTAGAAGAATCCTATAGCAGACCTATGAAATTGTTACAAGCAGCCCCCCAAAATAATGGGATGAATGGATACAGAGTCAGTAAATGGGCAGAGCCCAAGGAGCTATTTATGTGAGAACTCAACTCATGCTTCTTTGGACTGCTTGGGGGAAGTACCATGTTGACTTTAATATGATTTTGTGCAGGAATCAGAGCAAAAAGCTCCATGCATGAGTTGTGTGCATGACAAAAATTGGCCACTAAGCTGTGCTGTTTGGCTAGAACAATGCAAGCAAAACTACCAGAAGAATTTTCTGGGTTCCAAAGCAAACATGAGATTAGGCGTTTTCCTTGACCAAAGTTAACCACATTGCCTGTGTTGATACTCTTCCTTGATTTAATCATTGCAGGGAGACCTTAAACACTGTAGGTCTTTTGGAACTGGGGGACTCATCTCTAGTTGCAGTTGTTCCAGGTGGGACGAACAAAGGAATTATGCTGGTAGTTGTTTTCAGGTAATACAAGGGACAGATTCTCAGGGTCAGGCAGTGACAAGGCGAACTGCGCAGACACTTGAATGTTGAAGCTGTAGCAAGCTCTATTAGGTCAATTAAAAGGTAAAAAATAATAATTTCACAAAATCAATTTAGGGGTAGTGCAGGAGAAAGGCTACTAAAGCCAGAACACTAGCGTTCCAGATTAACTGACTTGGTCAAATGACATTTCTGGGCAACAATGAAAAAGAAAGACCTTAGAATGCAGGTAGTGACACTTTGTGTGCCCAAGACCATGTTGGGCAAAGTCTTGGGGGATTCATTCTGTGTGTTTGTAGTTGTGGTGGTGAGAGAGACAAAGTACATTCAAGGATGTTTGTACATACTCGCACAAGCGCACACATGTGTATATACAATTATTTATTTATCTATTTAAAACATTTATATTCTGCCCTTCTCACCCCGAAGGGGACTCAGGGTGGGCACCAGGACTGTGGCGCAGCTGGCTGGGGGTCAGCTGCATTAAGATCACTACTGACCGAAAGGTCATGAGTTCGAAGCCAGCCCAGGTTGGAGTGAGCTACCGACCAAAATTGTGTAGCTTGTTGTCGACCTTTGCAGCCCGAAAGACAGTTTCATCTGTCAAGTAGGAAATTTAGGTACCACTTTGTAGGGAGGATAATTTAACTGATTTATGAGGCCATAAAAATCTCCAGGAATATGCAAAGAATGAGGAAGCGACAGCTCCCCTGGTGGCCAGAAGCTGGAATGTTAAATAGTCTCTGAGTGTCTGTCTATATATGTTGTGTGTCTATGGCATTGAATGTTTGCCATGTATATGTACATTGTAATCTGCCCTGAGTCCCCTGCAGGATGAGAAGGGCGGAATATAAATACTGTAAATAAATATATGAATAAATAAATACGGCAAACATTCAATGCTGGAACAAGAATTCATATACACATGCATAAACATTAAAACATTTATCTCAATAATTAAAATACACCATAAACCTCTTCTTTTTCTTTCTTCCCCCTTTTCCTAGCCTCTCTTTCTCACTTCCCTTTGGACTCTATCACATCACCTGTTCTTTCATTGCAATCATGTCGTCTGAGCAAATGGAAGTGTAACATTATTGGAATCACAATCACTTTTGTACCTTGCTTCAATTGCGTAGTTTCTTGATAAGAATTCCCATGATCAGCCTGCTACTTAGCCTTGCTTTGTACCCGTGTTTGTCCTTCCTAGTGCATACATCCTGTGGATTTTGTTTTCTATTTCTTCTTTCCCATCTTATTTTCCCACAATTTGCTATTCTTGTCAGACCTTCCTCTACTTTGCAATATCAGTACAAGAGAACTGGAGAATATGCAACCTCAAGGAAGAGTGTCAGAAGAATGGTGGTATTTGATTCATTGATTGTTTTTTTCCCCTGTGAATGAAAAGAGATGCTCCAATTATGATTCAAGAACAATGCAACTGTAGGAGAGCCACGACATTGAGTAGTAAGACCTTCCAAAGGAACTCTTATCCTGCCATAATTGTATCAACCTTATGGGATAAATCCTTTCTCCCTATCTTTATTTCACTCTCTTGTCTTTCCTTTGTTATTTCTCCCTTTCTTTTTTCCATTATCTCCCTCCCCATTTCCTCCTGCACAGTGAAGAGGAAAATCAGTGCTCAAAGAGGACTCTAGGTGAGCTAGCCATGCAAGGAAAGTGCAGTATCTTCCTAGTTCCCACATCTTCAACCTGCTGTGTTTCATCTCTTGTGCAGTGAAAGCAAAGCTCCCCTCTCTGAGTGCCTGGGGAGAATCCTTCAAGTGTTGCTGGAACAGCTCTTTTCTGATCATCTGTTTTCCAATCAGCAAAGCAATGGAGACCATTGAAGCAAGGAGGGCTTTAAAATTCAGGAAAGGGCTGAGGCAGCTTTAGACAGCCACTGTTGGTTGATCTGAGAGCTAATCATATGTATTATTCAAAAACGAAATCTGAAAAATCTTCACAGAGACATGAGGGTGGGTGATAATGGAAATCTTATGTGTCTAAAACTTAACCCAATAAAACAATGTTTACTATTTTAAAACAATGTTTTGGAGCCAATCTGCATGGGGTTTGAAAATCCATTTTAGTTCTGCTTCTAGCATTGTCTTGAAACGCAATATTCATTGATTCCCAAGTTACAGTATCCCACTATCCCCTTTTCTTGCTCTCATGGGCCAAATTTGGGATTTAAAGTTTCACCTTTTGACCCACCTTGTCCCCTGTAATACGAGTTATTTTTAGTTCTTTCTGTGTATAATGGTCTCTGGCTTGGTTTAGTTTTAGCTCAGTCCTGCAGTAAAGGGTCATTACGGAAAGCATTTGTGTTTACTTCTTCACAGGAATTGGCTGTATTTTCCTTTCCAACTTGTATTATGTGTAGCACATACTGTATTTCATTGCATAATAGTTGCCATCACATAATAGCTGAACCTCTCTTTTGGGAAAGGCAAAATTGAGATTTTGCTCTTCCCCGCATAATAGTCCGATCCTCCATTTGCTCATGCAGGTAAGTGAATGAAGAGTGTGGTATCCCTTTTGGTGCTATAAGGCTTGACTTGGCCCCATAGGACCATGGAAAGAGGGAAAGTGGGCAAGGGAATGAATTCACACTGTCTCTTTAAGTCTGCAGCTGTGCGAGTGGGTGACACCTCAGTCATGTGGGCAGCTGCCCTGTCGAAGGGACTATTACTTGGGACTATTACTTGGAGGGAGCAGCGATGTGGTCAGGTGATGCTTTAAAGGCGGACCCATGCAGCTTCCCCTTCAAATTGACTTTTTCACTATGTAATCGTCGCCAGCCCCACCCCCTTTAAAGGGAAAAATGGGTGGAAAGTGAGACTATTATGTGGTGAAATACGGAGATCTTTGTCTCATTCTGGGACTAGACAACATTTAAGAAAATGTGCTATATAATAACTTCTTTCAGTGTTGCATCCTCATCTAAAGATGTTTAAACTGTGGGAACCTAAAGATACCAGGTCTCATCTGATCTCTAAAGCTAAGCAGTGTTAGGCCTAGTTAATTCTTAGATGGGAAATCAGGTGCTATATGCCATTTTTAAGGGAAGGGGAACAGGCAAAGCTACTTTTTAACATTCTTGTCTAAGAAATCCCTATAAAGTTCATTGAGGTGACTTGAAGGTGACTTGAAGAAACAAACACACACAACCAATTGTAATATAATTTTGAGTTCTGGTATATTAGAACCCGCACTCCGGTGTTACAGAGAAAAGACTGCATGAAAGACTGCATAAATATGAAGGTCTGTCATGGTGCATGGTGTTAGGCGGTATTAGTTATGTTACCTGTGGCAATTCCTCTATTTTTGAGAATTAAGTACTAATGAGAATTGTCATCTTCAAACTCTCAGAGGGCAGAGAGCATAGATAAAGCAGAACCACCGCCTTATGCCTCAGGGCCAAATGTGATCTTGCATGCACATGCATGTAACTTTCCCTGGGAGTGTTTCTTAAAAATCAGCAGCTACAACAACAATCCTAAATAATGCTCTGATGTATGGGAAGCAAAGCTTTGAAAGGTACCGTAACTTTTCAAAATCTATGCTGCTGCTGCTGCTGTGTTTGCGTGTGTGTGTGTGTGTGGGGGGGGGTGGGATTCAGAGTCATGATCCTATAAAATAAACCTCTGGAGGAAGATTTTCTTTCTCTTTCTCTCTATGGGATATTTTCCCAGATGCAAATATTCTAAGCAAATATTCTACAGCAGTGGTTCCCAACCTTTTTTTGACCAGGGACCACTTGAACAGGGACTACTTGAACAGGGGCCACTCTCCAGCATTAGTACTAAAAGGGTTATGAATCAGTTTTTGGTCAACAAAAATAAGGGACACTTCATAAAAACTTGAAAATCATCAATTGATTTTCAAGTTTTTATGAAGTGTCCCTTATTTTTTGTGAAAAATTCCCTATTTTTAGGTACCTGTCCCTTATTCTTATATCAAAAAGAGGCAACACTACTATTGAAGCTTTAGCACCAATCCTTGTTTCTATAACAAGTCATTTTTTTCAAAATCCAATTATCACTGGAATAGAAAGTGAGATGAAATCTTCTGAACAGGGGCGCAGACAGCAAAACAAATACCAAAGGGTGTTAACCCTTCCCTATGCGATCCAAAGTGTGTGTGTGTGTGTGTGTGCGCGCGCGTGTGTGTGTGAGTGTGTGTGTGTGTGGCTGGAGTTACACTTAAAATGTATCTGTTCTGACTTACAAATAAATTCAAATTAAGAATAAAACTACAGAACCTATCTTGTTCGAACCTTGGGGGCTGCCTGTATATGGGTGTCTGCTGTTGGGAGTATATGAGTGTTTGTAGGGCTCTCCTTATATTGGCAGATGCATTAGTAGCCTAATAAAGTTTTTCTGCCATTCAGCAAGGCTGCCCTGAATGCTGGAATGTGAAAAGCCGTTGTCTCCAGTAAAAGTCAAAAGAAATAAATCATGAAAAGCCCAGCCTGCCTTTAAACATTTTTTTCTTTATTGTATACCACACTAAAGCCAGAAGCAGGGGAAAACACATGCATTACTTTTCACTTGGAATAAATGGTGCCTGCTGGAGTGAAGTGAATGGAAAAGCAAAGAGTGGTGACCATCTGTTCTAATCTTTACGAGATCTGGACAGCAGTAAATCAATAGGACATGCCAGTCAGTAAAAGATGCAGTTCATATTGTGGCCTTGTCCAAATCAGAAAAATAAAAGAGGATGGACAGTCCATGAAAAAGCAGGAAAATATGCTTCCACTAAGGAAGGATACATTCTGGCTAACATTCCTTATCTTTTGCTTCATGTTCCATATTTGGTGGTTTGGTCCATTTGGGATGATACAACAACAAATAGCTCCATTTGGTCCTAGGATGTCTTAAGCTATGCTATGCCACGATATTTCATTGATATGATGCTTCTATGATGAAACACTTCATATACTATATTTGGATGCTCCTATACATTGGTAGTCTTCTTTGATTGATTCTCTGGCCTTGAAAAAGCATGTTTAGCGAAACGGTGAACGCCCCCCCCCCCTTTTACTGGTTTCCTGTTGGCCTACCTACATAATTATGTTCATCCTGACTTTGGAATACTAAGCATTACTTTTTTCATCTGGTTGTCCTTGTGTTTTTTTTTGAACCTCAAGGGATTGATTAACTTTGGGGTATTTACCCTTGCCTCCACTGGATAGCAACAGCTCTACTCGGGAGTTTACGAGGCTCCACTGAACAGCAATAGCTCTACTTGGGAGTTTGGCTCCACTGGATAACAACAGCTCTACTCAGGAGTTTACAAGGTTTCACTGAATACCAATAGCTCTACTTGTGAGTTTACGAGGCTTCATTGACATAGCAGCATCCCTTTCTGGCTGCTTTTTGACCTATTGTGGCTCTATCAGGAATTGGCAGCCTCACCTGGTTGCTCCTTGTTTAGTGTGGAACTTTACCCCATGTCCATTCACAGAGGACATGGGGTAAAGTTCCACACAGTTTGTTTATCATCTGTTGCTTTCAGTTTTCTGGGAGTGTCCTGGATAGATAACATTCTCCACTTTGATATCAACTATACTTTTGGATAACAGACTGGTTTGGGTATTTGATGCTTTGTATGCTTGGAGTGTGTTTATATTTAGCTTGGTGTAATGCAGGATGTACAGCAGTGGATGGCAGCATTATTTACTAGCCTTATTTACATATATCCCTTGAGTTATTCAAACTTATATTGTTAGCTGTATGTCAACTTCATAGTACTATATTAGGTATTTACCAGATATAAATGTACTATTATGTCTTGCTATTGATTATTATTCCTTGTAACCCCATCTTTTGTTGTGTTGTCAGAGTAGACTTACCTTTTTGGTTGTGCCATTTGGGATGATACCATAAATGTCTCACCTATCTATACTATGAAAAGTGTCCTAAAGTCATAAAATATATATTGTTGAAGGCTTTCATGGCCAGAATCACTGGGTTGTAGGCTTTTTGGGCTGTATGGCCATGTTCTGGAAGCTTTCTCTCCTGATGTTTCGCCTGCATCTATGGCAAGAATCCTCAGAGGTTGTGAGGGCAGAATGCTTCAAGAACATGGCCATACAGCCTGAAAAACCTACAACAACCCAGTGATAAATATATTTTCCGATGTTATTCTCAGTATCAAATGGTGCATACAGTGTTCCTGCGCTACTTCGCGGTTCACTTTTAGTGGACTCGCTAATTCACGGTTATAAAAAAATATTAAATTAAAATATATATCGCAGTATTTTCACTGTTTCGCAGGTTTTTGCCGCCACCGCTCTCCAAACAGCTTTCCCTCATCAGTCCCCCCCCCTCTCCCTCCAGCCTTGAAGGGCCTTTCCTTCCTTTCCTTTCCCTTTATTTTAAGTTTATAAAGACTTAAAATAGTGTATAACTACTGAAAAAATGTATAAATATTAAAATAAATATAGCATCCCTACATTGTGGTTTTTCACTTATTGCAGGTGGTCCTGGAACATAACCCTTGCAATAAGTGAGAGAACACTGTATACACAAGCATTGGGCAAACAATAACAACACAATTTGTCAGCATAAGGAGTTATCATTATAAACTAGTGTTTTAGAAAGGAAAAATAACATTTGCCCACCTTCACATTAATAATAATGTTCAGTGTTAATATAAGACAACTGAAAAAAATGTGATTAATGGAAAATGGTATTAAGTAATAAAGATTTTTTTTTAAAAAAAAATTAAATGCAAAGAGTAAAACTTTACATGTGTTTGACGGGGGTTGTTGTTACAATTTTATGTAACTTGTTTTATACTTTTGTACCATTTTTACCTGTTATATGTTATATGTGCACCCTGGAGTGCCTTGTAAGCCGCCCCGAGTCTCTTCGGGGAGATGGTGGCGGGATATAAATAAAGATGATGATGATTTAAGATCCCTCTTTATTGTAATGTGTCTATCCTTTTCCAAATGTCCAGGGTACATTTCTGTAGCATCTGCTGTCTTCCTTACTGAAATCCTTACTGAACTTTAGAGGCTTTATCACATGAAGCTGCTATACTATGACATTAATGAGATTAGGGATAGTATCAACGTATTGGGATGACCGGAAATGTGTGATATGAACCATCACCAAAGGTGATGGTAGTGCTTCAATGCTGGTGGTTAGTTGCCTTCATGCAATGAAGTCTTAGATTTTAGGCCAAAGTTAAGGAGTTGTCTAAGGTGCTGATGGGAAAATGGGGTTCAGCTCTTTTGATAGGTTCTTTAAATGACAGATCAAAATCCAGAGCTGGTTCCTTGCCCTAGACATATGAAAGCCACAAGTTTCCAGTGTCTAGAAGCCAGTGCTACGTGTATAAGCTCTCCTTGTGATTTCAAACCTTATTAGTATCCTAGTCCTATTTTTCATCCATAGAATGGATAATGAAACTTTGCCAACAATTATCTCAAACTTCCATAGTAGCAAGATCAAAAGGAATGGAGGATACAGTTGGAGAGAACCCAGCAATTAAAGTCTGCATGGAAAAATGGTTTGTCACATCGAAGCCAAAACAATGAAAACTAGACAGGCTTGTCCAGAGTGAGATATTTGTACTGGGTGCATTTTCGAAAGTGTTGTATTTGTTTATATACTGCTAAAACATAGCAATCAGGAATATTACATTTAAGTCCATCTAATGTTCATGACAAGTTAGCAGTAGTTCAATTGCTCCAGGACCCTCACTTGCCTAGAGAAAAGGTGTAACTTGTTTATTTTTCTACTCATCACTTCCAGAATTTGCTTATGTTTTTCCTCGACATTTTGTGCTATTTGAGCAATTCCACAAAATGTAGATGGCAGAGGAAACATGAAGACATTCTGGAAATAACTGAAGTAGAAAAAGAAACAAATTAAACTACTCTATACTCTTTTAAAAGGACATTCTAGCCTAAATGTGTACGGTTAAGCTCTTGGAGGTAGTTCTAATTACAAGAAAGCAAAAATTGCTACAGACCTCAATGGGTGTCTGAATATATTTTCAAGCCCTGTGTGTGTTATCCCTATAATTATTTGCAATAAAGCATTAAATATAGTGTCTACTTCCCTTAATTCACTCCTTCGAGCAGTCTTAGCAATTTAGCCTTAAAAATACAACCCAGTGGGCCACAGTGTATAACTATGACTTCAAATTTTAATCAGTAGTTTTTATTTCCACATAATACTATATTGTGTACTCAGTTCTCAATTCTAATATGGGAACCCAAAACAAACTTAGCATTTTTATATCCAAATTGCAGCAAACCAGATTCCATCTCCCAAACATAATATATCAACAATTATCTATCCCGATGTATTCTGCTTTCGGCTAGGAAGGGCTGTATTTGCTGCCAGAACAACTCTCATTTCATGCTATCTTAAAATATGCAAGTCAGTTAAATTCACTATGAAATTCATGAAAGCCTATATCCTCAAATGCCACATTTACAAGAAAAATATATTGTAGCCTCAATGACTTCTTGCTCTACATATTGATCCAGAAACTCTGCAATTCTTGTCACGTAGGCATCTACACTGTAGGATTAATGCAGCTTGACACCACTTTAACTGCCATGGCACAGTGCCATGGAATTGTTGGAGTTGCGGTTTTACAAGATCTTTAGCCTTTGTTGCCACAGTGCCTCACCACACGACATCTCCTATGATTCCATAGTATTGAGCTCTTGCAGTAAACATGGTATTAATTCTACAACATGTGATATGTGGGAATATAATATCTGAGGAGAATGAAAGGTTTAGCATATCCATTCATTTTTCTCAGACCTACTTCTAATATTAGTGACTAGCTATGTATATGTGTTTTGTGTGTATATGTGTGTTTGCCTATATATGTGTGTGTGTGTGTGTGTGTGAGTGATTTTGTGCATGCATTATAATGTATTTATATTTTTTTGGCTTTTAAGCCTCTTCCACTCTGTTTTTCAGTATTTTTATGAGTGATGGTCACTCCTTGCGTTATTAGGTGTCTTGTGGCCAAATTTGGTGTCAATTCGTCCAGTGGTTTTTGAGTTATGTTAATTCCACAAACAAACCACATTTTTATTTATATAGATTTTGCAAGGACAATTTCAGCCTCTCTTCGTGATGCTTTTTCTTTAGAAGAAGGTTTAGAGGTACTTGCTCTTGAGCATTTAATGTATAGAAGATAAAAATCCCTGCCTTTGTCAAGAACACTATTCTCTGTAGCACTGCAGCTTTAGTAATATGAGAAAGATATGTTTACTAAAGCAATCAAAGTAGTTCCGTGGAAAATGGACTTATTTCACCATCTGCTTGTGGAAAAACGAGATTAGAATCGATTTGGAAAGAGAGTGCATTATATTCATAAGACGAGAGAGACATCATTAGTGCTTAAAGATGTGGAAACCATTCTGCCAAAAAGGTTTAATTCAAAGGGAAGCAACACTGTTTTGTAAAGGGATAATAGAACAGAGCCAGATGTTGGGAAATTGCCTCCAGAAAGGTACCCAAGGTTTACAGTTGCAAAAATGCAATGGGTCTGAGGTTCAGCATAGTTTTGGGATTTTGTTGTGTGTGGACCTTTTTTAACTCCTCTAATTCTACACTTTATTTGTTTTCGTTTTGTGACCCTTCTGCTTTTGGAGTAATTTGCTATGAGATGATAAGAAGTAGCAAGCTGTAATGGAAAAATCTTGCACTTCCCAGTAAGCTCAGGCACTACCAAACTGCTGCAGCCTCTCCTATCTGGTCTTATCTTTTTTTATGAATAACTTTTGAAACCATGGCTACACTTTCATGTTACTTAGCCAAATGTGTCTCAATTCACCTCTCTGAAATGTTGCAGGGTATGATACAATAACATGAGGAGCATAGCAATTTCCCACTTTTGAATGCAGAGTACCTAATAGTCACTGATTCTCTCCTTATTGCCTTCTTCTTTGAAGTTTAGGAGTATCATTTATCATTAGCACCTTCTATCTTGTCTCGATACTGAGCTTCAGGGTACAAGCACACATCCAATTCGTAGCCCAGACAGAATCTTAGAGAGCTTTGGTGTAAAATGTTGCCACCAGAAAAATAAATTCAGAGACCTTAATTTAAAAGCGTGAAGCCAAGTGACTAAAATAGGTTATGCTGCCACTTTTAAAAGAATATAATTGATAGGGTTGCATATAATTAAGAAATTGGAGCCTTTTATCAAATGCATGAAGGAAAACATTCCATTTTGTAGTGCTATGATGATGATAATTTCTTCCTTGAGTGGGTAGTCTTTTTAAAAGTGTTCAATTAGATAGATATCCTAGAAATTGTTTTGAAAAATGGGAAAATGAAAGAGAAAAGAGAAATGTAGGTTCCATCTTAAGTGTGTCAGATTCTTCCTGAAGAAACAAGTTTGAAAGGGAAGGACACTAGGACTGTGGCTGTTGTTGTTATGGCCCTTAAAGACATTTTTAATTTATAGTGGCCCAAATATGATACCATCTTGGGATTTTGGAGGACTGTGAGTGTATATCTTGGAGATAGGGCCCAAGGCTAAACAGGACATTCAGTTATGTTTCATATACATCTTCTACAATAGCCCAGAAGTAATTATATACAATATATTTTAACAATATTGTGCATGGAATAAAGTTTGTGTACACTGAACCATCAGAAAGCAAAGGTGTCACTATCTCAACCAACCCATGTGGAGTGTTCTGGATTCTAGAGTATTTGGGAGTTTTAAATTCTAGATAAGGATTGTTCATCTTGTATCAAAAATGGTTTATCATGTGAAATTTAGGAAGAATACTGATGCTAGAGCAATATAAGCCCCAAAGGTTTTTGGTATGTTCACTCAATTGATCTGGTTCTCAGGTTCTACGTAATTTGTGTACATAAGCTGCAGGAAAAACATAAAATAATACCCTTCCATTAATCCTATTTGGACTTTAGGAAAAAATCAGCAAAGGTAACCTATGACCTCATCACATGAGATAAATTCCCCATCTTATGACACTTTCTTGACGCAGCAGGCATGGAGCCCACTGGATTTCATCCTATGACACACATCTACTTCCGGCAGGGCTTCATTTTGGCTGCGTCAAGGAAGCATGGTAGGAGGGGGAAACATGAACACAGCATACTACTCAAGTTCAGGTAGAGAATCATGGGGACAATGCAGGATGTGCAAGTGGGTGGTGCGGGTGATGAGGGATGCTGAGTGACAGATTCACCCCATTACCCCACCATTTGCTCTGCTATCCTACAGGTCCCTTTGCTGTCCCCCGCATCAAGGATCTCAATGTGATGAGGTCCATAATGACTTACTGCTGGCAATCCTCCTAGCAAGCCTCTTTTGATTCAACAAAAACAAAACTTTCTTTTATCTCAGTGACTCATTGGATGCAGTCAGTAAAAAAAGTAATTGTGCTATAACTTTCCTTCCATTATAGAAGACTAGAGTATACACCTGGCATTCCCCGGTCTTTGGAGGGACTGTTACCCTGCTTTCTCCCTTCTTCAGCTCTGAGTAGGCCGAACTCACAATGTCTCAATGGCAACACTCTGGCAATTCTGTTTGAGCAGGCTCTCTTTGTGGCTCTTTCTTTCCTTCCTCCATTTTCCTCAAATACTTTCTTCCTATTTTTTTCTTTCTTCTTTTACTTTTCCCCATACACCTTCCCTTTCTCTTTCTTTCTTTCTTTTTCTTTCTTTTCTCCCTCCCCTCCCTTCATTCCTTTTTTCTTCCCTTCCTCTTTATTTACTCTTCTTCCCTCATACCTATTCCCCTTTCTTTTCACTTCTTTCCTTCCTTTCCTCATTTCCCCCCTCTCAGTTTCCCTTTCTTCCTTGCTTCCCTCCCCCCATACATATGTCATCTAGCAGCAACCAAGCTGCTTCACTCCGTTTTTTTCCCCTAGCGATGCCACAGAGGGCCACTTCACCAGGCAGCAGCAGAAAGCATTTCTAATCATGGATAAAATACTGCTTGCTGAACATGTGGTATATTGATAGTACCTGGGTATGACTATGAATGTCATGATGCAATACCTAAGGGAATATGGAAATGGCTGAGTCATAACCATATGAGAGTTATTGCAATGTCCTTTACTGATGACTATCAGCTACTTAAGGAGGATAAAAGAATCCATCTTTCTCTCTCCTGTGTGATTCTGATGTGAGTATCTGCCTATGTTGTATGTGACTATCTGATGATTTGCAAGTACAAGGAAAGTGGATCTGTGTATTCTGTTTGCACATTTGAATATACTGCAACTGTGAAGATTAAATTCTCTGGATATTTAGGATGAAAACCTGAATCTGTGAGTTTACTAAACAGTCTGTGTAGATAAGGTCAGATGCTGGCAGTTGAACTCTGGTGATAGATGGGTTGAAGCACACGTTTTTGCTATGAAAGGACTCTGCTGTGTATTTTTGCTTGCTTCTGGGACACTTGCTATCCAACTTGCAGTGATTGGGGGAGGTTGCGATTTGGAAATTATAAATCACATCACGGACCAGCAAATCCTGCTATGGTTACGATACTATGTTTTATGACGTCATCAGAGCTTCGCTGTATGTCAAAACCTTTGAGACATCACAAGAGCCCATGTTCTGTCAAATCGTCCTGTCTGTTTCCCTGAAAAGGAGCTGAAGGAGGCAAAAATACCAGTTCAGCAATATGTAATCCTTATACAAACAGACATGATGTTCTGATTCCCTACATACATGGTGACAAAACTAGACTACTTAGGTAGACGTTTTATGACTGTCACTTAAAGAGTTGTAAACCATGTACTGGAGTTTCAGCTGCATTCCATCTACAACTTAGATTCCTCTACTTAGGAATTCATTGCACTACTTGAGCCCAGACCCAGCGCGATTCTGTTTTTTTCAGCCATTATACTGTTTTAATGTTATTTTTGTTGTGATTGTGTTATGCTTTTATTTGAATTATTTTAATGCTGTTCTTTTTATCTGTGATTCTTGGCTTGTCCCCATGTAAACCGTCCCAAGTCCCCTTGGGGAAATGGTGGAGGGGTATAAAAATAAAATTATTATTATTATTATTTATTTTGTATGTATGTGTGTGTGCCTTGAAGCTGCCTTTCAATTTATGGTAACTCCATGACTTTCATAGGGTTTTCTTAGGCAATGGATATTTAGATGTGGTTTTGCTAATTCCTTCCTCTGAAATATAGCCTACACTACCTGTTTTTCACTGACCTGTCACTCATCCAGTTTCCAGAGCTAACCCAGCTTAGCGCCCAATATTAGATGGGATGTCGTTCCTTTAGAATACGTATTTTCTTAAAGGCAATATTCCATTTTGCACTACTTACATTACCAAGCATCATTATCTTTTCTGTTGAGTCATCTGTTCTCATAGTATTATTTTCAAAATCTAAATACGCATCAGGCTGCCTGGGAATCCCATCATCCGAAGACTTTTGATAATAGCATGGCCAACATACAATTACTTCAGTTTAGTCATTTTGGCTTCTAGGGAGAATTTGGGCCTGATTTGATCTAGGACCCATTTATTTATTTTTGTGGGGTTTTAAAGCAATTCATTGTGTGTGCAGACCTCTTCTCCAGCACTATTATCTCAAATGAGTTGACTTTCTTCCTATCAGCTTTCTTCACTGTCCAGTTTACACAACCATGCATAACCACTGGAGATTACTTTGGAATAAACATGGAGCTGGAACTTGCTTTAGGGATGCTTTAGCCTCCTGATTACTAATGAAGCATGAAACTGACTTTTAAGAGCTCCCTGTCTATAAAATGTGTGGGAATTGAAATTTCTTCCCAAATGGTTGGTTGGGTACTTCATCACTGACTTGAAGGCTGCAAAGGTCAAAGCACACTGATTACCAGTAGAAGTTGAAAAAATGACATTGTTAGCTTCTGATGGTTGTTCTATGAGATGAGGTTGGATTTCTGAAGTGTGAAAGACCATGCACATGGATGAATGGATTGACTTCTACAAGACACAATTATAGCGCTGATTCCATTCCCACAGCAACAAACTAGGGAATCTTAGGAAGTTTATGGAAGAGCATTGAGGATCCTTGGCCAAAATGTTCTAGTACTGACATATACTGTATATGCTATGATTCCATAGGATGTAGCCATGTCAATGAAAAGCGGAAACACAGTGGAATAGCTGTGTGTGTAGTTTCAAAGGATGCTTGCAATTATGACTGTGCAATACCACCGCCATATCTGCAAAACTAGTACCCATAGTTTCATCTATCCACTTCTGACAAAATATGCCCCCTCTAGACATTTTCTAGGTTCTCAGTAATAACTCTATATGATAATATTTTGCTGGAAGTCTTTGGTTTCCAAAGAGTTTGCTATTATCTACCGCTTTGCATATCCATGCCAAATCAATGAATATATGTGGATATGAAGGTGATATTTTACATAGATCTAGCTCACTAAGGGGTGCATCTACATTTAGTTTAACACCACTTTATGATGGCTTAATGCTATTGAATCATAGGAGCTGTGATTAACAAGGTGTTTAACCTTTTCTGCCAAAGGGTGGTGGTGCCTCAGCAAAGTACAACTGAGCCATGGTAGTTAAATATTGTCAGACTGCAGAGAGTTCCACTGTTGAACAGCTCTCACAGTTAGGAAGTTTTTCCTGATGTTCAGAAGAATCTCCATTTCTGTTGTTTGAAGCCATTCTCCCACCACGTCCTAGTCTTCAGGGCAGCAGAAAACAAGCTTGCTCCCTCCTCCCTATGACTTCCCCTCACATATTTATACATGACTATCATGTCTCCTCTCCGCCTTCCATTCTGCAGGCTAAACATGCCCATCTCTTTAAGCCACTCCTCATAAGGTTTGTTCTCCAGACTCTTGACCATTTTAGTCACCCTCCTCTGGACACATTCAAGAAGTAACAGAACCATTTCAGACTTGGCTTTCACCATAATCAGCACCATGTGCTGGTTTTATTGTCTTCAAATAGCTGAAGTTAAAGGCCAGAATGGCTCCCAACATCTACAAATGCTGAGCAATCCAACTATTTAAAAGTTATCATCACCTCTATTCTGTGCATTGACCCTATAGAATGAATGCCATTTGAAGCCCCTTTAATTGCTATGGCTGAATGCTATGGAATCATGATATTTAAGTCTTTAGCTTTCTTTGCCAAAGAGTGCTGGTGCCTCACTAAACTGCAAATTTCAGGTTTCCATAGGGTTGAGCTATGGCAGTTAAAACAGAGTCAATCTGCATTAATTCTACAGTTTAGAAATAGGATGACAGTTCAGAGAAAGCCATACTTCAAGGCCAAGCACGACTTCAATGTAGAGAAATTGACCTTTGGAGGCCCCTGGGAGGGCTGCCAAATCAAGGAATGGAACTCCTTTTGGGAAATGAAGTTTCAACTTCCTGTAATTCATTTTTGGCTTGGCAGTTCCCCAGATTCAGTGCTATTATATGCCCTGGGAAATGTAGTAATTGACTCAAAGAGCAGGAAATTCATTCTCTGCCTTAGGAAGTACAACAACTAAAGAAATCTGGAGGAGGCCAGTTTGAGTCCCAATGCCTAGCACTGTGAGGCAGGGATGTGAATGTTGGGGTGCATCAACACTGTAGAATTAATGCAGTTGGACACAATTTTAATTGCCACGGCTCAATGCTATGGAATAGGGGGTGTAGTTCCACAAAGCTAGGTGCCACACCAAACTGTAACTCCCATGATTCCATAACACTGAGTTAAAGTGGCGTGAAACTGCATTAACTGTACACACCCTAAGTCTAATTCTTCTTCATACGTAATGCACTTATTCTCACCCGCTCTGACGTGATCACCATAAATCACTTGAAAATAGATAACAAGAAATGTAGGCTATCAATATTTCCAAAAAAGGAGCCATACTATAAATAGTGAGTGGGCATAATAATAATAATAAGAAGAAGAATAGTTCTTTCTCCCACTCTGGACATTTCACAAATATATAAAACCCTACTTGCCTAGTTTCCAACAGACCCCTCAACATCTGAGGATGCCTGGCATAGATGTGGGAGAAATGTCAGGAGAGAATGCTTCGGAACAGGGCCATACAGCCCAGAAAACTCAAAGCAACCTAGTGATTCTGGCCATGAAAGCCTTCGACAACACAATAATAATAAAGCAAAGCACCCCCCTCCCCTGGACCATTCTCAAAATCTGTAGGAAACAGCCTCTATCCCAGGCTGTCTACACTGCAGAATGAATTCAGTTTGAGTCTCCTTGTGGAGAGAAAAAGCAAGGTAAAAATAAACATAATAATAATAATGGATTGATGGATGCCTGCCGTAGATGCAGGCGAAACGTAAGGAGAGGATGCTTCTAAAACATGGCCATACAGCCCGAAAAACCTACAACCACTCATTCCGGCCATGAAAGCCTTCAATAATAATAACACACTTGAACTGCCATGGCTAAATGCTGTGGAGTCCTGGGAGCTGTAGTTTGGTGAGGTACCAGCACTCTTGGGCAGAGAAGGCAAAATACTATGTCAAAGTACATCTCTCAGGATTCCATAGTATCAAATCATGGCAGTGCATGAGGTATCAAATGGTATTCATATGCCACTATGCAGGCATGAACAAACTTTGGCCCTCTGGGTGTTTTGAACTTCAACTCCCACAATTCCTAACAGCCTACCGGCTGTTAGACCCCTCAACCTCTCAGGATGCCTGTCACAGATGTGGGTGAAACGTCAGGAGAGAATACTTCTGGAAACAGGCATGGGCAAACTTTGGCCCTTGAGGTGTTTTGGACTTCAATTCCCAGAAATACCAGCCAGCTTACTGGCTGTTAGGAATTGTCCAAAACACCAAAGTCCAAAACACCTTGAAGGATGAACTTTGTCCATGCCTGTTTTGGAACATGGCCATACAGCCCGGAAAACTCGCAGCAACCCAGCCTACCACTTGTTAGGAATTGTGGGAGTCCAAAACACCCAGAGGGCTGAAGTTTGACCATGCCTGTTAGAGATCCAGGCTCAAGGCTGTGGGATCCTGGGAGCTGTAGTTTTGCAAGGTCTTGACCCTTTTCTGCCGAAGAGTGCTGGTGCCTTACTCCACTTCAAATGACAGGATCCCATAGCATTGAGCCCTTGAGCAGTTCAAGTAAAGATCAAGGTTTTCCGCTGACATTAGGTCCAGTAGTGTCCGACTCTGGGGGCCGGTGCTCATCTCCATTTCGAAGCTGAAGAGCCAGTGTTGTCCGTAGACACCTCCAAGGTTGTGTGGCCGGCATGACTGCATGGAGCACCGTTACCTTCCTGCAGAAGCGGTTCCTATTGATCTACTTACATGTTGTATGTTTTTAATCTGTATTACTGTTTTACATGTTTTAACTGTTTATATGTTTTAACCGTTTTATAATTTTATATGGTATGTTTATCATTATGTTATGATGCGGCATCTCCGCCCTCATTGTGCGAAGGCCTCATTTCACAGCCATGTTTTCACCAACTTCCTAAAAGTCAGGCGGGAGGGGGCAGATCTAAATTCACTTGGGGGGGAATTCTACATCCGGGGGGCCACCACAGAAAAGGCCCTGTCCCTCGTCCTCACCAGCCGCGCCTGCGAAGGAGGTGGGACCGAGACCAGACGATCTTAACACTCTTGAGGGTTCATAGGGGAGAATACGTTCGGACAGGTAAACTGGGCCGGGACCGTATAGGATTTTGTAGGTAAATCTATGTATATAATAAAAGTCAGTGTTTGCGGCGGGAGGTGCGGAGGAATATGTGGCAGCTTTCTGATTGGCTCCCACTGTGGGATTATTTGCATAAAGGACTCTGATTGGCCAGCCTCAGAACTCCAACATTCTAAGGCACCAGAGGAGATTGGTTGCCACTTATGGAGTATTTGCATAAAGGACTCTGATTGGCCAGCACCCAAGAATCCAAGCCTCTTCATTCAAACAACATGATTGGTTGCCACTGAGGGAGAATTTGCAAAACCGGCTCTGATTGGCAGCTTCTGGACTCCAACATTCTAAGGTGACACAGAGGGAAAAGGAAAGGCCTCAAGCAGTCAGTCACTGCGGCCCACAACAATGACGGATCAGGACAAAACTTGGCACACAGAGGCCCAATGGCCTACTTCACAACCTGGTGTGGTTTAGGGCAGGATGGGCTACGAATGATGGGATTTGCAGTTCCTTCACCTGATTCACATTCCAAACAATGACCCACTCTCCATCCTACTGCAGGTTAGAGAAGGGCGGACCATGGCTGATGGGACTTGAAGTACCTCTACTAATTCCCCATGACCACAGCAGCCCCCAACAAATACTGATAAAGACCATACTTGGTATACAGAGCCCCCATGATCCACTCTACATTCTACTGCAGTATGGAGGAGGGTGGATCATGGATGATGGGACTTGAAGTACCTCCACTCACTTTTTGAGTGTGCTGTGACCCTCATCCAATGACTGCTCAAGACCAAACTTGGCACACATAATCCCCATTACCCCCTTAACATCCTGGAGAGGTTTAGGGGAGGTGGACCACGGATTATGGGATTTGTAGTTCTTTCAAATGCTTTTGTTCTAACAGACCACTGTGGCCCCCAACAAAGAACAATAACGGCCAAACTTGGCACACTGAGCCCCTATGACCTACATTCTACTGCAGTTTGGAGGAGGGTGGACCATGGATGATGGGACTTGAAGTACCAAAGACCGACCTTGGCACACAATGCCTTTCTCAAATAACCCAGGCACCACCGGGTCCCCAAGCTAGTGTAATCTATCTATCTATCTATCTAGCTATCTATCTATCTATCTGTGTATATAAATAAAAGTCAGTGTTTGCGGGCGGTGGGTGGTGCGACCGAGCGAATATGTGCCAGCGTTTCGATTGGCTGCAACTGTCAGATTATTTGCATAAATGGCTGTGACTGGCTAGCCTCCCAACATTCCAACACAGCAGAGAGGAAAGGGAAGGGCCTGAGGCAGGCATAAATGGCTGGAGTTGAAGTTATCCAGTTGACAGTTTTTTCTGTTGGAAATGGAATGTTCAGTACCTTCACCCAATACACTTCTCAGGTGACTCAGAGGGAAAGCAAAGGCCTCAGGCACTCAGCCACTGCGGCCCACAGCAATGACGGATCAGGACCAAACATGGCAAACAGAGGCCCACAGGCCCTCTACACAACCTGGTGTGATTTAGGGCAGGATGGGCCACGAATGATGGGATTTGCAGTACCTTCACCTCATTCACTTCCCAAACAACACTGCAGCCCCTATACATCACAGACCAGACCCAAACTTGGCACACAGAGTACCCATGACCCATTCTACATCCTGGTGCAGTTTTGAGTGGGACAGACCACGGATGATGGGATTTGAAGTACCTTCACTCACTTTCTGAGACCGCTGCAACACTCATCCTGAGACTTCCAGTACCTTCCCTCACTTCCAGACACCACTGCAACCCTCATCCAGAGAATGATCAAGACAAAATGTGACACACACAGCCCCCATGACCCACTCAACATCCTGGTGCTGTTTGGAGGCGGGTGCACCATGGCCCCCTCGCAGTACCTTCACTAAGTTCCTGAAAGCACTGCAAGCCACATGAACATCTAATAGGAACCAACCTTGGCACACAATGCCTTCCTCAAATAACCCAGGCACCGCCGGGTCCTCAGCTAGTAATAAATACATTTGCATGCTTTCAAATTGCTAGGTTGGCAGAAGCTGGGGCTAACAGCGGGTCAAAATGCATTCCAATTCAATGTTGTTCAAACTCTTCCAGATGCTTTGGACTTCAGCTCCCACAGCCCCTGATCTCGCTATCTAAGGCAGCCGAGGCTTCTGGGAGTTGAAGTCCAAAATATCTCGAGGACTAAGAGTTTGGGAATCCCTGGCTGTAGCCTGCTGTGGAAGGGGACACAGGGGGAGCGCTTTCCGCCTTTTCCAAAGCGCCCAAGGGCGCGACCCGCTTTCTCTTTCCAGCCCATTTCGTGCCTCTGCGTTAGGCGGAAAGGAAGGGAAAAGGCGGCGGCTCGGGAAAAAGGGGCTCTGGGCTGGGAAACCCTCGCTTGGCAAGCTGCCCTAAAGGAGGAAAGGCAGGGAATGGACGGAGCTGCATTGCGGCTGGGAAAAGGGAAACGGCTCTGGAAGAGGGAGAAGCGGGGGCGCGTTTGGAGAGCGCCAGGATCCCGCAGACGAGCAGAGAGATCAGCTTCCAGCAGTCCAAAGAGAGACGTGAGTGAGTGCTGGGGCTGGGACAGACCCTATAGAATTAGCAGAGATTGATAGCACTTGAATTTCCACGATTGAGTGCTCTAGAATCATGAGAGTTGTAGTATCCCAAGGTTTGGTCGCCTCCTCCACCAATGCGTGCTTGTTGCCTCTCCAGGCTCCAATGAATCCATGAGCCAGGCTGTTAAAAATGGGGTCAAACTGCATTGAGTCTAGTGTTGAGCAGGAATGAGGAAGGGGCCAAGTCTCAGGGTGCACCTCTAAGGTGGAATGAGTGCCTTTGGACCCCACTTCGACTGCTGTCCTGGCTCTAGGGCAGGCCTGGGCAAACTTTGGCCCTCCAGGTGTTTTGGACTTCAACTCCCACAATTCCTAACAGCCGGTAGGCTGTTAGGAATTGTGGGAGTTGAAGTCCAAAACACCTGGAGGGCCAAAGTTTGCCCAGGCCTGCTCTAGGCCCATGGTTCTCTAGGGCCATGGTTCTCAACCTTCCTGATGCCGCAACCCCTTAATACAGTTTCTCAGGTTGTGGTGACCCCCAACCATTACATCATTTTAGTTGCTACTTCATAACTTGTCATTCTGCTACTGTTATGGATTGTCATGTAAATATCTGATATGTAGGATATATTTTCATTCACTAGACCAAATTTGGCACAAATACCCGATACATCCAAATTTGAATACTGGTGGGGTTAGGGGGGGATTGATTGTGACATTTGGGAGTTGTAGTTGCTGGGATTTATAATTAACCTACAATCAAAGAGCATTCTGAAATCCACCAACGATGGAATTGAACCAGTCTCAGCACACAGAACTTCCATGACCAACAGGAAATACTAGAAGGGGTTGGTGGGCATTGACCTTGAGTTTTGGAGTTGTAGTTCACCTCCATCCAGAGAGCACTGTGGATTCAAATAATGATGGATCTGGACCAAACTTGGCACAAATACTCAGTATGCCCAAATGTGAATGCTGGTGGAGTTTGGGGATAATTGACTTGACACTTGGGAGTTGTACTTTCTGGAATTTATAGTTTACCTAAAATGAAAGAACATTCTGAACTCCACCAATGATGCAATCGAACCAAACTTGATACACAGAACTCCCATAACCGACAGAAAATACTGGAAAGGTTGGGTGGGTACTGAACTTGAGTTTTGGAGTTGTAGTTCACCCCCATCCAGAGAGCTCTGTGGACTCAAACAATGATGGATCTAGACCAAACTTGGCACAATACTCAATATGCCCAAATGTGAACACTGGTGGAGTTTGGGGAAAATGGACTTGACACTTGGGAGTTGTAGTTCCTGGTATTTATAGTTTACCTATAATGAAAGAACATTCTGAAATCCACCAACTATGGAATCGAACCAAACTTGATACACAGAACTCCCATGACAAACAGAAAATACTGGAAGGGTTTGGTAGGAATTGACCTTGAGTTTTGGAGTTGTAGCTCACATACATATAGATTCAACAATGATGGAACTGGATCAAACTTGGCACGAATACTCAGTATGCCCAAATGTGAATACTGGTGGAGTTTGGGGAAAATGGACTTGACATTTGGGAATTGTAGTTGCTGGGATTTATAGTTCGCCTACAATCAAAGAGCATTCTGAGCCTCACCAAGATTAGAATGGGGCAAACTTCCCACACAGAATCTCCATGACCAACAGAAAATACTATGTTTTCTGATGATCTTTGGCGACCTCTTTGATACCTCCTTGTGACCCTCCTCAGGGGGGCCGACCATCCAGGTTGAGAAATACTGCTCTTGAGTATGGCCTCATGGGGTTTGTAGTTTGGCAAGGTCATGGTGCCTCGCTAAACTACAAACTGTAACCGTGATTTCATAACATTAAGCCATGGCAGTTCAAGGGGCCAAACTTCATTTACTGGACAGTGTAGAGATCAGTAGTTCTCCAGGTGTTTCAGACCAACTCCAGAAACCTCAGCTGCCTTAATTAATTAATGATCATGGGTTGTGGAAACTGAAGTCTAAACACCTGGCAAAAACAAAGTTTGGAAACACACTGATCATAGAAAGAATGCAGCATTGGCTGCAAAACAGATGCCAGATTTCCCTGGTACAATGAATAAAGAGTAAATTATAATTCAATGAAAGGTAATGTTAAATCTGTTAATTTACAGGACACCACCAGACCCCCTTCTTTTTTGGCCCCATCTAAACTGTTTGAAATTATTGGGAAAACCAGGAATCTCCACAGGCTTTTGGAAGCGTGACCCTTTTGGAGATTAATTGGTATTCACCAATTAATGAAATAATCATAACCTTTGGAAAGGCATGACCTCGTTAGAGATCGTAACCCTTTGTAAAGTATGATCTTCCTGAGAAAAGTTAAAAACTCGCTTGAGTCAATTTTATTCTTAGTGGTAAATACTAAATATCCACTAGTATTCATGCAATGTAATTTAGGTTTCTCAGTTGTTACACTGATATAACCTGTTTATCTCTCTGAACTGTTAGGAACAAATACATGCCAATGCACAAAATATAGCAGATCTTCAGAAGTGTTATTTCAGTTGCCCAAAATATCATCTACTTTTCTACAAAATATATTGGTTTTAAATCATGCTCTCAAGAGACCAAAAAATAGTTTTCGTTGAAAGTTAACATACTTGTTCTACTTTAGAAACTTCATGTATTTAACATACAGGTCCATTGCTTATTGGTTTCATGTTAACTAAATTATAGTTAAAACTGTACTATACTGTACTCTACATCTAGTACAAACAGACTCATATATTAATTAACTAACATCTCACTGCAGCATACTGACTATACTCCTGCTCTAACTGACAGCAACAGACTTCACTGACTTCTAACTTCCAACTGACTCAAGCCTCAACTGAGTTCTAACTTACTCTAATTGGCTTCTGATTCAAATGCATTCTAAAATGGAGTCTCACTCTGTACATTCGACGATCAGGGTCACATGTCCTCCCACAACCTCTAACAACATAGTATTAAGGGAAAAACTGCATACCAATATATACACACAATACAGCAAGCAATCTCAATTATATACATAACAAATAACTACATAGTTTAGGAGGCTCGTAGAAGGTTGCTATTTCCAACCGAAATTACATTGTCTAGCAATGTAGATGGGGTCTTTCTTCCTCCCCCATTTATATTCATAGCCCTTATGGTGGTGATACTTTTATAAAGTCAGCCAAGAAAAGCAAATTGTTTGGTTAAGCTTTCTTTCTTTTTTTAAAAAATTAAATAGAAGAGCATTGTTTGGTTAAGCTTTCAAGATCTTCAAGGCTTTTCATCAGGCAGAGATGTTACAAAAGGCAGGCGAGGAGCCGAAGAATAAGCGTTTTTAAATTGTATTTTTCAGACACAGGAGTGGGACTGAGAGGAGGGCCCCCTCCGATGATCCCAGAACCCGAAAAGGGGTTTGTAAATGGGGATTTGGATTGTCAAATAGTCTGGGCCCAAGCAGTTTAGGGCTTTATAGGTAATGACCAGCACTTTGTATTTAGCCCGGAACCAGACCAGCAGCTAGTGGAGCTTCTGTAACATGGGAGTTGTCCGCTCCATGTACAACGCTCCAGTTAGTAATCTAGTTGCTGATCTCTGAACCGGTTGAAACTTCTGAACTTTCCTATCACAGGGTTATTGAGACTGAGAGTGTGCGACTTGCCCAAGGTTTAGGCCTGCAACTTCATGACCTTGTGATATTTTAGGAGTCCCCTATTGGATTCAATGCAAGACATTTTGCACCCAAAAGCAAAGGATAAGATAGTGCCTTCCCACTGTTCGCTGTTCTATCTCTCCATAATTAGTATGGTCATTTGGTCCTATTATTATCTTCTGGTCAATCCAAGAATGGGTATCCTACAGCCCCTTAATCCTTTTCCACGTCATTCTTGCAGACAGTTTATGAAAAGCTAAAGAGCTACCATTAAAATACATACAGTTAAAGCATATATAAAGCTGAGATTAAAAACTAACATCTGAATCAAAAGATGAAAAAAGTACAGTGCCACATAAACTCATCTCTTCTTAATAATCAATTATTGGAATCTTGCTGAAGTAAAAAGTTTGTATGTTTAGAAGCTAACTTTATTTGCTCAACAAAGTACAACTATAAACAACTCTATTCAGCTGTATACAACTGTATTTAATGCACCCATAATTGTTGGATAAAGTAATGGAACTGTCTGGGTAGGTTACATGTGAGTCAACTCTCCTCAATCACCTTGCTTCTGCTTCCAAGCCTTTGGTATTTGCAGTAACTGCTAATGGAAAGCATCAGGGAAGGCTGTATGTTCTACTCATCTGTATATCTGTATCTGTATCTGTATACCTTTATAAAACGGAATGTTTGTATGTGTGTATGCGGAGGGCAGGAGGGCAGAAGGGCGGAAGCAGCCACTTTCACAGGCCAGGGCGGATATGTGGCAGCCACTTTCACAGGCCAGGGCGGATATGTGGCAGCCACTTTCACAGGCCAGGGCGGATATGTGGCAGCCACTTTCACAGGCCAGGGCGGATATGTGGCAGCCACTTTCACAGGCCAGGGCGGATATGTGGCAGCCACTTTCACAGGCCAGGGCGGATATGTGGCAGCCACTTTCACAGGCCAGGGCAGATATGTGGCAGCCACTTTCACAGGCCAGGGTGGATATGTGGCAGCCACTTTCACAGGCCAGGGCAGATATGTGGCAGCCACTTTCACAGGCCAGGGCGGATATGTGGCAGCCACTTTCACAGGCCAGGGCAGATATGTGGCAGCCACTTTCACAGGCCAGGGCGGATATGTGGCAGCCACTTTCACAGGCCAGGGCAGATATGTGGCAGCCACTTTCACAGGCCAGGGTGGATATGTGGCAGCCACTTTCACAGGCCAGGGCGGATACGTGGCAGCCACTTTCACAGGCCAGGGCGGATATGTGGCAGCCACTTTCACAGGCCACAGCGACCAGCGCGGGTGATGGACCTGCACCAAACTTGGTACACATAACCCCCTAACCCCCTTACGTCCTGGCGTGGGGGGGGACATGACCCACGGATTATGGGATTTGTAGTACTTTCCAACACTTTGGTTCCCACAGACCACTGAGGCCACCAAAAAGGACCAATACAGACCACACTCAGCACACACAGCCCCCATGACCCACTCTACGTCCTGGTGCAGTTCGGAGGAGGGTGGACCATGGATGATGGGACTTGAAGTGCCTCTACTCACTTCCCAAGTCCGCTGCAACCCTCATCCAATCACTGATCGAGACCAAACTTGGCACACATAACCCCCATGACTGCCTTCACGTCCTGGTGAGGGTTGGGGGAGGACTGACAATGGACGATGGGATTTGTAGTACTTTTACACCCCTCTGTTCCCACAGACCACTGTGGCCCCCAACAAACACTGATAAAGACCACACTTGGTACACAGAGCCCCAGTGACCCAGTCCACATCCTACTGAAGTTTGGAGGGGGACAGAACATGATGATGGGTCTTGCAGTACCTTCCCTCACTTTCCAAGACTGCTACAAACCTAATCCTATGATTGATCAACACCAAACTTGCCACACAGAGCCCTCATGACCCACTCTACATTCTGGTGCAGTTTGGAGGAGGGTGGACCATGGATGATGGGACTTGAAGTACCTTCACTCACTTCCGAAAAAGAATGCATCCCTCATCCATTCACCAATACAGACCAAACTTAGCACACAGAGCCCCCATGACCCAATCTACATCCTACTACACTTTGGCGGAGGGGACAGAGATGATGGGACTTGCACTACCTTCAGTAATTTCATGATACCACTGCAACTCCCAATAATGATGGATCAAGACCAAACTTGGCACACAGAGCCCCCATGACCCACTCTACATCCTGCTGCGCTTCACAAATAACCCGGACAGGGCCGGGTTCCCAAGCTAGTTGTTTATAAGGGGCACTAAAACCAGATGGGATTCATGGGGAAGCGAGCAGATGTGTAGTGGATTCTACTTTGAGGATGGATTTGCACCTCTGCTTTGTGAAAACTGGTGTTTAATCATCTTAAAATCTTACTTTCCATTATTATTATTATTATTATTATTATTATTATTATTATTATTATTATTAGAAACACAAGATGAGTCCACAGCAGACAAGATCACTCTGCTGGCTGTTGTATTGGCTCACACGTCGGACACTTCCCAAGTGTCTAGGACTGTGTGATGTATCGGCGAATAATGCATGCAGATCCCAGTAAGGTGACCTTCTGCAGCTGAGAGATGGTAATTTTGTCAGCACTGATTGTGTTTAAATGCAGGCCAAGGTCTTTAGGAACTGCACCCAGTGTGGCGATCACCACTGGAACCAACCCTAGTCTTTTCTTTTTAGCTTTCAAAGACTGAGCAGAAGATGGCATTAAGTTGATTGAGAGAGAGAAAAAGATATCAGTTAGTCAACTGAGAGGAGGAAAAGAGCCCTGCATGGCCGAAAGAGCAAAGCAGGGGTTGAAAGTGTGTGGCATGGATTATAATTTAGATCTGTGGAAACAGCAATGTGTTGAAAAAGGAGTCCTCAAAAAGTGGGGGATTCCTGTATTGTGACAACCAAGACTGACATATTTTTCAGTTTGGATGACTCTGGTTGCATCTACACTGAAGAATTAATGCACTTTGGTGTACACCACTTTAATTGCCATGGCTCAATGCTGAAAGTTGTAGTTTGGTGAAGCACCAGCACTCTTGGGCAGAGAAAGCTAAAGACCTTGTAAAAGTATAACGCCCATAGTTCCATAGCGTAGCCAGGAATGGGAATCCAACAGTTCCCCAATGTTGTTGGATTGTAACTCCTCTAACATTCAAGGTTCAATAGGGCTAATAGGAATAGCACTAGGGCTAGTAGGAGTAGTTGCTGTTTTTAGTACATTTATAGCCTGCTTTCCTCTCTTAAATGAGAATCAAAGTGGAGTAGAAGTCTGACAGAATCTGGAGTGCCACAAAACTTTGACATAGAGCAAGCAACATGAGTAAAATCAAAGACTTTACCATCTCCTTGAACGCTGCTGAGTGTCTTTGGTTCTGCAGACTTTTAAAAGATTGAATGGTCCCAGTCATTTTTCTAAAAGTTCGATGGGTGGTGATAGCAAGTGGTGGAGAACAGAAGCATGTCAGGTATATGATTCTAATCTCTTTTCACACTTTTCCAGATGAGCGTTTGGACATTTGCAAAGAGTAAATGAGTCACTCTGGATTAATACTTGTTTTATTCACATGAGTCATCTTGCAACTAATGCTGTGCTAGCACAGCATCTCTGGTCTGTGCACCTGCTTTCTCCTTCTGGTTCGTTCAGCAGCACAAGACAAGGCCCTTGCAAGTCTGTGCTTAGTCACGGAAGGTGTTACATTACTTGCTCTGTCAGCAGCATTTGATATCACTGACCATGAGCTCTGCTTTAATTTTGAATTCTCGGCATGTTGCCCAGGACAAATGGTAAAAGATGGTTTATAGTCTTCTAGGAAAGAAGTGATCTATGTGAATCAATAAGCTGGAATACCAGAGGGTTGTGACTTAACCATTCATGAAATGTGTACTACTGATGCATGTGGTCCCATTCAATCTAATATTGCTTCCTCCTACTTATGGGAGGGTCTAAGCCTGGGTAAACAAGGGTGCCTTCAACACTGTAGAATTAATGCAGTTTGACAACACTTTATCTGCTTTACCCCTGTGTTGAATAGTGATAGTTGAAGTTTGATTAGGCACCAATATGTATTGGCAGAGACGGCTAAAGACCTTGTAAAACTGCAAGTCCCATGATTCCATAGGATTGAGCCATTACAGTTAAAAGTGGTGTCGGACTGCATTAATTATGCAGTGTAGATAACCCTAAATGTAAATGAATAGGGTGTGTGTATCAATGCATGCTTTGTTCATAGCAAACCACGATTCTCTGGAAATCTGGTTTATCATTGTATGTAAATAAGGCCACTGTCTTTAGAAGATTCCCCCCTTTCTTGTTACCTTTGTCAGCTCTTTCTGAGGCTGTTCATTGTCTCTTGACACACAAATATGTTTCTTTGCATAAACAAAATGGTTGCATAATGAAATTTGCTTTTGATTGATATTGTTTGCTTATGGATTTGGATGACTGAATGAGTATTATTGGTGTAGCTATATCCGAGAAACATAATTGTCATGAAAGAAATAATTGTTTCTTATGAATTGTGCTGTAGGTGATAATTTAGTGAAGGCTATAATTCTATTTTTTAATTTATTTCCCTAGCAAGTAAGTGGAATGAGATTTCATCAGCTCGGGATAATATGATAAAATTGTTCTCTTTTTTATTGATCCACAGTATATTTATCTGATGTTCATGATGTCCAGATTATTTTTCACGTTTGATTGTAACAGCTTCATAAAAGTAGATATAAGTAGATTTAAAACCATTTTGGTCATCCATATCAAATCTGATTGGCTTGGTAAAGTTTCCTATCACTGCTTTATTGCACTGTCCCGAAAACTTTGCCCCACAGCCAATTTTTTACCATCCTTCTGAAGGACAGGAAGGAGGGGGCTGATCTCACCAGGAAGGGAGTTCCGTGGCCGAGGGGCAATGACTGAGAAGGCCCTCTTTCTCGTCCCCACCAATCACGCCTGTGATAATGGCAAGACGGAGAGCAGGGCCTCCCCAGATTATCTTAATCTCTGCAATGATTCATAGGGGGAGATGCGTTCTGGCAGGTAAATTGGACCGGGGCCATTTAGGGCTTTATAGGCCAAACCCAGAACTTAGAATTGTGCCCAGTAGCAAACTGGCAGCCAGTGGAGCTGGCGTAACATGGGAGTTGTATGCTCCCTGTATGCTGCCCCAGTTATTAAGCTGGCTGCCTCTTGTTGAACTATTCAAAGCTTCTGAGCAGTCTTCAAAGGCAAACCCACGTAGAGTGTGTTGCAGTAGCCTATCCTGGATGTAACGAGAGTGTGGACCACCATGGCCAAGTCTTACTTCCTAAGGTACGGGTGAAGCTGGCGCACAAGTTTTAATTTTCGAAAGCTCCCCTGACCACATAAGTGTAAGCTTTTTAATTTTAAAAACTCATCCCTTGATGCATTTTAGAAAATGTTTTCAAGTGGTCTATGGAAGGTTGTTACTGCTTTTGTTTAGCTATGTAAGGCTTATATTACATGGGTGTTCCATTTCACAAGTGCATATGCCTTAATTTCGAATCAAAAGTTTGCTGAAAGCTGAAAGATGTCCTTTTTGTGCTGTAAGAAGCTATCCTTATTCTTTTCATGTTATTTCTGCTTTTGGAATCACATTTTCTGTTAAAGACTTAAAGCATCTACTTCATTAACCAAGGTGTGGCTGCATTTTCAGAGAACAGCACTATATTTGTTTAAACCAAGTGGTTGAGGGCAGTCTATATTATGGGTTATGTTTATGAAATCCCAAGAGATAAATACTTTGTAAGATGTTTATTGCCTGTAGCAATCTTTAATGATAGGGATAAAAATATATGCTTGCTATATCTAGTTCAGCAAAGTCGGTTGTGGTTAATATGTCTAAATTTGCAATAAAAGCAGTCAGAATCACCCATGAGAGTAAATGAGATTAATTGTCTCTTATAAGAAATTCAGTAAAGATATTTCTCGGTATAGTGTGTGTGCGTGTGCGTGTGAGTGAGTGAGAGAGAAAATGATATATTGATATGTCTTTTAAAAATTAATCTTTGTGATCTTACCTTTTACTGTAATACTTGTTTATTTATTATTGATGTTTTGGTCATAACCTCTATTTTGTTGCCATATATTTAGAGAGGGGAGGGAGGAGAATGTGTGCATTATAATTTGTTTTGGGGGGGGGTGTGGGTTGGGGTAGGGCACATCCCGTATTTGGTTGTCCTACACATACTCATATATAGTGGACCTTATATTTAATTTTTTTTGTTTGCTTGTGTGTAGCCATATTACTTATTTTGTTTTCTAACTGTATTTGTTGTTATGTGCCTTCAAATCTTTCTGACCTATGGTGAGTCTGAGGTGAATCTATTGCAAGTTTTCTTGACAAGATTTGTGTAGAAGTGGTTTGCCATTTCCTTTCTCTGGGGCCCTTTCTAGACAGCTGTATAAAATCCAGTTTATATGCTTTAAACTGGATTATCTGGCAATGTGGACTCAGATAATTCAGTAAAAACAAATAATGTGGATTATCTGCCTTGATATTCTTGATTATATGGAAGTGTAGAAGTGCCCTGAAAAGGTATGCCTTGTCCAAGGTCATCCAATGTCTTTCAGAACCTAATGGGGATTCAAACCCTGGTATTCTGAGGCCCCTTCAACACAGCTGTATGGAATCTACAATATCTGCTTTGGACTGGATTATATGGCAGTGTAGACTAAAATAATCCAGTTCCCCCCCCCCCCCCCCCCCCCCCCCCCCCCCCCCCCCCCCCCCCCCCCCCCCCCCCCCCCCCCCCCCCCCCCCCCCCCCCCCCCCCCCCCCCCCCCCCCCCCCCCCCCCCCCCCCCCCCCCCCCCCCCCCCCCCCCCCCCCCCCCCCCCCCCCCCCCCCTCCCCCCCCCCCCCCCCCCCCCCCCCCCCCCCCCCCCCCCCCCCCCCCCCCCCCCCCCCCCCCCCCCCCCGGGGGGGGGGGGGGGCGGGGGGGGGGGGGGCCCCCCCCCCCCCCCCCCCCCCCCAACCGGGGGGGGGGGGGGGGGGGGGGGGGGCCCCCGGGGGGCCCCCCCCCCCCCCGGGGGGGCCCCCCCCCCCCCCCGGGGGGGGGGGGGGGGCCAAAATTTGGGGGGGGGGTTTTCCCCCAAAAACCGGGCCCCCAAGGGGGGGGGCCGGGGGGGGGGGGGGGCCCCCGGGGGGGCCCCACCCCCCGGGGTTGCGGGGGGGGGGGGGGGGGGGGGGGAGGGGTGGGGGGGGGGGGGGTTCCCCCCCCCCTTTCCCCCCCCCCCCGGGGAAAAAGGGGGGGGGGGGGGGAGGGGGGGGGGGGGGCCCCCCGGGGGGGGGGGGGGGGGGGGGGGGGGGCCCGGGGGGGGGGGGGGTTGTGCTTTTTTTTTAAAATTTTTTTGGGGGGGGGGGGGGGGGGGGGAGGGGGGGGGGGGGTTTTTTTCCCCCAAAAAAACCCCCCCCCGGGGGGGGGGGGGGGGGGGGGGGGGGGGGGGGGGGGGGGGGGGGCCCCCCGGGGGAAAGGGGGGGGGGGCCCGGGGGGGGGCCCCCCAAGGGGGGGGGGCCCCCCAAAAGGGGGGCCCCCCCGGGGGGGCCCCCCCCCGGGGGGGGTTTTTGGGGGGGGGGGGCCCGGGGGGGGGGGGGGAAAAAGGGGAAAACCCCCCCCCCGGGGGGAAAGGGGGGGGGGGCCCCCCCAAAAGGGTTTCCCCCCCCCGGGGGGGGGGGGGGGGGGGGGGGGGGGGGGCCCCCCGGGGGGGGGGGGAAAAAAAGGGGGGCCCCCCGGGGGGGGCCCCCAACCCCCCCCGGGGGGGGGGGGCCCCCCCCCCGGGGGGGGGGGGGGGGGGGGTGGGTTGGGGGGGGGGGGCCCCCCCCCCCCCCGGGGGGGGGGGGGGGGGCCCCCCGGGGGGGGGGGGGGCCCCCCCCAAGGGGGGCCCCAGGGGGGGGGCCCGGGGGGAAAAAAAAAAGGGGGGGGGCCCCCCCCCGGGGGGGCCCGGGCCCCCCCCCGGGGGGGGGGGGGGGGGGGTTTTTTTTGGGGGGGGGGGGGGCCCCCCCCCCCCCCCCGGGGGGGGCCCCCCCGGGGGGGGGGGGGGGGGGGGGGGGGGGGGGGGGGGGGGGGGGGGGGGGGGGGGGGGGGGGGGGGGGGGCCCCGGGGGGGGCCCCCCCCCCCCCCCCCCCCCCCCCCCCGGGGGGGGGGGGGGGGGGGGGGCTTTTTTCCCCCGGGGGGGGGTTTTGGGGGAAAGGGGGGGGGGCCCCCCTCCCCCCCCCCCCGGCCCCTTTTGGGGGGGGAAAACCCCCCGGGGAATTTTTTTGGGGGGGGGGGCCCAGGGGGGTTTTTTTTGGAACCTTTTTTCCTTTTTTTTTTGGGGGGGGGGGAAAAATTTTTGGGGTGTTGGGAGGTACATAGGGTAGGTTTTTGGCGTTGTCTGTAGCCAGTGTAATGGTCCAGTCGGTTGTAAAGTTTGGTGTTTCTGCGAGCCATAGTTTCGTTGTCTATATACGACTTTGCACGACCGTGTCTCCTTTATATATATAGATAGTACCCTTCCACACAGCCATATAACCCAGAATATCAAGTCAGATAATCCACAATATTGGCTTTGAACTGAGTTATCGGAGTCCACACTGCCATATAATCCAGTTCAGTGTTGATTTTATATAGCGGTCTGGAAAGGGCCACAGAGAGAAAGTGATACAGAGAGCGATCAAGAAAGCCACTGAAAGCCTTGCAGAACTCCTATTCAAATAAAGACTAGTGACAAAATTGAAAGAGTTTCTTTGTGGCCATGGACCGGAACCACCAGTTAGCTGCCACTCATTTCCACTTATGGAAATTTTTAAAAAATATTTTAAAAAGCTATCTTAAGATAAATTATGTTGGATTTTTCCAGCTTGATTGCATACCAATGCAATTTCTCTATGTAGAAAGCATGTATTCCTAAAAATAATCAACATAGAATTCAGATTTTTAAGAGATGTTATGTTATGATAGTTAAATAAACATTTTAGTTTTAGGGATAATACGTGGTCATTGCACTTCTAATTGTTATGATGAGAAATCCAAATATTTAGTTGTCTCTAATTAAATAAATGTTGTGGTGTTTTACTCATATGTATCCAGTGACTTTTGCTGAGGTCAATGTAAAGACTAATTTATCACGCAGATTACTATTGATCAAAGTAAACCTAAGATCAATAGTGGATTTTGAGGGTCAGTACATTTGTAAATAGGATGAAATATGGAAGGCGATGGATCCATCAGGTTTAATTTTTAACACAATGATAGAAGTGTGGAGGGATTAACTGTTTAAAGTTGTGATGCTATTAATTAAAGGAGAATTACTTGACTCTTTTGAATGTTTATGTAGCTCAGTGAAACTGGAGCCCCAGGTGCCGCAGTGGGTTAAACCCCTGTGCTGCCAGGACTGAAGACCGACAGGTCACAGGTTTGAATCCGGGGAGAGCGCAGATGAGCTCCCTCTATCAGCTCCAGCTCCTCTTGTGGGGAGATGAGAGAAGCCTCCCACAAGGATGATAAAACATCAAAACTTCAGGGTGTCCCCTGGGCAATGTCCTTGCAGATGGCCAATTCTCTCACACCAGAAGCGACTTGCAGTTTCTGACACGACAAAAAAAAGTGAAACTTAACCTAAACCTTCTCTCAGACACTTCCTCTTTCTCTAAACTAAAGTTTATGACCAATGGGCTTTTTGAAAGGAATGGGAAGAGCAATTTTGGGAAGGAAAAAACCCTGTATAATGTTCCATTCAAACTGGTGACTTATTGCAGGTGCTTTTTGACTGATTCACTTTCTGCAATACAGGTAGCCCTCAAGTCACAAACAAGTTAGGTTCTGTAGGTTTGTCCTTACGTTGAATTTGAATAGGTATATTTTTTCAGTGTAACTCCATCCATCCATACATACATGGATGGTTTGGATAGCATAGGGGAAGGTTAATGCCCCTGTGGTGTGTGTTTTTCTGTCTGTGCACCTATTCAAAATACTTCATTACACTTTTTGGGGAGAGGGGTGGAATATAAATAAAGCTTTATTATTATTATTATTATATCTGTCCCTGAGATAATTGGATTTTAAAAATAATTGGTTTGTTGAGGGAATAAGGATTGGTCAGATAGCCTCAGTGGAGACACCTTTTTTCCATGATAACTCTTTCAAATGTGAATTTCCCTTATGAGGGATAGATTTCAAACACTCCTGTAGCCTCATCCCTGTTCTTAACTATGAGTTCTCTGTAAGTCTTATGGCAGTTCTATTCTATGGAATCATGGGAGTTGTAAGTTTTTAGCTTTCTCTGTTAAAGACAGCTAGTGCTTCACCAAACTACCACATTAATTCCACAGTTTAAGATGATTCTGTAGAACAGTGACAAGGTACCACTTTGACCAGGGACCACTCTCCAACATTAGTACCAAGAGAGTTTTGAATCAGTTTTGGTCAACTTTAGAGTCAGTTTGGGATGCTGCTTCAGAAAATTGCATTGGATAGACCATATCAGCTCTAGTTTCTGATACAGAACATATGCCATGGTTGGCGATAGGGAAGGAGTGGCAGGCGGTGCGAAAGGAGTGGAAATAAAATAAAATAAATAGGAAGGAGGCTCGTGGACCAGATTTTCATCTGTATAAAAGTATCACATAATACATGCATCATTATGCATCAACTTGCATTTTCTAGTATCCATGTTCATGCATAGCGTAATTATTAATGGTAATTAAACATGCAAATCAGACATAGTCAAGCAGAATAGAATTTGTTTCCAGGGTTGCCCTTAGAGCTGGAAAAAATGTCCGTTATGGCTTTGACAAATTAGTTGCATAATTGTGTTGTTAGATTGTCTGATAATCTGTATTGTAAACGTGCTCTTGTAATTTTCTCTCATCCCATGCTTTTGCCTTTCAAACATTTTTCTGTAGAGAAAGAATTGCTTCTCAAATTGCTCTTTTAAAAGACTGATTGCTTCACTTTTCACATTACAGAAATTGCAGTAGATCATCATGATTCAAGAAATTATTGAATTGGGGAGGGGAAGAGTCATGAATTTAAAAATAATGTTGAAGATTTGATTTTCAGATGTTTATTGCTAGCAATGAAACTCCATTGCTAGACATTCCTTGCGACTGTGGATGGCAGAGGCAGCAAGCCAAAGTATTTGCAGCATTGCTATTTTATGTGGTTTTATTTACTGAAAAAGGGAAGGGATACATCACTAAAATGTGTCCTGTCTTATTATTTTTAATGGTTTGATCTTGAAGGATTGTGGAAAGGGAGAACTGAACCTTCTAGCAGGCAAACCTTTGGGCCTTCTCTGAATCAACGTATCTATATCTATTAAAATAAGGTGCCGAGACCTGAACACAAAACTCTAGTGATGTCTCACAAATGCAAATCTAGTGGAACTATAATTTCCTTGATTTGGGAAATGTTTTAAACAGTCACAGGAGGCTACGTTTTAGCCACCCCCTTTTCAGTTCCTCCAAGACAAGCACACTATCAGCTTACTTACAGTATACAGTCAGCCCTCCACATTTTTTTGGATTTAGCTTTTGTGGATTTGTTTAATACATTATGTTTAGGAATCTTTAGGTCCTCCAGAACAACACTATGATCAGATTTCACCAGAGAGTCATTCTGGAGGACATAGAGGTTCCAAGAAAGAAAACTCTATGCATATGAGTGTGATTCTATGGTCAGGGAACAGTAATGGTAGGTTACATACCTGTGACCATCTTTCTTCGAGTGAAGCTCTGTGAATCCACACTTATGAAGTTTGCGCCAGCGCGGGCTTCCAACGGAAACTTCTCCAGTTGGAAACGTGTTGGCGGTCGCTCCGCCCAGCCGCCCCGGAGGGCCTCAAAGGCGCCTCCAGCGCGCCACGCCATTCCTACGCCACATTAGCAACTAGGAAAGGGTGGTTTGAGAAAGAGGGACGGCCGGGCGGGTTCGTGTGGATTCACAGAGCTTCACTCGAAGAAAGATGGTCACAGGTATGTAACCTACCATTCTTCTTCGAGAGCTCTGTGAATGCACACTTATGAAGATTTACCGAGCTAAGGTAAAGGAGGTGGGAACAAACCAGCCAGATTGTAGAAAAATGAACAGGTTTATTGCAACCAGCAACCTTAATAAATAACATGTTAGACATATAATTATGAGTGGAAGGCAGGCTCCCACTTGTAAACATAGTGCAACAAGCACCATTCATGCCAGGCACGCAGGCCTCACATCATAAGTGCAACAAGCACCATTCATGCCAGGCACACAGGCCTCATAGCAGAAGTGCAACAAGCACTATTCATGTCAGGCACACAGGCCTCATAACAGTGAGTGCAACGAGCACAACTTGAGAACAAAGGGTGCACAACTGGTGCAACCTAACCCGTAAGTGGGTAAGCGCGCTTTAACCGGTAGACTGTGCCCCTACTGGGGCACAGCACACACTTAACATTGACAGTGCAATGAACAAGAGGTGTTTGATCGACGCAACTGTCGACCGACCAGTGCAAAAAGGGGAGATATGGGGCTGACTACTCGGCAGCACCTTGCGGGGCCTTGGGGCTAAGAATCGACCGACCAAAGGCCGCCTCCCTCCCAAACAGGGTGTCTACCCGGTAATGAGATACAAAGGTAGAGGGGTTGGCCCAGATGGCCGCCCTACAAATTTGGTCAGGGGTCCCCTGGAGGAACGCAGTCGACGTGGCCACTGCCCTAGTCGGCGTCCCTTGACCTTAGATGGGCACGGTTGACGGGCTATCTGATAGCACAGTTCAACCAGGGATGCTACCCAATTAGATAGTCTCTGTGACGACACCGGCAAGCCCAGCTTGTCGGTGGCGTCTGACACAAACAGTCGGGTCGACCGGCGGTAGTCCGCCCGACCGGTTCTTGTAGATCAGAAGGGCTCTTCTGGCGTCGAGGCCGTTGGCCCTCGAGTCCGTGTCCCGGTCGGGCCAGTCCCAAGTCCGGGAGCACAATGTCAGTGTTCAAGTGGAGCGGAGACACCACCTTCGGCAGAAAGGTGATGTCCGTCCGCAGGATGGCCCTATCTGCTAAAAACAGCAGGTAGGGTTCGTCGACACGGAGCGCCGCCAGCTCGGAAGGGCGACGCGCTGAAGCAATGGCGACTAAGAAGGCCACCTTCCAGGATAGGAGCCGCAGGTCGATGGATGACAGCGGCTCGAACGGTGGGGATGTCAGGCAGGACAGCACCAGGTCCAAGTTCCAACCCGGTGTTGGTGGATGCACCGGGGGACGAGTGTTGTTAACACCCCTCAGGAACCTCTTGACCATCGGGTACTGGAACAGCGACCCGAGTCAGCAGATCTGGTCGGTGAGGGAGCGGTATGTAGTCCTGACTCGCTAGGTGTAGCAGGGTCGGGAACCAGACTTGTCTCGGCCAGTAGGGAGCGATGAGGATGCAATCGGTCCCTGAGAGCTGGATCTTCTCGACGATCCGGAGAAGGAGCGGGAACGGCGGGAATAGATAAAAGAACCCCGTCGTCCAGTCGAGCAGAAGGGCGTCCCCGAGGCATCCCCGGTGTGCATCCGGGGCAAGCCTGGCACCGAAAACTGGCAGTTGGTTGTTTTCCGGCGATGCGAAGAGATCTGCGTCCGGGAACCCCCACCGTTGAAAGACACGGTGGAGCTCGTCCGGATGCAGCATCCATTCGTGGGACGACCAGCTGGTTCTGCTGAGGCAATCCGCTTCCCCGTTCTCGACACCCGGGAGATGAATGGCCCTGGGAGTCACTTGATGATGGACACACCACTCCCACAGGTTCTGGGCTAGGGCCAGGAGTTTCTTCGAGCCCGTCCCGCCCTGCTTGTTCACGTAGTACATGGCCACGATGTTGTCCGTCCTGACCAGTACTACTTTTCCCGTGACGAGGGGGGCGAAGGCCCGGAGAGTCTTGGCGATGGCTAGAAGCTCCAGATAGTTGATGTGATGAAGCTTCTCCACCGTCGACCACTGCCCGTTGACAGACAGGGTGCCCGTATGGCCTCCCCATGCCTGTAATGACGCGTCGGTCGTCACTGTGATGGCTGGGTTTACGGTGTGGAAAGGTACTCCCCTGCACACGTTGCTCTTGGACGCCCACCACTGGAGGGAGTCCTTGACCGCTTCGGCAGGGATAACTCTTTTGAGTGGTGCTCCTGACCGGGTCGAAGTGGTCGCGAGGAACCAGCGCTGTAGTGGCCTGAAGCGCAGTCTCGCCAACGGGGTCACAGCTACTGTAGAGGCCATGTGGCCTAAGGTCACCTGGATCTGCTTTGCCGTGATGCAGGGCTTGTTGCAGCTGTGTATCTCGCGTCGAAGAGCCTGGAATCTGACGTCTGGCAGATAGGCGAGCTGATCGACGGAGTCGAACATCGTGCCGATGAACTTGATGGTCATCGTTGGGACCAGTTGGGACTTCTCCTCGTTGAGGCGCAGGCCCAATGAGGAGAGTAGTTGTAGGGTCGTCGAGAGACCTGTTGATGCAGGAGTTCTGGAGACTGAGCCGCCAGCAGCCAGTCGCCCAGATAAGGAAAAATCCGATTTTCTGCCTCCTCAAGTGCGCAGCCACGACCGACATGCACTTGGAGACTGTTCGAGGCGGTGTCCCGAGGCCGAACGGGAGGACGGTGAACTGGTACGCCCTGCCCGCCACCTTGAAGCTCAGGAAACGCCGATGAGCAGGTCGATCGAGACGTGGAAGTATGCGCCCGAGGTCGTCGACGCAAAGTGGTCGTTGGACCGAGAAGCGGGAGAATGGACGACACTGACACCATCCTGAATTTCCTCGGCGAAACGCACGCGTTTAAGTCTCTGAGGTCCAGGATGGGACGGGGAACCGTCTGGCTTCGCACGGTGAAATACCGTGAGAAGAATGCCCTCTTTCCTTGCTCTTGGGAGCTGTGAAATCGCTCCCTTTTGAAGCAAGCTGTCGACCTCCTCCAAGATCACCCTGGACGGCTGTGTCTCGACGATGAACCCCGTGGGTGGAAGCTCGTCGAACTCCAAGGCATAGCCGTCTTCGACAATCCGGAGAACCCATGCATCTGAGGTGATGCGTCGCCAGGCATTGATGTAGCGGGCCAGGCGGTCTCCGAACGGCGGGTGAAGTGGTGGTGGTCGAAGGATGGGAGGAGGCATGATGGTGGCAGCGGTACCTAGCGCGGAGGCGTCGTCGTCCAACGTCCCATCAAACGCGAAGGTTGGATTGTCCATTGCCATTACCATGGCGAGGTCGTGACTTGTTCCCCTGTCGGGGCCTGTTGGACTGCTGCTGTTGCTGCCTCGGCTGCTGCTGTTGTTGCTGCTGAGGCGCCCGAGTACCTTGGGGCTTGGCGGTACAGTGCTGTCTGGGCTGAACTTGCCCGTTGGTAGTATGACCTGGGTTGTGGTTGAGGCCGGTCCAGTTTCGCCGTCAGGACTCGAAAGTCGTGAGTGGCCTTGAGTCTGTCGTCCGTGCCCGCAAGAAAAGTCCCTGGGCATCGAACGGTAGATCCTCGATGGTCTTCTTCGAGTTAGTGGAAAGGCCAGAGGATTTCAGCCACGCGTGTCTCGGATGGCGACACCGTGGGCCAGCAGCTTCCCTGAAGTGTCCGCTGTATGGCGGGCCATGAGGATCTGGTGGTGTGCCAGCGACTGCGCTCCTGGGAGATGGAGAGAAGTGCCGTCTGCTCCTGAGAGAGATCCTGGAAAAGGGTTGAGCCCTCTCCCAGAGGATCTGGTGGTAAGCCGCCATACATGCGCCGTAGTTGGCCATCTTGGTCAACAGGAGCCCGGCCTTGTAGATCTTTCGACCTGTTGTGTCGAACCTCCTTCCCCTCCTGATCTGAGGGTGCTGCAGATTCTCGGCCCGAGGTTTGGGCGGAGGTGACGATCATCGAGTTGGGTGCTGGATGATCGTGAAGCCAGCTCTTTTCCCTCTCGTCTATCTTGTACCATGCTCGATACGACTTGGCGTAGGAGGGATGGTAGATGGAGATTGTCCACGATGCTTTAACCGCCTCTTCCAGCGGTTCCAGCATGGGAAGGTGTGGTTGGGCCGCATCCTCGATTTGCACCCGTCTGAACACGGGGCAAGCGCTGGACCTCGTGGGACGTAAGTTGCATCCCCAGGGATCTCGCCATCCGGCCCACCTGCTCACCGAAAGCCCTCGCGTTGTCCGTTGGCGAAGACGGGTTCAGCGTCACAGCCCGCCTGGGAAGGCGTTCTGTCCATGTTGAGGGACAGGATGGATCCCGATCTCGTCGTCGAGGACCTCGCCATCTTCCATCTCGTCTCCGACCACGGTTGAACGCCGTGTCTGGGATCACCGGCGGTGATTGTGGAGGCGACCTGGACGTCGAAGGGATTTCAAGCATCTCTGTCGACACAGGAGGAGGTGTTCGCTTGGCCGGGGCCAAGGCGAGCCTCGTGGTCTGCCTGCCTTTGTCTGGCGAAGTCACGAAGAGTTGTCGGACCGAGGTCTGTCCCGGAGAGCGGGACGACGGTCTGGACAGAGTTCTCTGGTGACACACGGTGCTCTACCCCTGTCTCCACAGCGAGAACAGGGATAGGCGAAGAGTCGGGGCAGGAGACTGAAGACGATAACGTCAGAGTCCTGCGCCTCTTTGGTGAGGAGGGTCTGGAGGCAGCGGCCTCCAGAGACTTGCCCGAGTCACAGGAACCAGGCCTCTGGTCTGGGCTCTGGGCTTCTTGCTCCGACCTCTGGAGGCTATCTCCATAGCCCGATCCGAGGGAGTCCTTGAGATGGTCGACCTCTGGGAGTGGCCCGACGCCATCGAGCTTGTCGACCGTCTGCGAGGTGGAGGCAGCTCGACCCGTTTCGGTGGTCGCGGTGCAGGCCTCCCGACACGAAGTCTTTGATGTCTTCAAGGAGACAGACTTGGTGGTGTTCGTCTCCTTCCGTGGACGCTTCCGGGCCGGGTGAGCGGTCGACACGGGGGGGACCGAAGCAGCCGCCTCGGATCCCAAGGAGGCAGATGGGACAGCCGTCGCCATCTGTGGAGGGCAGAGAGCACGCTCCGTGAGGTAGGCCTGAAGCCTGCGGGCTCTCGCTCTTCGAGTGGCGGTCGAGAAGGCCTGACAGTGCCGGCAGGCAGGAACGACGATGTCCTCCCTCGAGACAAACCGCCGAGTGACCGTCACAGTCGGGATCTTGCTACCGCAGGATAAGCACCTTTTGAAACTGGTTGTGGACATGCTATGCTCACACAACCAGCCGTATTCCGATGTTGCCCAAGTGGCGGAAAACAAAGGAATGGCGTGGGCGCTGGATTTTTATGCCCTCGGGTCGGCTGGGCGGAGCTACTGCCAAAAAGTTTCAAACTGGAGAAGTTTCCGTTGGAAGCCCGCGCTGGCGCGCAAACTTCATAAGTGTGCATTCACAGAGCTCTCGAAGAAGAATATATGTTTGTTCTGCATTTGTCCTGCTTCTTGGCAGGCGGTTGGACTGGATGGCCCATGAGGTGTCTTTCAACTCTATGATTCTATGATTCTATATTCGTATACATGAGGGGAAGAAAAAAACAACCCAGGGTGCCCACTGCCATATGATGTCCAATACAGTAGAGTCTCGCTTATCAAATCTTCGCTCATCCAACATTCTCTATTATCCAACACAGTTTGCCTCCCACCCAGATCCACAGCTGTTTAATACATTTTGATGAATACAGTAATTACTTCATAACGTTACCATGTACTGATCTGCTTTTTCTGTCTATTTGTTGTAAAATAATATGTTTTGGTGCTTAATTTGTAAAATCATAACATAATTTGATGTTTAATAAGCTTTTCCTTAATTATTCCTTATTATCCAATGCTTTCACTTATCCTACATTCTGACGGCCCATTTCTGTTGGATAAGCGAGACTTTACTGTAGTACAAATGGGAGGAATTTTTCAGAAGTACGTTCATATCAAGGTGAGTTTGCCCAGGAGACAAGTGTGGACAACCATGATGTGGTTGCTATGGGGCAAATGTGAGGGGTCTACATAGATCTGGAAAATGCAGAATGAACACATTTTTCCCCTCCAGGTGTAGACAATTCCTTAGAAATATATAGTTGCTTAGTTGGTGTCCAATTATTGCATAGGCTAAATTGTTATTATGAACTCCTCATCAGTTGTGCTTCTGTAAAGAAGTCCTTTGCAGTTGGTGAATCTGCTTAAGCACTGACACTTCCTTCATTCTATATGAAAACAACATGCAGAACAAAAGATTGAGAAAATTTCCCTTCCTCCTCATTCCTTTGCCAAGTCTTCCTTGTTCCCCTCCTCTTACAGTTGGATCCATCCTTCCTGTTGTAATCACTCAGATTTCTGTCTATTTTTGTAATATAAGTGAAAACCTTGATTAAAAAACAATATCTAGTAACAGTTTTCCTTTGCCCCATTTTGGACATGATTTTAGAGAAAAAAGAACACATCTTCTAATAATTATGTGAGTAATTTTCTATCTGAAGATGTATATCATCTGGGAGTGTTTTCACTGGGCATAGGACCAGATTGGTTCAAAACTGCTAGTGTATTTACACTGCTTGTTCTGTTGTCTGTTGGCATGTAACATATCTTAATCTTGAGTGTATTTATTTATAGCAGTATAACTTGTATTGTAGTTTTAGACCAGCAAGTGGCCATAATAAATGGCCAAGGTAGAGTTTATTAAGATGACATTGCTTTAATCCATCCTTTCTTGGATTCTGTTCATCTAATAGATTTTTTCCCCATCTAATAGATTTTTGAATTATGGATCCACCTGTAATTAAAATTTTGTTTATGCAGAAAGCTGTTTCTATGGCTAAATTATGTTTGCTATAGAGGTGGGAATTTGAGACATCATTGTGCTCTGAATTGATATAGAAACTGCTCTAAGAACTCACTTTAAGTTGATGGATGAAGCAGACACTTCGTGCTGCAGACATCAACATTATTACAAAGATACGTTGCCAAGAAACATCACTGCAATGCAAATGTTCCCTTTAGGAAGGGGATTAGGACTCCTTTACGGTTACCACTAGCAATTAGAAGAGGCGAACAAGAAAACTATGAAATGTTAGATTAGTCTTGTGTTCCCTGGTTTCAAAAAAGTGGTTTCGAAACCAATCCAACCCTCTTTTCATAAGGGAGGAGAAATATATGGAAATTAAAATAAGCACATTGTTCTGTTTTTATGAACACATTCATCCACAGCATACAAAAATGCAAGAAGTACAATTTATTGGATAATTATGTTCCTTTGCTGTTACATGCTGTCTTCAGCCCTGCTCTTTTACGGCTGTTCCCATTATCTGACTAGTAAGTTATCTATACTATAAATTATTAAAATGTGAATGTCGTATTGCTTGAACATATTATATATGCTGTGGTACTCAATCATTCTCGCACAAGTCTTGCTATATTGCTATCTCTGTTCTAAGTCTATTAGATTCTGCCTTTTAGGCTTAATTTTCTTTACTTTTCTTCACAAATATTCCCATGAAATATGACATCATTAGTTAGTTAATTAACAAGATACCATCAGATAATATTTTATGACTGAAAGATTTATAATTCGGGCTGTGAATAATTCATCTTTTAAAACATACACATTTCTGTTTCCTTAGTAGGTAGATAGATAAATTGCACTGTAAAGAATCCTGTTAGGTTTTTAAAAAAACTTTAAAAATGTAAACAAAATCCCATTCTTATTGAGAGAAGGTTTTCTCGAATGCACTTGAGGTTTATTTGAATAAGCATGTGTATATAAAATGTATTACATCAACAAATAAATGAATATATTGATATGTAACAAAACCAGACTGTCAAACATCATTGCAAGCATATATATTGCACGTTTGCTTGCAAAATATGATCATCAATACAAGGACATTCTTAGTCCTTTTTTTTAGCTGCAGCATCACATTGTTGGCTCATGTTTAACTTGTTGTCCACAAGGACTCCAAGATCTTTTTCACATGTACTGTGACGAGCCAGAAGTTCCCCATTCTTTATCTTTGCATTTCATTTTTTCTGCCTAAGTAGAGTACCGGAAGGTAATGGGGGACCTTGTTGAAGGCCTTACTGAAATCCAGATACATTACATTCACGGCATTCTCCGCATCTACCCAGCTTGTAACTCTATTGAGAAAAGAGATCAGATTAGTCTAGCATGACTTGTTTTAGATAAATCCGTGTTGACTATTAGAATCTCCATGATGACTGTGGAAATACTATCTTACTATCTATCTTACTATGCAAAATAAAGGCTCTATAGCAGGGGTGGGCATTACCAGCCCTCCAGGTGTTTTGGACATCAAATCCCAGAAATCCTAATAGCTGGTAAGATGGCTAGGATTTCTGGGAGTTGCCCACCCCTGCTCTATAGACATGTGGAGTTGTTTAGAAAAGTGTGGGGGACCACCTTGTGTGGGAATGATTATATCCCACTTGAAGTATCAATGTGCATATGGTTCAGTGTCTCCCATTTCTTAACTCCCACCATTATCTCCCAGAGTTCTATGTGTAAGCCTGTAGTTTCCAGTGTGTAAATATATTGCTCGATGTCGTCTTTACCTTCCAAATCTGAGTCCAAAGGTACAACTTTTCTATTGCCTCAAAAGTGAAAAAGCCTATCATGAAATAATGTGCACAATATTTTTTACCAGAAAGCAGCATCTTGTGCCTTCTTTTAACCTGCATTTTTCCACCTGTAACAGATTTTACACAATTCTGAAGAATCAAAATTTGTTGGAAGTATCTTTTAGTGAAAGCAGAGTCCCTTTTAGAAGGATTATACACATAAGGGACAGATTTTAAAGACTTGTTTTCAACATAATAAATGTCTGTGGTGGCAGAGATGGATTATCAAGTAGTGTTTTTGCATAAATTTAGTGCTGCTTTTGCCAACATGAAAACATGGGAGATTTTTCCTCTAGGGAGGGCTTAAACATGCCGATTTTACTTTTTCCTCATAAAAATTAGACTAACATAATTTGTTTTCATTATGGTTTGCAGCAATTATAGCATTCAAAATGAAGCTATACAAATGTGTGATTTACATCTTAGAAATGTGGGCTGCTTTTCTTTATTAGAAAGCTTTAAAATGTAACTGCTTTTAGTGTATATATCTTGCTGTGACTAAAATTACCCTTTGTTTTTGCAGGCTTACTTCATTCTGTTGTTTTACTGAAAGGGATTTGATTGGGGAGAATGTGAAAGCATTTTATGTACAGGCATACCCTCAATTAACAAAGCCTCAACAAAGAAGGTCCTTTTCACAACTTTTCTTTATGTCCACCTGGATTGCCCTTTCTTCATTGTCTTCTGCTTGTTTTGTTTCTGCAACATTTGTGCTGACAGTGTGTGTAGAAAAGTTGAAAAAAATACTGACTTTTGGTGTTCTATTGTAGCAGGTTGTTTGTAGTAAATAATGCAATAATGCTGATCTAAGAAAGCTTGGGATTCTGCTCTAGACATGGCTTTAAACTGTGAGTCCTGACCACAAATAAGATCGTCTGAGCTCAGTGTAGAGGTCACGAAAAAATTTGGCAACAGTAAAAAGTTTCTGAATGCCATTTAGACATTTACACAAATCAGTTAGAAACAATGTACAGTTTTTACAGTGGACTCTAAGAAAATGTTTCAGCTGTACTTCATAAAAAGGAAAACCCACCAGTTTAGGAAGCCGTGCTAATGTCAGATGGAATGTGGTTTCGAAACCAATCCAACCCTCTTTTCATAAGGGAGGAGAAATATATGGAAATTAAAATAAGCACATTGTTCTGTTTTTATGAACACATTCATCCACAGCATACAAAAATGCAAGAAGTACAATTTATTGGATAATTATGTTCCTTTGCTGTGCTACATGCTGTCTTCAGCCCTGCTCTTTTACGGCTGTTCCCATTATCTGGACTAGTAAGTTATCTATACTATAAATTATTAAAATGTGAATGTCGTATTGCTTGAACATATTATATATGCTGTGGTACTCAATCAATTCTCGCAATAAGTCTTGCTATATTGCTATCTCTGTTCTAAGTCTATTAGATTCTGCCTTTAGGCTTAATTCTGCTTACTTTTCTTTCACAAATATTCCCATGAAATATGACATCATTAGTTAGTTAATTAACAAGATATCATCAGATAATATTTTATGACTGAAAGATTTATAATTCGGGCTGTGAATAATTCATCTTTTAAAACATACACATTACGTTTCCTTAGTAGGTAGATAGATAAATTGCACTGTAAAGAATCCCTGTTAGGTTTTTTTAAAAAAACTTTTAAAATGTAAACAAAATCCCATTCTTATTGAGAGAAGGTTTTCTCGAATGCACTTGGAGGTTTATTTGAATAAGCATGTGTATATAAAATGTATTACATCAACAAATAAATGAATATATTGATATGTAACAAAACCAGACTGTCAAACATCATTGCAAGCATATATATTGCACGTTTGCTTGCAAAATATGATCATCAATACAAGGACATTGTTAGTCCTTTTTTTAGCTGCAGCATCACATTGTTGGCTCATGTTTAACTTGTTGTCCACAAGGACTCCAAGATCTTTTTCACATGTACTGCGACGAGCCAGAAGTTCCCCATTCTTTATCTTTGCATTTCATTTTTTTCTGCCTAAGTAGAGTATCTTGCCTTTGTCTCCATTGAAATTCATTTTGTTAGTTTTGGCCCATCTCTCTAATCTGTTAAGATCATTTTGAATTCTGCTCCTGTCTTCTGGAGTATTGGCTATCCCTCCCAATTTAGTGTCGTCTGCAAACTTGATGATCATGCCTTCTAACCCTTCATCGAAGTCATTGATAAAGATGTTGAACAGGACCGGGCCCAGGATGGAACACTGTGGCACTCCAGTCATCACTTCTTTCCAGGATGAAGAGAAAGCATTGGTGAAGTAATTGGAAGTAATTGGTTCATTCACTTAACCAATTACAGATCCACCTAACCATAGTTTTGCCTAGCCCACATTTGACTAGCTTGTTTGCCGGAAGGTAATGGGGGACCTTGTTGAAGGCCTTACTGAAATCCAGATACATTACATTCACAGCATTCTCCGCATCTACCCAGCTTGTAACTCTATTGAGAAAAGAGATCAGATTAGTCTAGCATGACTTGTTTTAGATAAATCCGTGTTGACTATTAGAATCTCCATGATGACTGTGGAAATACTATCTTACTATCTATCTTACTATGCAAAATAAAGGCTCTATAGCAGGGGTGGGCAATTACCAGCCCTCCAGGTGTTTTGGACATCAAATCCCAGAAATCCTAATAGCTGGTAAGATGGCTAGGATTTCTGGGAGTTGCCCACCCCTGCTCTATAGACATGTGGAGTTGTTTAGAAAAGTGTGGGGGACCACCTTGTGTGGGAATGATTATATCCCACTTGAAGTATCAATGTGCATATGGTTCAGTGTCTCCCATTTCTTAACTCCCACCATTATCTCCCAGAGTTCTATGTAAGCCTGTAGTTCCAGTGTGTAAATATATTGCTCGATGTCGTCTTTACCTTCCAAATCTGAGTCCAAAAGGTACAACTTTTCTATTGCCTCAAAAGTGAAAAAGCCTATCATGAAATAATGTGCACAATATTTTTACCAGAAAGCAGCATCTTGTGCCTTCTTTAACCTGCATTTTTTCCACCTGTAACAGATTTTACACAATTCTGAAGAATCAAAATTTGTTGAAGTATCTTTTTTAGTGAAAGCAGAGTCCCTTTTAGAAGGATTATACACATATGGGACAGATTTTTAAAGACTTGTTTTCTCAACATAATAAATGTCTGTGGTGGCAGAGATGGATTATCAAGTAGTGTTTTTGCATAAATTTAGTGCTGCTTTTGCCAACATGAAAACATGGGAGATTTTTTTCCCTCTAGGGAGGGCTTAAACATGCCGATTTTACTTTTTTCCTCATAAAAAATTAGACTAACATAATTTGTTTTCATTATGGTTTGCAGCAATTATAGCATTCAAAATGAAGCTATACAAATGTGTGATTTACATCTTAGAAATGTGGGCTGCTTTTCTTTATTAGAAAGCTTTAAAATGTAACTGCTTAGTGTATATATCTTGCTGTGACTAAAAATTACCCTTGTTTTTGCAGGCTTACTTCATTCTGTTGTTTTACTGAAAGGGATTTGATTGGGGAGAATGTAGAAAGCATTTTATGTACAGGCATACCTCAATTAACAAAGCCTCAAACAAAGAAGGTCCTTTTCACAACTTTTCTTTATGTCCACCTGGATTGCCCTTTCTTCATTGTCTTCTGCTTGTTTTGTTTCTGCAACATTTGTGCTGGACAGTGTGTAGAAAAGTTGAAAAAATACTGACTTTTGGTGTTCTATTGTAGCAGGTTGTTTGTAGTAAATAATGCAATATAAACTTGATCTAAGAAAGCTTGGGATTCTGCTCTAGAGCATGGCTTCTTAAACTGTGAGTCCTGACCACAAATAAGATCGTCTGAGCTCAGTGTAGAGGTCACGAAAAATTTGGCAACAGTAAAAAGTTTCTGAATGCCATTTAGACATTTACACAAATCAGTTAGAAACAATGTACAGTTTTTACAGTGGACTCTAAGAAAATGTTTCAGCTGTACTTCATAAAAAGGAAAACCCACCAGTTTAGGAAGCCGTGCTAATGTCAGATGGAGTTGACTGACATTAGGGAGGCTGGAATATCAACAAATTCCAGTTCAGACCACAGCTTATTAGGATTTAAAGCAGGGATCCTCAAACTTTTTAAACAGAGGGATGGTTCACAGTCCCTCAAACTTGTGTGTGTGTGTGTAAAGGGGGTGGGGTGGGCGGATGGACTATAGTTTGGAGAAAAAAAAGAAAGAATATCTATGCACCCTGCACATATCTTATTTAGAGTGCACTTTTTTCAAAGAACAATACAATTTTTAAAATGAAGAACAATTTTAACCAACATAAATGTTCTGGTATTTCAATAGGAAGTGTGAGCCTGCTTTTGGCTGATGAGATAGTCAAGTTAATTAGGTTTGTTGTATTTGTGTGTCTTAGACTTAGGGTAACCCTAAGTCTATAGTCTAGGGCAGGGCTTGGGTAAATGACCTTGGAGGGCAGCATTTGGCTTACAAACCTTAGTTTGAAGACTCCTGATCTAGAGGGACTTTTTCTGCAACCACTTCAGAAAGAATGGGGACAGCAAGGCAAGGAGTCTCATTTAAGATCTCCAGTTCTTATTCAGCTCATCCTGTGAAGAAAAATGCTGTGTGAGGCAGCTTAGTAGTCACCTTCATTATCCCCTGTTCTTCTTGGCTCCACTTCTGAAATAGTATACACTGAAATTGGACAGAGAGGCATTGGGGAAAATGAAGAAAAGCCATGGATCTTAATCCTACAAATACTCATGTAGGAGTCCAAAAAATTTTTGTCAGAAAATCACCCGCCAAACCCTGGGTTGACTTATCCATGTACCTTAAGTGCTGTACCTTAAATCATATAAGTGCAGTAGTGAAAGACAAGAATAGGATCCATCCTGATAGAAGCAGTGACCCTCTATTCTTTCCACCGAAGTGCCGCTTCTAGGCTTTTTGAATGTTTGGGTGGGAAAATAGAGAAAGTGGCAGCTGGGGAACTCTGCCCACCTGAGATAGTTTTAGTACTTACCCTCTATGTGGAATGGGCCTCTAGTTCAGGCATGGGCAAATATTTTTGCCTTGGGGCCGCATTGTGGACCAGGCCAGGAGGGAGGGGGGTCGAGCCCGTGCTGGGTGGGGTGGGCCCGGGAGAGGGCAGGGCAAGAAGGGAGTAGGGCAGGACCCAGGTCATCCAGAGGTTGTCCTCCCGGCATAAGGATGGGGCTGCTCACCGCATCCTTATGCTGGGAGAAAGGCAAGAAAGACATGCAGCGACTGCCCCGATCCTCCTCCCCGATCCTCATGCTGTCCTCTTGGCATTAGTGCTGTGAGCCGCCCGGAGCCTTTGGGGGGCGGGGGCGGTAGATAAATGCGAAATAATAAATAATTAATAAATAATAAATAATTATACTGGGAGGAGGGCAAGACAGGTGGTGGCTGAGAGTGCTCCAGAGGGCTCTCAGCCATAGTGTACCTTTCTCAAGCTCTACTGGCATAAGTATAGGACCGCTTGCACCATCTTTATGCCAGGAGGAGGGCAAGATGTGGTGGCTGAGTGCATTCCAGAGGGCTCCCTGCTGCTGCTGTGCATCTTCATCCCATATCTTTTTGGCATAAGGATGCATTGGGTCACTTTTTCCTTCTGCCAAGAAGACAAGGAAAATGAGAAGGGCCTGAAGTAATTGCCCAGAGGGCCACATCCGGCCCCCGGGCATTAGTTTGCCCATGCCTGCTCTAGTTCATAATTTTGGCCCCCAAACCTGCCCACAATTTATACATGAGGCCAACTTATGCATGAGTATATTTTTAATTTTTGCATTTTCTTTATAGATATTTTCTTATGCCTGAGCTTGTCTCCCTAGAGGGCAACTAGCAGTCATAGTACAGTCATCGCTTCATGTCCATGGATTCTTCATCCACAGATTCAATCATCTCTGGCTTGACAATATTCCAGATTTTCCCCCCCAAAAAGCAAACCTTGATTTTGCCATTTTATGCAAGTGGCACTATTTTGCTATACCATACCATACTTATATGATAGGACTTGAGCATACATGGATTTTCATATCCATGGTAGATCTTGGAACTAAATTCCAGCAGATACCAATGGCCCATTGGTATCTAGTGAAAGGCTGTTAAATCTGCAAAGAAATAAAACTGAAAAATTAAATTAAAATGCTTTTCAGTTGTAGAATAATAACAATAACAATAATAATAACTTTATTCTTATATCCCATCTCCACCTTCTTGAAGGGACTCCGGGTGGTTTATAAGACACTGATCTTGATGGGCAGGTAACCTGACCTAATACACACAGTGTGTGTATGCCTGATAACCTGAACCAGGGAACTAAGCTTTCCCTCCATCCCAAGGATAAATTGATGCTAAAATTATTAACATGTGATATAATAAAAATATTTAAGCAAAGTAGTTATGAAAGTAACACATAGCAAAGAGCTAAATTTGTATGTTTTAATTTCTAATTGTTATGTTATATGGTTATTGTTTGGTTTTGTTTTGCTTGTGTTTTTGATTGAAGGGCAGAGACTGCCTTGTGCAAACCACCCCGAGTCGCCTTCGGGCTGAGAGGGGCGGTATAGAAAAAGGATAGATAAATAAATAAATAAATAAATGATTATAACTTTCTGACCTTGAAGCCCTTGAAAAGGTCTATAGCTGTGACATTGCTGTATTTTGCTGAATAATCAGATAGTGCGAGAAGAAAATTTCTACAATAATTGAATTCATTTTGTGCCATGAGTACTGCTTTAATTGTAACATTGAATGGTGCTCTTTGGAAGCCTCCAAATCATCTATTAATTGAACAGTAGCGAAGAATCAGAACAACAAAGAGATTCAGACAGCACAAAGTAATGGTTGGAATGAAACATTCAGAGTCCATGTAATGTGGATGCATGTAAATAGTATTCTATAGTAATAAAATAATCTGATGGAATGCTGTTAAACCTGCAAAGAAACAAAACTGAAAGATTAAATTAAAATGCTTGTCAGTTGTAGAATGTGTTTTCCCAGCCCTGCTAAAGACATGATTGATGTCATGTTTGTGTTTTTCCCTATGGATCTTAAGTCAGCAGGGGATGGGGAAAACAATGATGTAAAATGTTTTCATCATAATGACCTTCACTTCTGACTTTTCTCCTGGTTGTTCTGCAATGCATGCAATTAAGTGGGAAAGGAGGGGAGGGGGGAAGGGGAGACCAGAAACATGTTTACTACAGTGACACAGTAAAACAGAAAGCTTAGGCACATATTAGAGGAGGGATTTTTCTCTCTCTTGAGAAGTAGAAGTAATGGAAGTGTTCAGATTTCTACATAGACCGTTAGTTAACTAACTGAATAATACTGTCACTCTTTCTTTCTCTCTGTAGGCGTGCATGTGATATCATTACAAAGCAACAGATGTGATATTTGTCTAACCCAGGGCCTCCACTGCTGTCATGTGAAAAGAGAAGAATTATACTGGTAAGAAAATCATCAGTGTTATATAACAGCCTGGTCAACACATTCCCAATTTTTGCACAAATCAGAGCTTTCCAAACATTTGATGCTGGTAACATCCTTTTGAGATGTGCATCATTTTGTGACACATTCATTCAGTGTATTAGTAAACTGGATATTAAACCCCTTATAAGAGAAACAGACATATACATAAATTATAATAATGGAAACTATTGGGATACAGCATATCTCATGAAAGCTTTCCATTTATATTTTATGAATTATATGCTTTATTGCTTATGTCACACAGACTAGGGAGTTCAATTTTACATTTGTGCGACACTCCTCCACATTGCAGCTGACACAGTAATGTGTTATAGCACACAATTCGGAAAGCTCTATTCTAGAATGTAGATGTCCAATAATATTTGTCCATTAACAGTGTATACAATCTTAAACAGGATTTCCTTTAGCTGTATACAGTACAATACCCATATTCACAAGTACATTCCTGAACTTAATATAATAACAGTGAACCCTATTGAAAGTAACAACTTCTACTGGAAGTTACTATCAGGTCATTCTGAAAGACCTGGAAAATTCCCAAAGTGCTATCCTCTCTAGGAATTTGCTGGATCATCTAACACAACTTTATGGAAGCATATGGTAGAATTTTCCGGAAGATTTAGAACATGCTTAGAGAGGTATTTAATAATAATAATAATAACTTTAGTTAATAAAGCTAATAATAACTTTATTCTTATATCCCACCTCCACCTCCTCGAAGGGACTCAGGGACATGGGTCCTTAGCCCAATATAAACAAAAGTTACCAAGTAAACATAGTTAAAAACATATAACAGTAAAAACAATTAAAAACAATAAAACCAATAAAATGTAAGACATCATAAAACATTAGCCAAACAACATCAAACAAATAAGTAGCCAAGAAGAATGGGCATGTGCAGATTTGGCACTAATAGGACTGGACAAGGGCTTGTGCAAACGCAACTGAAGGGCCGAGGTTGGCAATAAAGTGCTGGAAAGTTAGAGCTAGGCAGACTTAATCAGTAGCTAAACCAGTATTCAAAAGCACATTGAAACATCCAAGTCTTCAAGTCTTTCCAGAAGGTGGACAGGGTGGGGTCTAATCTAATCTCCCTGGGGAGAGAGTTCCAGAGCCAGGGGGCCACCACTGAGGAGGCCCTCTCTCTCATCCCCACCAACCGTGCTTGTGACGGGAGTGGAAGTGAGAGAAGTGCCTCCCTGGCAGATCTTAGGGCCTGTGCTGGTTCATAGAGGGAGACATGATCATGAAGATAAGCAGGACTCCAACTGTTGTAGGTAATAACCTGCACTTTGAATTGGGCCTGGAAACTTATTGGCAGCCAGTGGAGCAGCTTTAGCAGAGGCTTCATTCGCTCCCTGTAATCTGTAACCTAAATTTTGTCTAAAGCAGGTAGGAGAAACCATAGGTACTGGTCCTGCACTACTGATGACTGTATTGCACTAGAAAAGAAAGCTTTCATACTGTCAGACTAGATACTTGACCTTTTGGGACATCCTTAATCCAAGTCTTATTAAATCCCAAAAGAAAGGAGGAAAAGCACAGGATCAGTGTCTGTGCCTCATAATGTTTTGATCATTGAATGTAAAAGTGTCTGCTCACCCCAAGGTCTTGCAGTAATGAATATGTCTTGGTTTGTCACATTCTGGTTTTGAAGTCTGTATTGAAGTATAATTTTGGTGTGCTCTTCATTTCTTCCTTTTGAAAAGAAAAATGAAAAATCCTCCTCTTAGACTTTTCAAGTAGGGAAAAATCTTGAAATACGTTTGACACAAACTTCATCTTTAAAAAGAAAAATCAAATGATTTCATGAAAATGGTTATAACATTGCATAATCAATGACCAACAAGCCCTTTGTTTCAGTAATGTATTCAAATTATAGAAAACAAAGAGCACAGTTGAGTATCATCAAATTTCTATTTCCAGAAGGTAATAAAAACACCTTTATCTGGCCGTATATTGATTTTAAAACATTTTATCTTGTCTCACCCTTAAATAGTATGTCACTTTTACACTTTTTAAAATATTCCATGTCATTAAGAACCATTCAAACAGGGGAGGGACACTGCCCCCCCCCCAAAGAAATGAAAAAGAAATGACTGAAATTTTGGTGCAGTCAAAGAGATGAATAAGTACCTTCCAGATTGATCTATTCAATGCAGTCTTTTAGGGGAATTAGAAAAAAAGCATTTAAGAAACTTCATTGGGAGTATATATTCTATTATCTATTTGATGTGAAACAAAACTCCAGGAACATCTGACTTTCAAACGTTGCCAGAATACATTAATTTAATTGGGACTTGGGGACTACATCTCCAACATCTGTCATGTTCCTAATTGTGAGTCTTCTTGTAGGTACAATTGATGAGATATTTTAATAATTGTGTTGCTAATTTATTGTAATTCAACCGTTCCTAATATTTCCACTGATCCTTTACTTGTTTTGGGAAAGATGTGTACAAATGGCTAATCTTACAGACCTTTCTAGTAATGAAGGGATTTTCAGCTATACTACACATATGTAAAATCTCAGCATGAGTATAGATATAGTAGTAAATCCATTTGTCATTTGCGTCGAAACATTTCTGAATAAAAATCTGCGCTCCCAGTCCAGTTTTATAGTGACCTTGTTTAGTTATTTCGTTGTGGTTCGACATAATGTGAAGAAACATAAGACTCAAAAGCTCTTCCCTTTCGTCTTCCCTTTCGTTGTGTGGAGATCAGATGTCATCAAGGGTAGTTTAATGGCTGAAGGAAGCATAGCATAGTTGACACTGCACATAGTTAGACTATGACTTTGGAGATAGGGTTCAAATCACTGTTCAGCCATAAAACCCACTGGGTGACCCCATTCAAGTTGTATACACTCAGAACATGCAAACCTTGTGATAACTTCACCTTGAGATATGACTTGAAGGCACACACAAAAGAAAAGAGTTTACTGTCTTGTTTGGAACTAATGAGGTTCTGTAGTGTTTAATCTAAACTATGGCTTTGTAAAATAAGCCAGCTTCAAGTAGTGATTCATAACATTTGTTCATTGCCCTAAATTATTGCTACAGTTAGCTGTAATTTAGGTTTAGGACATAACACTATTAGGACCTCATCAGATGGCCCTTAGAAAGCTGGGTGACAGCGAGGGACAGCAAGGGAAATTGTGGAGGTGTGTTCCTTATCGTTGTGGGTCGTGGTAACCCTTCCCATGACATTTCCCCAGTGTTCCCCACTTCCTCTTTGCCTCCTCCAGCTTTTTTTTGGTGAGGTGTTGGTTCTCTGTGCTGCCAGCACACAGCCAACACTAAGTCCCATGGAACTCGCCAGAAGTAGCCCTGAGTCATATGATGGGCTCCGGGGGACTCCATACTGGCAGCAAAGAAGAGAGGAGGAGACACTTCTCTGCCTCAATGTAATGAGATCACCATTATATATTGAAAGTCAAGGTTTAAGGTCTTCTTTTGGAGATCAAGCCCAGCATTAGGTCAGCATATGTAAACTTTCTTATGATCATGGCCATTCCCTAGGTCAACATCACAGTCCGGACCAAATTAATAGGGGTCTCTTACATTTTTCTATTTCATTGCATTTGGTGACTTGTTTCCTTTGCAAATTTCAGTTTCTCTTGGCAGAAACTGCCAAATTTCTCTTGGTTGCTGTCAATATGTTGCTCATATCAATATGGCCGCGTTGAGCAGACGTCCAAACGCCGAGCTCCGCCGGGCCTCCGGTAACTTTCTCCATGTTGCGGCCAACACAGCACCCCCTCTGCTGAGAGGGGCCGCTCTTCGCTTGGGGAACAACTCACCGGACCTGCCTGTCCTGCCTGTCGCACCTGGCTCGGGGGGGGCACTGCTTGAGGCTCCGAGGCGCCCTCTCCCCCCTCTCGAGGCCCTGCAGGCCGACGCCGAGCTTGCCCTGGAGGCTGCGCGGGCGCCGGCCTCCATCCTCAGGGCTCTTGTGGGACTAAGGGACGCCGCTGCCCCTGTGAGGTCCCTCGGCTGGGGGTCTGCAGCGTCCACAGCGGTCCCGGTGACCACAGCGACCCCCCAGGGGTGCCTGACTTGGTCCCCCGTACCCTGGCCGGGCCTGGAAGAGGTCGGGCCGTCCACTTCCTCCGACCCCACCTGGGAGGACCCTGACGACCAACCCGGGAACATCAGGGACGCATCGCAGGACCTTACCGGCCTCGTCCATCGCCTCGGCCAGTTGGTCGAGCGCCTGGCCTTCTGGCTGGGTGAGCTGGACAGGCTGGGACCGGCGTTGGTGTCCTTGGCGACGCCGCCCCTCGTCGCCCGGGCTCCTGTCCTGGGCCTGGAGGGAGTGCGGCTGGTGGAACGCAGGGTCCACCTCGTTCGGCCTCCCCGTGCCCGAGCTCGGAGGGGGGAGGGCCGAGTGGGGTGGCCCCCCCCGACCCTGCAGGCGATTCATCGAGGGAGGGCCGATGGGCTGCCGGCCCCCCCCTCGGAGGAGGCGACCCCATCTGCGACCCCATCTACGACCCCATCTGCGACCGGGACCCCGGAGAGAGCGACGGCGGTCCAGTGGTGGAGCCCGTGGGCGGCCCTGGGCCGCTCCCCCCCCGAGCCCGACGGTGGGGGCATCGGCTGAAGGCTCCAACATGGCGCCGTCTTCATCCAGTCCGGCGTCCCTGACCCCGCCCCCTTCTCCGCCCCCTTCTCCCTCTCCAGTGGCTGGGACCGCCCCCTCTGAGGCCCCGGCCGTGGAACCGCCGCTGCTGCGCGGGCGGCTTGTGACAGACGTGGTGGACATTGAGGGAGTCTTGGAGAGGGTTCCGGGGGAGCGGCCCCGGCGACGCGTGGGGCGGCTGCCGGCGGCCCCCCTGACTATGGCCGATCTGGGCCCCGGCGAGTCACCTAAACTGGATGGACACCAGAAGAGGCAAAGACGGGGGCGAGGACGGGGCAGGGGACGCGGCCGGAGGATGTCCCGTTCTGTAATACCCCCCCCCCATGGTGGCTGCCTCCCAGAAGGTGCCCCCCGGAGGGCACCGCCCCAGGACGTTCAGGAACTCTGCCCGCAGGTTCGGGGCGCCTTCACCGGCAAACCCCCTTCCTAGAAAGATAGACAAGCCACCGACTACAAGGCGGGGCCTACAGGCGGGCAATAACCGTCTTCACAGTGACTGCCACTTCCCAGACCTGGAGTCTCTGAGGTCGTTCCTCAATCTGTGGGACCCCCCCCCCGGCTCCCCCCATTTGATGGTCGCCCTGATAACTCCACCAGATGGCTCTGCCCTTTGGCATGAGCCTAGTCTTCCCTTCCCTATTGTTGTCGCTCACCCCGTGATGTTCCACTCTGTATACTGTATGTCCATCCATGTATTCTCTAATGTGCTGTTTGTCTGCTTTTATCTTGTATTGTATTTCTAGACTCTGTAAGCCGCTGCGAGCCGTATGGAGTTAGCGGCATATAAGTCCAAAGAAATAAATAAATAAATAATAAATAAATAAGGTCATAGATCTTGTCAAGCTTTTGCATATGCTTTGTAATACTAGATGATGAGATGTGCTACACAGCTGTTGATGCTGGGAAGAGGGATTGTTTTCCATTTGTGGCTTGGAATAATGAGATGTTTGAGGGAGGAAAATTAAATTGCAAGCAGCCAAGGTCATTCTTGTAAGAAACCTGGTGTGAGGAGGAAGGAGAGATAAGATCTAGGGAGGAAGAATGTTTTGGATTGTTAGTAAATGAGATGAAAATCCCCCCCCCAAAAAAAACAAACATTAGAACTGCTTTGTTTTTTAATATACTGCCTAACTAAAAGGTTTCAGTTGTGTCGACAATTATGTGCTGTAATTAATTTAGTTTTCTGAATAAAGTTATCTGAATTTGCTGAAAGCTTGTTTCTGAGCTGCAGTTGGTCAGGGCATTACAGTTACATGTCATATTTAAAGGTGAGGTGTGGACCAGAACTCCTAAAACTTAGCACAGCTTGCTCTCCAGATTCATTTGGGTTAGAGACATATGACCCCTATGAACATGAAAAAGTGTAAATAAAGAAATTTCTGGGTTTTTTAAACCCAAGATAACATCCTTAGGAATTCCTAGATCTTCTACTGTGACTTTAAGGTCAACTACCTTAGAAGCTGAACATCGAATCTCATTGGAGGACGTAGATATTCATTGAGAAGTGTTCTCTCTAGAAATGTATAGGCCCTCTAGCATGACTGGAGGAATTTGACCATAGAGCTACACTTCATGATCTAGAGCAGGGATTACCAAGCAAAAGCCTAGGAGCTGGACGTGGCCCTTAAAAGTTATTTACCCAGCCTTTTGATTTAAGGTTGCTCTTAAGTCTGAAATGACTTGAAGGCACACAACAACAGTCTCAAGTAACTTAACTATCTCATCAGCCAAAAGCAGGCCCACATTTCCCATTTAAATAATGGTAAGCTTATGTTGGTTAAATTATTCTTCATTTTAAATATTGTATTGTTCTTTCAAGGGTTTTTTTGCACTAAAAATAAGATATGTGCAGTGTGCAATAATAATTCATTCATGTTTTTCCCCAAACTGTACTCTGTCTCATTTAAAAAAGAACAAAACACAGGTACTTCAATTAAAAACACAGGAACAGAGAAACCAGGCCCTCTGCTTAAAACGTTTGAGGACCCCTGATCTAGAGGTTCCTAGAGTGAACATTTTAATGAAATCTATGAATAACCAAAAGTCAAAACTGCAAATGTGAGTGAGTGTGTGTGTGAGAGAGGGAGGGGAGGGGAGAGAGGAGTGGGTGGTCCTACACCTCTCACACACTAGAGGCAGTACATATATAGCGTCCCCATTTCACGGATTTTCACTTATTGTCGGTGGCCCTGGAACGTAACACCCACGATGAGTGAGGGAACACTGTATAATCAAATTGGTGGTTGGCACCAACATTCCTGACATTTCTGAAATTTATGCTTAAATTCCGTGGCAATGATGGTTGTCCTCCATGGTGTAATTGTAGCTGTCTTCCTATACTATACAGTCATGAAATCTGAGAGGATAAAATGCTTACTTCTCTTCTGTGGTCTGTTATGTGATAAACTTCATATCCTGATGGCTGTGCCTTGGACCACATTTTAGCTTTCTAGATGGTGGGGAAACACATCACACTTTGGAATTCCCCAGTGTGAAATATTCACATTATAAACAGGGTTTCCTCATAAACACTACAGACAGTAAATAAGAATATTCTATGACAAATGCATTCTTAGATTAACTTGGTTGAGAGCAAGTCATTACTGTTGCCTTTAGTGCTATTGGAAACAGCTTATCCTGACCTTTTGCTGTAGAACGTTATTAAAAAGTTATAAATCTCTCATTGTCTTTTGATAATGTTACAAAATAAGTCATGACATCCCTAGCAGGCTTTATTAGCTTATTTGTGTTGAATGGTGGTTCTAAGAGCTGACAGAGAAGGGGTTTTCAAATGTCATAAGAATTAATTATCATATATTTGGTAAAATATATATCACAGTGTGGGCCCTCAGTGAATTTAAAATAGCAGTGTAATGACTGGCATTTTGTCAAAGACAAATCCAGGGGTATCTTTTCTCCCTGATTTGCTCAGATTTCCCCCCAGGACAATGTAGAATAAAGAGTTAGTAGATGAATTCCCTCTAGAGGTTTTATTGCTCTTTCCTGGAGCTATTCATTAAATGACATCAAAATGAGACACTAAACAGGCAGGGTGACAATTCGCGAACTACACTGGTGCGAAGAAATGAAAAGGTATCAAAATTAAATATTTAACATTCGCTGATGAACAAATACATGCAGAGCTGAGAAAAATAAAAATTGTAATAAAAAGGTGCCACAAAGAGATTGAACCAATCACGGGAAGGTCTTTACCTTCTCTGATTGTAAATGTTAATATCAGTGTAACCCTTGGCATGTTTGTCTGCACATAATAAATGGACCTTAAACTTGAAATATCTTAGTATTTTATTTCAGAAGGGCTGTAAGTTATTCCATTTACTAATTCTTTGAATGTCATGTTTTTATTGTATAATTTTTATACTCGGGTGTTGAGTTCCACCTAAAAGAGTTTATATCTTGTCTTCCCTCTCATTTCATTCTCATAACAGGCCCCCTCTGACTTTACCTCTCAAAGCATAATATGTTAGATCCAAAATAATTCCAGGACCCCCCGCCCATAGAACAACTAGAAGCCAGGCTCATCCTATCGATAAGACCGCGATTGCCATAACACCCCCCGTAACATCTTCAAATAGGGAACATCAGCTCGGCCAGGAAGTGTGCTCAAGGACACCTGATGCGGACAAATCGCCAGCTAGGACGACCGTCCCTTTTCACGGGGTCTGTCGCAAACTGGATGCTCCACAAGCCTATGGGACCGGGACAGGGGAACATCAAACCCTGCGCATCCCCCGACCACGGCCACGCCAGACCTTGGAGAAAGAATTCCAATAATTATAGGAAGAGGAACTGGTAGAGCTAGAAGCCGGCCAACAAACAGAGGCTGTGGGAATCAACGGAAGTTTTACTCCTCTCCCAATCTGCGACCCATTCCCCGACAGAACACCTACTCTCTACCATCTCCTATCTTTTCATCCCTCCTGCTTCTCAATGCAAGATCCATACTAAATAAATCAGCCACCGTAAGTGAGTATATCACTGAGCAAAACGCAGATATCACCTGCATTACCGAGACCTGGACCCGGGAGGGGGACAATATACCCCTCCGCGAGCTGTCCCCTCCAGGCTTCCAGATGCTCCATCAACCCAGAATTGGAGGCAGGGGAGGAGGAGGAGGAATTCTGGTCCAGGACCACATCTCCATAACAGCTGTACAGACCCCGGAGATCACTGGCATTGAGTGCCTGGGAATTACCCTAAATGCCAAGGAGAGCCTGTCGATTCTTTTAATCTATCATGCACCTGGGGCCCCGAGGGAGAGTACCTCCAAACTACTTGACCTTGTTGCAGACTGGACCCTTAGATCGCTGAGACTCATTGTGCTAGGGGACTTTAACGTCCATGCAGACATGACTACGTCATCTCCCTAGCAAAGGACTTCATCCATTCCATGGACACTCTAGGTCTTTCATTAATGGAATCCGCCCCACACACCAGGCCGGGCACACCTTAGACCTAGTCTTCGGATATGGGCTAAAAGATTACACCACAAGCAACAACGGAGGTCCCTGGTCAGACCACTTCACCCTGAAGGTTAACATCAAAATTCCTCTACCACCAAGGATAGATCCAGAACCTATCCTGGCGCGGCAGAAGAGACTCATGGACCCTACCAGATTTGCGTCGGCCATCGAGTCCGTGGAAGTCCCGGAGGTACCCTTAACGACCAAGTAGAAAGGTGGAATGTAGCCCTGTCTAAGGCTATCGACCAAATAGCTCCTAAACGCCTCTTCCGACCACGCAGTTTCCACTCTCCGTGGTTCACCTAAGAACTGAGGTCACTGAAGCGCAAACGGAAACAACTGGAGAGTGCCTGGCGGCGGAAACCTAGCCAGACATCAAGAACAGCCTTCAGAAACATGCGCAAGACATACGAAAGCGGGCCACAAAAGAGGCAAAGAAAATTCACAACACCTCCCTAATAACAGCTGCGAGATCGCGCCCAGCGCAGATTTTCAGGATTGTCCGAGATTTGGTCACCACCAATCCGCAGCCAAAAACCAGGGACACTCCAGCCATCTCAGCAGAGGAATTCCAGGAATTCTTCATAGAGAAAATCACAGCTCTTCGGCTAGACCTGCTATCCGTGCCTGAAGATACGAGTGAGAGGGTAGAAGAACTACATACACCAACTAACCAGATATTTGACCACTTCAAAGCCCTGGACCTGGAGGCAGATAATAAAATCATCTCCACAGCACGGGTGGCTACCTGCTCCACGGACCCTTGCCCATCCCATCTAGTTAAGGCAGTCTTTCTCAACCAGTGTGCCGTGGCACACTAGTGTGCCGTGATGGACCTCCTGCTGTGCCGCGAGAAAAGCTCTCTGCCCCCCTTCCTTCCCCCCTCCTCCTGCCGAACTCCTGCTGCATGGGGCAGGAGGAGGAAGGGCTGGGCAGCAGCGAAGAAAAAGAAGAAGGGGCCGGGGTGCCGCCTCCTTCGGCCATTTCCCCAGCCAGCGTCCAATTCGCCATGACTCCTGCCATGACTCTTGCCCCTCGCTCGCTGAAGCCACGTGGAGGAGGAGCCCCGTCCACTGAAGCCCGTCCACCACTCATGATCCTCCTCTGTGGGAGAGCTGAAGCTGGGGGAGGGGGTGGGGCATGACGCGGCCTGGCTCCGCCCCTTCCCCCGGCTTCGGCACTCCCAGCAGCTGCTCCAGCCTTGAGGGGACAGTGCCAAGCCAGCATTGTGCTGGCTCTGGCACCGCTGGCTTGGCACTGCCCCCTCAAGGCTGGAGCAGCTGCTGGGAGAGGTGAAGCCGGGGGGAGGGGTGGGGCATGGTGCAGCCTGGCTCCCCCCCTCCCCCAGCTTTGACATTCCCAGCAGCTGCTCCCAGCAGGCCATCATCCCCCAGCCGTTCTTTACTGTGTTAGAGTGTCATTTTGTGTCATTTTGGTTGGTGGGGTGCCCCCGGATTTTTTTAATGTTAAAAGTGTGCCGCGGCTCAAAAAAGGTTGGGAAACACTGAGTTAAGGACTGCGCAGAGGGGCTCTCGATTCCCCTGATGCAGATAATAAATCACTCCCTGGAGCAGGGAATTATCCCAAATCCCTACAAACAAGCCTCGGTCCGCCCACTCTTGAAAAAGCCAATCTGAACCCAGCGATGCCAGCGAACTACCGTCCGTCTCAAACCTCCCGTTTCTCAGTAAGCTGATCGAACGCTGCGGCAGCAACCCAGCTACAAAACTTCCCCCGGGCACGGGACCGAGACTGTCCTGGTGGCCATCTCGGACGATATCCGCTGCCAACTAGACAAGGGAGGCTCAGTAGTTCTGGTATTGCTGGACCTTACCGCCGCATTTGACACGGTGGACCATGATCTGCTGATACGACAACTTGCCGCCATAGGGATACAAGGAACAGCTTTAGCTTGGCTTAGCTCCTTCCTGCGCGGACGTAGTCAGCGAGTTGAATGGCTAGGCCAAACATCTAGGAAATCTCTCCTCGAGTGCGGAGTGCCCCAAGGCGCCATATTATCACCAACGTTGTTTAACATCTATGTTCGGCCGTTGGCTGGTATAGCCCGGAGCTAGGGTGCTACCAATATGCCGATGACACCCAGCTCCTACTGAAACTGGAGCCTGGCGCAACGGTGCCCAAAAAACTTCACCGAGGCTAGAAGCAGTGACAAAATTCACTCGCCCACAAACGTAAAATAAATCCATCAAAAAGACAGATCTGACAAACCACCTTTCTCGCTGCTCCCCACAGGGGAACGCTGATTCCGTCCCCCTCAGTAAAAAGCCTTGGTGTTATCCTGGACTCAATTGTCGATGGAGGCCCAGGTTGCCTCCACGAGCAAAAGGGCCTTCTTCCACCTGCGCCAAAGCGAGACAATTGGCGCCCTATCTTCCCGGAAGACTAGCTACAGTAATCCATGCCACGGTTACATCAAGGCTGGATTACTGTAACCTTTGTATGTAGGGGTCACTAACCCCAGGCTCCAGATCGTGTAGAACGCGTCGCCAGGCTTCTCACAGGAACACCGATGAGATATTACACCATCTCTGCAGCGCCTGCACTGGCTGCCCGTGAGTATAGATACACAAGACCTTGACCTTGGCTTTCAAATACGGGTCGGGGCCCAACATACCTAAAAGACCGCTTGTTGATGCCTGCTTACTCAAGGGCCCAGCAAACAAGAACCCTCGACCTGCCCCAGTTCCTGACCGCTCTGAAGACCTGGCTATTTAGGAAAGCCCATGGTTAATGCAGAACCAGGAACTCAAATACCGAGCCTGGCCCCTGCATTTAACCACTGAATATTTTCATCTAGTTTTAAATACTCTATTTTAATTGTGGAATTTGTTGTGTGTAAGTCGCCCGGAGCACTAACGTGGAGGGCGACTCAGAAATAATAAAGTCAGTCAGTCAGTCAGTCAGTCAGTCAGTATTTAGATTGTAACCATTTCTAACAGTTCATCTACAACAGTGGTCCCCAACCTTTTTTCGACCAAGGATCACTTGACCAGGGACCGCTCTCCAACATTAATACCAAAAGAGTTACAAATCAGTTTTTGTTCAACTTTAGATTTGGTTTGGTTATTTGGGGTGCTGATTCAGAAAATTGCATTGGATAGACGATATCAGCTCTAGTTTCTGATACAGAACATATGCCATCCAGGAGTCGCCATCTGCTCGCCCACAGAAAACCATATTTAATAATCTAGAGCTAATGTGATCTATCCAATGCAATTTTCTGAATCAGCACCCTAAATAATCCCAGAAAGAGACCTAAAAATGAAGACACCAGGATTTTTTTTGTGGTTGGGATGGGTTATTATCCGCGGATTGTGGTAACATGCATGTTAAAAAAAGGGAGGGGCTGAGGTTGAAAAAAAAATACAAAAAGCTGAGTGGGAGACCCAAGAAACTGTCCCTAATGGACTTAATACTACTACTACTACTACTACTACTACTACTACAACAACAACAACAACTCCATCTCTCTGGAGGGATGTGGGTTGGCTTACAAGACAGTAACAAAAGGTACAACAAAAACCAGGACAATACAAATATAAACCAAAAGAAAATAAAAAACGTAACAATTAAAATTTAACATAAAACACGTCAAATCAAAATACAATAAGCAGTAAACATAGCAAAGGATTAAAAGTTTACAAGCCAGTTTGGATATCCCATAGTGTACAAACCAGTTTGGATATCCCTGCCACGAATAAAATTAGAAATCAAACTAAACAAGTATCAACACCAGGTTAAAATAGGCAATAAATAATTGATGGCAGAACATTAAATTGAAGCAAGGCTGTTCGTTGCTGCAATATATTGGGATATATAGCTGTGTGGAAGGGCTCTCAGTTTAAAACAGATATTGTGGGTTATTCTGCTTTGATATTCTGGGTTATATGGCTGCGTGGAAGGGCCTTTCCACCCATATAACCCAGGCCCCACAATATCTGCCTTGAACTGGGTTATCCGAGTCCACACTACCACATATTCCAGTTCAAAGCAGATATTGTGGGATTTTCTGCCTTGATATTGGGGGGCCCCTTCCACACAACTGAATAAAATCCCACAATATCTGATTTTAACTAGAATATATGGCAGTGTGGACTCAGATAGCTCAGGGTCCTTCCAGACAGCCATATAACTCAGAATATCAGACTAAAATACCACTTTGAGTCCCCCCAGGAGTGAGAAAAGTGTTATATAAATGCAATTAATAATTAAACCTTAGTAAAATTGTACTTTGATTAAATTGCATGTATATAATTTCGAATTGGTGTAAATCCTCAGATTTGAATGTTGAGAATATGAAACAGTAAAGTTGGCCCACTTTATCCATCATTCACATCTTGAAAATATTTAGAAAAATAATCCAGATCTCGACAATTGCTGTTTTATTTATATTACTGTGACTTTTTGTTCAACAAGTTCAGCAGTTCAGCAGTTTAACCCACTATGCCACCGGGGAATCCTATATTAATTTATATTTATAAATAAATCAACAAATAAAATATATTTATACATTTATATTTATCTTAATAAATAAATTTATATAAATATGTATGCATACATCTATATACAGTACCATTTTACTATGTCATTTCATTCTCAGATTTTGTTCTCCATGGAAGGTCCTGGAAACAAATCCAATAGACAGCAAGGTCATACACTATATGCATATGTGTATATGTATATCTATGTGTATACAAGTAATACATGTAAGCAAGTTCATTGCAAAATAAGATTAAAGGCAAGGAATTAAGGGATGAGTGCATGATTAACTTTTCCATTGGAATTCAGTTTGATCCCATAAAGAACTGCAGTTTGAAGGCTCATTACAAATATCTTCTCATATTAAATTGTTCTTTTGTATTAAAATAAATGGATTAACATTACTTTCTTTACTATCCAACACATACCACTGGTTAGGTTTCTAAATTTGTGTGCCATAGCCACTGACTTAAGCCAATCTATTTTTGAATAAGTATGTTTCAGAGTACATTATGAATTACAATTTATACAAAAGAGAAAAAGATACTAGATATTTATGGCAGCAAACAGCCCTATGCATATATAGCCCATGGCACTTTTAAATAAATGTTTGGAATTTGTAGAAATTAGAAAAACAGATGATGCATAAAAACAGCAGTTATATATATCTATTATGCTAGATTTATGTGTATTAATTTCTGCATTCCCTTAAGGTACTGCTGAGTTGGAAGTCCCCAATATTTGCAGACCTATCTTCTGTTTGGCTCAAACAGCCATCAACATGCCATATTATGGGGAAATTCCATTATTACAGGAATAGTAACAGGCACCTGAGTTTACTATCATTCTTCAAACAAACAGTACACAATTTTATTCCGACAAAACCAGTTTTGCAAGATTATGGGCATGCTAGGTTTGAGAGGCACTGTGAGATATAGTTTGAGTGTTAAAATCCAGACCTGGGCTGTGCAGTTTCAAGTCTCGAATTATATAGAATGCTCACATCATAATCTTGGGCTATCTTTCTGCCTAATACGAAACCTGCTTGGTGATTTTGGCCAAGCTGCACTGTCTCAACCTCAGAGGAATGTCTTCTGAATAAATCTGGCCAAGAAAATCCTATTTGTCTAAGGTTTGCCATAGGTCAGAAGTGATTTGAAGGCACACTACAACAACACACTTTCTTTGCAGGGCTGTTGTAAGGATAAAATGAGAAAAAGTGCTTTGAGATCACGGAGGCAAAGCAGATATACATGTAATTAACACATACCCTATATACTCATGTACAAGTCTAGAAATTTGGATCACAAAATCAACAAAAAAAACACCTTGGGTCGACTTATCCATGGGTTAATGTGAGTACTGGACCTTTACTCTTATCGAAAAAGAAACCATCCCTCTTCTCTGAGGAGTGTGAAAAAAAGCAAGAACTTAGTCCACCCTAGACTAAACTTAAAAGAAATATTGACCCCTCCCAACTCTCTCCACTGTGACTCTGCTTTGTTCCTTTTGAAATGATGGTATGTCTCATGTCTAAGTCTAGAAATTTGGATCTAAGTCTAAGTCTAGAAATTTGGATCACAAAATCAACCACAACAACAAAACCAAATCCTGAGTTGACTTATCCATGAGTTAATGTGAGTACCATCCCATCTCCCTGGAATAACCCTTGACTTATCCATGGGTCATGTCAAAATCTGTAAGTTTTGCTCCAAAATCTACCCTTGACTTATACAAGAGGTTAACATGAGTACATATAGTAGTTAATTTATTTTTAAAAACCAGAAACTGTACTTTTATATGTTGGACCTACCATTATGACACTGATGTTGTCACGAGAGAATTGACTCCTGGAGTGTAGATAGTGAGAGTTGTTGTGCCAAGGGAAGTGGGAATTTGATTTGACTCACAGAGAACATGGAAATGGATTTATGGGAGGAAGGAGTGGGTTCTCAAGGAAGACATTGGCCAGGATCCAACTAGATATTCATGCTGATGGAGAGTGAATCTTAAAAGAGACCATTTCCATACCTCTCCATCACCAACAGATATCTACATTCACTATCTGCTTGGCATGGCTGGGGAGAATTTTGAGTGACATATAGAACTGATGAGGATATTTTGCAAATAAAAACTGGGATGTATGTGGCCAAGTAACATTAGAGCATGGTCAAGAATGCAGAAGTTATGAATGAGGAAAAATGCTTGAATAAGCTTGAAGCAGTATGCTTTTGTCTGAGGCTACTAAGAAAGGAATTATTCTGGCCTCACCTCTCCTTTCCACCCTGCTAAATATAATTGAGTGCAAACTTCTTTTATACTTTGAACTCTATTTGCAGCCATTGTAATAAACTGAAGAGAAAGGAGGTTAAAGAGTGAGAAACTGGGACATTTGAAAAGCAGCTGAAAAAGTGTGGTGACATGATTAACAGGAACCATACCTGTCAAATCAGGATAGTTGGAGGGTATAGTACTAGTGCAGGAGATAATCTTGTCAACTGAAAGGTTTCCTTCTGTCAGCATAAATATCCAATTATATTCTGAACACCTAGTCAAAACTCTGTGTGTGGTCTTCAAAATAAAAAAGCTAAAATATTAGTTGATGGGCCTTAATATAGTAATCTTTGGATTATGTGAAGTATGTGGAGTTTAAGATATACAAACATGAAGGCACATAAACACAATACATAGCACCAAAACAACCTATGTGATTCAAATACAGCCTTAAATAATACAGGCAAACAACATCATGTTACAACTTAATTTGTAAAGTGTCAAATTGCGGCAAAATTTTGTTGAGAACAAAGAAACAATATTTGGTTTTTTTTATAGTTAGTCACTGCATGTAATTGAATTAATTGAAAGAAACATTTTCTTAAAATTATAAGTAAGACATTGGGCTAATGGAGTGTCTTCTTAGTTGTAATACTCTTTAGATTATTTGAAGTACAGGCAATCCCAGAGTTACAAACATCTGACTTACAAATAACTCATAATTATAAATGGGGGTGAAAGAAATTGACTCCTATGAAGGTAAATTCACTCCTGGAAGAGTTAGTTATCATGGGGGAAATGTGTCTCCAATGAAGGTTTATCACCAATCCTTGTTTCCACAATAAGCCATTTTTTTTTCAAAATCCAATGATCACAGGGACAGAGAGTGAGGTCAAGTCTTCTGGCACAGAGAGCAAAAAAAAAAACTCCACAAGGGTGTTAACCCTTTCCTATGCTATCCAAAGCTTTAATCTGTCTGTCCGTCTGTCTCTCTTTCTCCAATGTGTGGATGGCTGGGGTTATGCTTTAAAATGTTCCTTTTCTGACTTATAAACAAATTTAGCTTAAGTACAAACCTACAGAACCTGTCTTGTTTGTAACTTGGGGACTGCCTGTCTATGAGATTTAAAATGGATTGGTATAAAAATGACGCAACAGCTTTTGTGCTTCAAAAATATACTTGCCTAGTACAGGCCTTGTTTATGTTCATATTCATTATGCTTCATAATAATAAATGTAGGTTGCTTTTCTGTCCACAGATAGATAATATAGAATCACATGAATTAGACAATTAAATGAAATGGCTGGTATTGGATATTAAAAAGGGCACAGAAGGTTGCAAAGCTATACCTGTTTAGCTGTTGAACTCACTGGTTCTCGTGTCCAGTAGACATGTATAGAATTGCACTAAAAAGCAGAAGCAAAAAAGAAGAAGAAAGAAAGATATATCTAAAGTTGTGAAAACAGAAAAGAACAATATAATACAAAAATGCTTTGAGGCTTCACATAAAGCAGGATTTATAACTTTCCTAAAAGGCTTTAATTTTGGGGCTATACAAGTCTCCAGAAGCTTTCAATACAGCCATCTCCATCTCTTTTTCTCTCTTGCATGCACACACTTTTGCGGGTTTTCATGTTTTTATTAGATGTGTGTCATCATAATGTAGAAAATTTGGACGCTGTATTGAAAAGTGATCTGTGGCATAATTTCAATATAACCACTCCACATTTTTTTTACTGAGTCAGTAATATTTAAGGTTTGTAATATCCTGTCAAACTAGCACTGTCAGCTGTCATGAAGGAGGGAAGGGAGAATTAAAGGTACAGTGTCCCGATCAGGAAAACTTTGATTAAATCTGTGTAGCACCTGGAAGTACCTTAGAACAGAACTTCTTAAATTCTGGGTCCTGACCCCAAATGGGGTCCCCATGATTGAATGTTGGCATCATGAAAAATTTGGCAACATGGAAAGGCTTCTGAAAGCAACCCATTTTTAAATATTTGTTAGCAGCAATGGGCAGTGTTTACAGTGACATCTGCAGAAAATGCTTCAGTTGTACTTCATAGAAATGGAAACCAGTTTGTTTAGACTTGCAGTTGCTGATTTATTATTTACATTCCAGTATACTTATATTAATATCAATTTATACTACTTTTAAACTTGTATTAATGTGAATTAACAATTATATAGAAACTTGCAAAAAAAATTAGAAATACATTCAAAGACTTTAAGAAATAATAAATTGTGTTACTAAAACTGTTAGCAATAAATGTTAAGGAAATTTTAAAAACCCTTATAGTAGCTACTGAGAACAAATATGGAGTCCATCTCTGGAGCTTGGAGATGTGAAAACAAAACAAAACTGCCAGTTGTCCACATGAAATTGTTTCATAAGCACTGACCCAAAAAATAGATTGTGAACAAGACATTTGATAGAGATAGGCCGAAAGTTGAGCTTATCAATAAAATCCTGGTCAAATCAAAGTGAGGCTCTATCTACATTGCCATATAATGCAGTTTGAAACTGCATTATATGGTCAGTGTAGACCCATATAATGCAGTTTAACTGCAATGAACTGCATTATATGAGTCTACATTGACAATATAATGCCGTGTAGATGGAGCCGGAGATGGAGATGGCAGTTTACACACATATAAAAAGGACCAAAATAATAAACTTTACTTAAAGATCTGTAGACTGGTGAAATCATTATGAAGTGCTCATAATTGTCCAAATAAGCCTTTACCTTCAGCTCCTCATGTTATTTTTGTTATCCTCGAAATAATTGTACTGGTAATATTTTTGTTACTGGTGGTTACTTGCTACAATTTCAATCAGGCAGTGAATCTATGCCATGTTCCAACTAGCTTTAAAGGAGCTATCCAATGTGCTGGACTTATTTAGGAAGACGTTTCCAAACCCTTGAAAGCTCCAGTAAGGACTGAGTGAAAATCCAGAGTGATTTACCACCCCATTGATTGTTCTGCTGATGTGGAGAAAACCCTGTAGAGGACAGTGAGGCAGTCACTTACCATAAATGCCTTACTGGGAGTCAGGGCCATTTCATGTTCAACAAAAGGCTATTTAATAATTAATACACTGCATAGAAACATAAGAGTTGGAAGAGACCACAAGAACCACCCAGTTCAACCCCCTGCCCTGCAGGAACACACTATCAAATCACTCTGAAGGGATAGCCATCCAGTCTCTACTTAAACACCTCTGGAGAAGTAGATTCCATTGAGCTCCCATTTTCTAAAATTGAATTTGCCTCAAAAAGAAATTGCTTATCAGATAAATCAATGTAATTTACAGTATTTGGAGTTCCTATAATCATGTTTAAATATTGCAAAAGATGGTTGCATTGAAGATGGAGCAGGCTTGTTTTCTGTTGCCCAAGTGACTAGGACATGAAGCAATGTGTTCAAACTACTGTAAAACATTAGGAAACAATTCTTAATACTGCCTTGGAGCGTAGTTGAGTTTACTTCTCTGGGGTTTTAAAACAGAGGATGGATGGCCATCTCTCAGGGGTGTTTTGATTGTGTATTTGTGCACGGCAGGGGATTGGACTGGATAGTTCTTATCTCTTTCAAATCCATGATCTTATGATTCTATGAAGTTTATATCAAAAGGCAGGGAACTTCATATTCTCTAGATGTCTGGGGCTACAGTCCATAATCTTTGGCTATTGGCCAGGCAGGCTAAGACTGAGTTGGTGTTTTAAAGTGCTGGAAGACACTCGTTTTCTTATCTGTTGAAATGTTTCTGTGGTGTCTTGGCTATTGCCAACTGTTATCTGCCTGCCAAATACTTTCAAATATTGTAGCTTCAATGCAGATGCTTTATACAAGGAGGCTATTTTCATTGCCTTTTCAGTAGGGAATGTAACGTGGACTTTGGTTGTGAGGAACATCTGTACTATTCCTCCCAACAGGAACCTATATATGAGTAGATAACATTTCACATACAATAATATATCCTTAAGTAAATAAAATAGTGTGTAAGACAGTGGAAAGTGAATTCCAACTTTTATAGATTTTTCAGAAAGTTTGAGAGAATTTGCTTCTTTTTTCTATCTTAACTTTGATCTGTCTAAGGCTTTAAAGGTTATAACCAGCACTTTGAAGTGTACCCAGAAACAGATTGGCAGCCAGTCGAGCTATATCTAGCCCCATTTAGCAACCTGGCTGCCTTTGGACCAGCTGAAGTTTCTAAGCACTCTTCAGAGGCAGCCTGAGCTGGATGGGGGTCACATTCCTCCCAAAGACACAGGTTCACAGCTTAGGGGTCCTCCTGGACTTGGTGCTAAACCTGAAGGCCCAGGTGTTGACAGTGGCCAGGAGGGTCTTTGCACAATTAAAACTTGTAGGCCAATGGAGCCCATTCCTTGAGAAGCCAGATCTGGCCATGGTGGTACATCCCTTACTGTAATGCACTCTATGTGGGGCAGCCTTTGAAGAGTGCTTAGAAACTTCAGCTGGTCCAAAGAGTTGCAGCCAGGTTGCTAACTGGGGCTGGATATAGGGAGTGAGCAACCACCATATTGCACCAGCTCCACAGGCTGCCAGTCCTTTTCTGGGTACAATTCAAAATGCTGGTTATGATCTTTAAAGCCTTAAACAGTTCAGATCCAGACTGCTTGACTGACTGCATCCCCTTGTATGAACCTGTCCAAGCCCCGAGATCTTCAGTCCCACCTCCACCTGAAGCTTGGTTGGTGGGAACGAGAGACCGAGCCTTCTCAGTGGTGGCCCCACGACTCTGGAACTCCCTGCTCAGGGAAGTCAGCATGGTCCCCTCTGTGCTGTCCTTCCAACGGCAGTCTAAAATGTTTTTATTCAGGCAGGCTTTTAAAGAAGCCTGCCTGATTTTATATGTTTTTATGAACTAAATCGGAATTGTTTTTAATACTAATACAAATGTTTTAATATTTGTATATGGGTATATTTTAAATTGTATGTAGATTTTTTTTAATGCAAATCAGTTTGAGTCTCCTGCTGGAGAGATAAAAATGAGTTTATATAATAATAATAATAATAATTTCTAGAGAGAAGGTATTAATCAAATCCACCAGACTTTGACCATAGAATCATGTTGGAGGATTGACAAATGACTAGAGAAGTGTTTTTTCCCCAGAAAATGCTAGTTCCTCCAGTATGACTTTATGATCAACTTCTGCCAATGGTAGACCTTAGAATGGTACTGAAGGCCCTAGAGAGAACATCATAATCAAATCCATGAATAATCAGATCTGCAAAAGTTAAACCAGTGAATGTTGAGGGATGACTGTAGTGATTCATCAATACGTGTACAATACAGTCACACCCCTATTAATCAGTATATAGAAAGAAACAAAGAGGCAATACGATGTGGAAGTATAAACATAAATCAATATTGTATTTCAAGCATCAGCATTGTGATACATAAGCATCTAAATATCAACAAATAATAAGGTGTACTCCTCTCACTGTAAGGAAAATCAACGGCCGTTGCATGCTAGCATCCCCCCGTATACATCATAACAGAATGCAGTCAAGCAATAATACAGTCAATGGTGCTTCAGGACACTAAATAGGTCCCCAACAAAAAGATGAATGAAAATAAACAAGCCCCCCGTGTGACCTGTGGCTAAACAGCCGTCAAACCCGGAACTCCGGGCAAGAGCGCGTCAAGCGGTGGCGTCGGGCGGGACGTGACTCCGCCCTCCCAAGGGTGGGGATCGGAGCGCGGTGCTTCGTAAACAAGGATGCTCGTGAGCGTTGCAAGCGGCCTGGCAAATGCAGCGTGGAGAGGTTCCCAAATAAGAAGTAGATTCCAAGGCGGAAAAGGTGTGTCGTCAACGGGATGAAGTACCGAGATCTTTCCCGTTTCGGGTGCTTCCTCAGGACGATCCACAACCGGGAAAATACACGACTGTACAAAATAAACACAATGTAAAACCTCTATCAAGCATAGGCGGGTTGACAGGCAGGGTAGGAAAGAAAGGCTTACCAAATGTCGTCTTCAAAAGTCCCCCCAGTGGGAGAAAACCGCCAATGCGCTAGAAAATAATGAGCCAAATGGCTAGTAGTGACCGAAGATCCGGTCCAGGCTAAGGCCTCACTGAAGGCTTTATCCTAACAGGCAGATGGGATGCAGCTGGAGCCCCAGCGGGTGGGTCTAGGGGCAGTAGTTTAATTCAATAGAGCATTTAAACTGACAGGCTCATTTAGTCCATAAGGTTGCTCACAGGCACATTGTACTATATGTTTCAATTCAGTTTTGAGTAGGGTGGATTGTAGGTCCATGTGTGGTTGCATCTCCACTTTTTCTAATCCAACGAACTTGAAATCCAGAATTGATTTGTGGACTTCTTTGAAGTGTCTATATAAGTGTACATCTTCATTTCCAGAGAGGATTTTCAGTCTGTGTTCCCTAATCCTTGCCCTCAGCTGGCGTTTGGTAACTCCCACATAAAGTAGGGGGCATGAGCAAAAAAGGAGGTACACACATCTTTCAGTGGCACATGTGCAGAACTGGTGGAGTTTGATGATCTTTGGCGTGCCAGGAATTTGGATCTGCTTCAATGAGCTCACAAAGTCACAGCAAATGCAATGTCCACACCTAAAAGTCCCAGCCTGAAAGCTGCTAGTGGTCTTCCTCCTGGCCCCCAAATCTGAGTGGGTGAGCCAATCCCCAATGTTGGTTGTACGTTTGAATGCTGGCATCGGTGGTTTATCCAATCCAGCGACATCGGCCACCAGGGGCCAATGACGTTTAACAACATTGAATATTTGTTTGCTTTGAGGAGTGAATTTAAGAGACCAAATTAGCCTGTCTGGTGTGGTTTTAGCTTTGTATTTGAGGAGATCCTCTCGTGGTGTGACGTCTGCTTTGTGTTTGGCACGGGCAATCAGGTTAAGAGGGTAACCTCTCTTTCTGAAATTCTCCATCAGGACGGTGGCTTGTGTCTCATAGTCCCTATTGGAAGTGGAGTTCCGCTTTATCCGGATAAGTTGTGAATATGGAAGATTATTCTTCAATGGTGATGGATGAAAACTTCCATAGTGCAATAGAGAATTCTTTGCAATAGGTTTCGTGAATGGTTTCACTCCCAAGCCATCATTGCATTTGAAGATGGTTATGTCCAGGAAATTCACTTCCACATTATTGTATACGGTGGTAAATTTAATGTTGGGGTGCCAAGAGTCCAGCCATTGGTCACAATCGCTGTGTCGGGTGTCCGGTTTGAGTAGGAGCAGGACGTCATCTATGTACCTCCACCAATATAGAATTTTGGTGGCAGTTGTTCCGGATGCCGCCTGGGGATGAAGATGTTTATCCTCTAATGATCTCACAAATAGGTTCGCAATGGTGGGTGCGGCCGGGGACCCCATGGCCACGCCCCCTTTCTGGATATAGAATTGTTGATCGAATCTAAAATAGTTGTATTCTGTGATACAGTCATATAAGTCGAGAAGGAAGCCGGTGGGGGGTATGAGGGGTCTAGGTCTGCTGTTGAGGATGCTCTCAATAATAACTCTGGATTCTTCCAGTGGAATATTTGTGTAGAGCGAGGTGATGTCCGACGTGGCCAAGATGGTACCCACAGGGAGTTTGATATGTTCTATTTTGGTGATCAGATCCATCGTGTCTTTGATATAGGAGGGCATGGACTGCACAAAAGGTTGCAGAATACTATCGAGGTATTTGGCCAATGGTTCCAAAATACTCTCTCTTGCCGAGACAATAGGTCTGCCCGGTACAGGAAAGGAGCCCTTATGGGTCTTCGGTAGATGGTAGAATACCGGTACCCTAGGGTTCTCTTTAATCAAGTATTTAGTTAGTTTCGGATCAATATACCCCATGCTCTCACCGTAGTGCACGATGCTGGAAATATTTTTCAAAAATCTCTGTGTGGGGTCAGAGTTCACCTTCTCATAAAACCTCTCATCCTGGAGTTGTCTCTCTGCTTCAATCCTGTAGTCAGAAGTGTTTTGAAGGACGATACCTCCACCTTTGTCTGCCTTCTTGATGACAATGGCACTGTTGTTCCCAAGTTCTTTAAGAGCTGTCGAGTCCTGCAGGGAAAGATTCCTGTGATGATTCTTGAAGTTAATCTTCTGAGTTTCTCTCAAGACCACATTCTCGAACGCTCTCACGCTGGTAGACGGGTTGGGCGGTACAAATTTTCTTTTGATGTAGAAGGAGGGTAAATTAACTTTGGTAGTTTTATCCTTAAAGTAATCCCTTAATCGAATGTTTCGAAAAAGGGTGGCTAGGTCTTGTCTGAGGTCCAGTTGGCTGTAGTTGGGGGTCATAACATAGGAGAGGCCCTTGTTAATAGTTTTTTCTAGATGAGGAGATAACTGAACATCAGATAGGTTAACTATCATGTTGTCTTTTTGGTGCCGGGACCCTTGGGAAAACCCTGTTTGTAGAACCCAGCTTGAGGTCTGTTGCGTTTGGGGTACTGTTTTGTCTGGGGTTGAGAGGTACTGGAGGAATCGGATTGGGCATTTGTATCCTCGCCTGAGGAGTGTGATGTTCCTGAATCCCCTCCAAATTTTACTCCTCTCCGTCTCTTCCTCTGATGAGATTTTTTGAACCAGGTATATACCCTGTTCCTCCTGTAGTCTTCCCTATCTCTATTGAGCTTCTTCAATTTGTCCGCCCTAATCTCCTGATGGAGTTTATCACATTCTTCAGCTATCTCTTGAGTGTGATTAGGCTGAAGACTACCGGCTAGGTCTTGTTTCATCACATCAATCTCTGTCACCAGTTCATCCACCTCTTTATTAGTTCTTTGAAGCAGTAGAAAAAGTAGATCCTTTGAACAGTTATTCGTAATCTCATACCAGTCCTTCAGAAGAGCACTGTCCTCCTTATATGTACCTGGTGACAGGGGGATCCTAAGTCCCCTAGGTATCATGTCACTCCTAATGTAGTCAGCCAAAGCTGAGGCGTTGAGCTTGACAAGTGTCAGTCGTAATTCTTTAGCTTTGAGGTCAGCTAATGTCTGTGAAGTAGGGTCCGCTGTGGCTGCTGATGTGCCCTCTCCTGGGTCAAGGGACCAGTCCCTCAGGATGTCGTGTCTTTCTGCCTGGGCAAATCTCGGGCCACTAGTATGCTCCATATCCCTGCTAGCCAGTAAACTGGGTTAAACAATTAATCAATACGTGTAAAATACAGTCACACCCCCTATTAATCAGTATATAGAAAGAAACAAAGAGGCAATGCGATGTGGAAGTATAAACATAAATCAATATTGTATTTCAAGCATCAGCATTGTGATACATAAGCATCTAAATATCAACAAATAATAAGGTGTACTCCTCTCACTGTAAGGAAAATCAACGGCCGTTGCATGCTAGCATCCCCGTATACATCATAACAGAATGCAGTCAAGCAATAATACAGTCAATGGTGCTTCAGGACACTAAATAGGTCCCCAACAAAAAAGATGAATGAAAATAAACAAGCCCCCGTGTGACCTGTGGCTAAACAGCCGTCAAACCGGAACTCCGGGCAGAGCGCGTCAAGCGGTGGCGTCGGGCGGGACGTGACTCCGCCCTCCCAAGGGTGGAGATCGGAGCGCGGTGCTTCGTAAACAAGGATGCTCGTGAGCGTTGCAAGCGGCCTGGCAAATGCAGCGTGGCGAGGTTCCCAAATAAGAAGTAGATTCCAAGGCGGAAAAAGTGTGTCGTCAACGGGATGAAGTACCGAGATCTTTCCCGTTTCGGGTGCTTCCTCAGGACGATCCACAACCGGGAAAATACACGACTGTACAAAATAAACACACTGTAAAACCTCTATCAAGCATAGGCGGGTTGACAGGCAGGGTAGGAAAGAAAGGCTTACCAAATGTCGTCTTCAAAAGTCCCCCCAGTGGGAAAAACCGCCAATGCGCTAGAAAATAATGAGCCAAATGGCTAGTAGTGACCGAAGATCCGGTCCAGGCTAAGGCCTCACTGAAGGCTTTATCCTAACAGGCAGATGGGATGCAGCTGGAGCCCCAGCGGGTGGGTCTAGGGGCAGTAGTTTAATTCAATAGAGCATTTAAACTGACAGGCTCATTTAGTCCATAAGGTTGCTCACAGGCACATTGTACTATATGTTTCAATTCAGTTTTGAGTAGGGTGGATTGTAGGTCCATGTGTGGTTGCATCTCCACTTTTTCTAATCCAACGAACTTGAAATCCAGAATTGATTTGTGGACTTCTTTGAAGTGTCTATATAAGTGTACATCTTCATTTCCAGGATTTTCAGTCTGTGTTCCCTAATCCTTGCCCTCAGCTGGCGTTTGGTAACCCCCACATAAAGTAGGGGCATGAGCAAAAAAAGGAGGTACACACATCTTTCAGTGACACATGTGCAGAACTGGTGGAGTTTGATGATCTTTGGCGTGCCAGGAATTTGGATCTGCTTCAATGGGCTCACAAAGTCACAGCAAATGCAATGTCCACACCTAAAAGTCCCAGCCTGAAAGCTGCTAGTTTTCTTCCTCCTGGCCCCCAAATCTGAGTGGGTGAGCCAATCCCCAATGTTGGTTGTACGTTTGAATGCTGGCATCGGTGGTTTATCCAATCCAGCGACATCGGCCACCAGGGGCCAATGACGTTTAACAACATTGAGTATTTGTCGCTGGATTGGATAAACCACCGATGCCAGCATTCAAACGTACAACCAACATTGGGGATTGGCTCACCCACTCAGATTTGGGGGCCAGGAGGAAGAAAACTAGCAGCTTTCAGGCTGGGACTTTTAGGTGTGGACATTGCATTTGCTGTGACTTTGTGAGCCCATTGAAGCAGATCCAAATTCCTGCACGCCAAAGATCATCAAACTCCACCAGTTCTGCACATGTGCCACTGAAAGATGTACTGTTTGCTCATGCCCCCTACTTATGTGGGGACAAATGCCAGCTGAGGGCAAGGGGGGGAACACAGACTGAAAATCCTCTCTGAAATGAAGATGTACACTTATATATAGACACTTCAAAGAAGTCCACAAAATCCATTCATTTCAAGTTCGTTGGATTAGAAAAAGTGGAGATGCAACCACACACATGGACCTACAATCCACCCTACTCAAAAACTGAATTGAAACATATAGTACAATGTGCCTGTGAGCAACCTTATGGACTAAAATGAGCCTGTCCACCGCTTGATGCGCTCTTGCCCGGAGTTCCGGGTTTGACGGCTGTTTAGCCACAGGTCACACGGGGGCTTGTTTATTTTCATTCATCTTTTGTTGGGGACCTATTTAGTGTCCTGAAGCACCATTGACTGTATTATTGCTTGACTGCATTCTGTTTTGATGTATACGGGGGGATGTTAGCATGCAACGGCCGTTGATTTTCCTTACAGTGAGAGGAGTACACCTTATTATTTGTTGATATTTAGATGCTTATATATCACAATGCTGATGCTTGAAATACAATATTGATTTATGTTTATACTTCCACATCACATTGCCTCTTTGTTTCTTTCTATATACGGATGACTGTAGTGAGCCATGGCAATTAAATGATGTCGAACTCTATTAATTCTGCAGCGTAGATGCACTCCTGGTGTCTGCATGCCATTTACTTGCAATTTTCCTAACAAAATGATAATTCAACAACTCTGAGACAGTTTCTTGGTCAAAGTACTACAAACCTTTTGTTTAAATAGGATTTTAAAACAAAATGACCTGCACCTCTCACTGTGGGACCTGGTTAACCTACAGCAATTATAGAGGCACAAACTTTGGTACCAAAAGACACAGCCATAGTATGAATTTTTTCTATTCCTTGGAGAAAAAGAGGGAAGAAGCTTGGAGTATATTGCTATAATGCATTGAACTAAAATTGCGAGTACAGGTAAGGAAACCAAAGTTTCCCATCAGTACAACCTGCTGCCTTGTCCTTCTCCTCTTCCATCAAATTAATTAGTCTGAACAACTAGTGGTCAAAAATATGTCTGACTTTTTTTTCTTTCTGTCTCCCCCTCTGCTGACAGCACTGATAAGTTCTCTATTGTACATTTCAAGAAAATGTCAAAGATAATCCTTTTGGCAATTATAATTTTTAATCTTCTGAATTCTGCTGATGTAAGTAGCAGATCAAAGAGACTAGTGACGTTTATGAACAGATAGCAGAGAAGTATTTGGTTTTTTAGATTTAATTTTTTTGGTTTCAATCTTTGGAACGACATGTATTTTAGTCTATCTGAATATTTGACAGGAACAGAATTAAATTCTGCAATTCTTTTGTGTTGAATGTCATGCTGATGATGATGCTGGTGTGCGTATGTGAAAGTGTGGGATTCATCAGTAGTGCTGCCTTCCCTGGCCTACGAATTGCATGAGATCCAGCTGCTAGAATTTGCTGCGTGTGTGTGTGTGTGTGTGTGTGCATGTGCGTGCCAGAGAGAGAGAGAGAGAGAGAGAGAGAGAGAGAGAGAGAGAGAGAGAGAGAGAAATCAGGAGGCCAATAAAAGACCACTGATGAACTATGAAGTGAAGAACATAATGGCGGAAGGAGCTGCAGACATCTCCTTTGGTCTTGACTTGCAAAGAAATGCAGGCTGTCACCTATAATTTCTATATAGGCTGAAATTATTATGGTGATAGAATGACAGCACAGTGCAGTGATCTGAGTGTTGAACTACAACTCTGGAACTCAGTGTTCAAGTTTCTTGCTCGTCTATAGGAAACCACTGGGTGATCCTGGGAAAGTCAAACACTCTCAGCCACAGAAAACCCCATGATAGGTTCACCTTAGGGCTGCCATAATTTGAAAATAGGCTGAACACACACACAACAGGGTCAATTCCTGACTACTATAGCTGGGAGGATGAACCCTAGAGAACTGTAGCGGTTTAGAGGGAGCTGAGAAACAAGTTTCCCTACAAAAAGAGAGAATCAGGGAAGGTGGCAAGGTAAAGAGAGCCTAGGGCAGGGGTGCTCACACTTTTTCAGCATGCGAGCTACTCTTAAAGCAACCAATTCCAAAAGATCTACCTGCTTCCACCGCCGTGCGCTCCCGCGCACTCCCGTCGCTGCACGCTCTTGCCACCACGCATGCTCCTCCTGCTGTTTTCTGCCCGCACAGCGCTTCTTCCGCCTGCGGGGCATTGTAGGAAGGAGAAAGCACGAGGCGAGGCATCCAGAGGGAGCGCTCCGCCCTGCCTGTCTTGCTGGCAACAGAGGCTGCACAGCTGCTTCTGGATGAGAAAGAGGCAGGGCGTTCCCTCCAGAGGCCCTGCCTCGTGCTTCCTTCTTCCTGCAATGCCCCGCAGGCGAAAGCAGCACCCCGAGAGCAGAAGCCAGCAGGAGCGCATGTGCACGCAGGGTGTGCACGCGCATGGCAGGAGCGCCCCATCTGGCTGGTGAGGGCCGAAGATCACCTGGAAGAGGGCCGAAGATCTACTAGTAGCTCCCAAGCTACCTAATGAGCACCCCTGGCCTAGGGGTTGTTGACATGAAGTAGCCATTCTCATCTCAGACACCCCCTGTTAATTGGTTTATCTGCACTTTGCTTTCTCCTTGGAATCTGAATCACACAATTTATCCTCTCATGACCTTATCCTACAACTGGCTATGAAGGATATTATAACCCTCTTGCCGCTTACCTGTGTTCCACAGAAGTTCATCCTGTAACTAGTGCATTGCTATAAAAGTGAAATAGAAAGCTCATGGAAGTTAAGGGAGGCTACAATCTGTACAACAGTGTGTACATTATTTCTGTGTCTGTTTGGTGGCCAGTATGTAAAAAAGTGAAGTAGTCAAGGAACTTTAATTGTTCCTTCTCCTTCACCATTGTTTTCTGGCTATGTGCCTGGCTGCTTGTTTGTGGCCCTTTGGACTATTTTCTTCCTATGATCACTATCTTAAATTTTCACAAACATTGCATCCCCTTTGGTTTTCATAGACTACTGTTGAATGATGCCTTTGGCTTGCCATAAATGAGAACTGACTTGAAGGTATATAACAACAAGAAAGGTTAATAGTAGATTTTACATTCAGTATAACAGAACTTCATAGAGACATTTAACTCTGCCTGAAAGAATGCATTTAACAGACTGTTTCATGAAGTATACCTGTATTGTCAGGAGAAAACAAGTTGGCTGTCCAGATGTTAACTGATGATGGTGACATTGAAGATTTTTTAAAATCACAATTTGTCTGAGAATAGATAAAACATTCTTTTCACTATTGGTGCCCTAAGAGTTATAGTAGTCTCAATGTTGAAATAGGATACAAGGAGTACATTCATAATACAGAAATATGGTGCTGGTATTCCCTTTCTATTAATCCTGGGATTGGCAGTTTAGGGAGTGGCATTTAGCATTCTTAGCCAGAGGAGTCCAGTTCCCCATGTCAAACTATAAACTGCATGATTCCTTAGGGTGAAACCATGGTAGTGAAAGCAGATTAATATTTCTACAGTTCTGTAGTGTCAATGGATCACAGGGCTTGAATTGGTAGTCATCTATGGAAACCCACTAGTTAACTATGCAGAAGTCATACTTTCTCAGGGCCCTTTCACACAGCCCTATATGCCAGAATATCAAGGCAGAAAATCCGACATTATCTGAGTGTTGACTCAGATAACCCAGTTCAAAGCAGATAATGTGGGATTTTCTGACTTGATATTCTGGGATATAGGGCTGTGTGGAAGGGGCCTTAGTGTCTGAGAAAGACAATGACATAGCAGTAAATATTGCCAAGAAAACCTTATGATATGGTTGCTATAAGTTGGTGTCAGCATGAAGACACATAAGAACAATAGCAAAAGCTGATGCATGACATCTTGTTTTGCGTGGAATCGTTCCCACTATATAATTCCTATCTTCTACAAGGAAGGCAGAATTAATATACTAGCTTTAAATGAGGAAAAAAGGAAAATCCTTTTGTTACAAGCCTGCTTTCCATCTTTCACCTTATGCTGTTTGTCCTCCCCCCCCCTCCCCAAATCTTTATTTGTTGCCACAATACTCATAACCTTCCATGTGACTCAATGATGCTGCAATGCTCTCATTGGGTAGCAAATGGCTAATTAGCCACCAGCCTGCTTGGAGGCCCACACAATGTGTTCCCCAACACTGCTTTCATTTGGGACGGTATGTTTTGACATGCTATGCACTGTTGAGCAATTATGAGCAAGATTGTGAATCTGCCTACCAACAAATCAAGATTTCTGAACATTACAGAGACATGTCATTTAGAATTCCAGGGTTTTGCTTTTGCTTTAAATGTACTGAATGTTAAAAGAACTGGAAGATGCATTCCTCTGTGCCTTGCTTTCAGCACTGCAGTTGTTTGCTCTAAGTCCAGTAACTGTTGTGCTCTGTATTCCTTTCAGCAACCTCAAAGGATTCTCACCATGCAAAGAATTCTAAAACAATAACTGCCCCATGGAGATAGGTTCTGAGACAGACAAGCAGATGGACGTTTCTAATCAGGTTCTTTCAAATTTGTTTTGTAGAGAAAGGGCAGAGGAGAATTGTTGTTGTTAGGAGCATGTCATCTTCTAAATCTTTGGCTTTATCTTTTCCTCATCTCCTTTATACTTGTGTCCTATAGCGTACACATGTCCTTTTCAGGTTGGTTATATAATTAAAGTCTTCTTCTCATTCTGTATATAGGTTCTAAAAAGGTGCAAATTCATCATTTTCTTTGGTCTTCCTTGGTGTAAAGTGGTTGGGTCAGTTTATCCATATTCATTATGGATATTAGTTAATTTTGATTAACCATTGCTCTGTGGTAGATATTTCTTTTTGTCTTCAGTTCTTAGCATACACTATTCTCGCTGTTGAAAAGCACTTCTTTATTTGCTTCCATCTTCATGTCTATAATCCCTAATAAAAGGTATTCGGGTTTCATTTGTAATTTAATATCTAAAATTTTCTGGGATTCTTCATATATTTCTTTCCACTCTGGATTTTTATTCACTTCTTAACAGATGATCTCCAAGGTTCTCAACTTGGTTCCTAAATAGATCCAGCACATTGGATAGCTCATTTAAGGTAGCTGAAGCACAGCCTGGATTCACTGTTTGATTGAAATTGTAGCCTCTAACTGCCACTAATGCAAATACCAGGAGTGCAGTTCTATCAAGGTTTAATACAGTCTACATGGTTACTGCTGTACGTTCTTATGCAATGTTTTATGTAAATCATCTGGAGGATTAAATGGAAGGTGATTAATAAGTGAGAAATTGAATTGAATTGAATTGAAGGTTAAAAAACCAGTAGGAGGAACTGAAGATAAAGTCTTGCTTTCACAGTTAGGAACACTTCAGGATGATTCTCGAAGTCTACAGATCTTTACTTAAGCTTTATTATTGCTAATAAAAATTCTGTAACAATGAGCTTTTGCCCCAGAAATGAGAACTGTAGTGATCTGGGTTATGCTTTTTAATAACACCGAGATTCTGCTGAAGACACTGGAGTACAAGGAAATAAATGTCATAGCAGGATATGAACCACAGCTGTATTTTGGCTTTTAATAATGGTAGTAAGCAAAAATGTAATTAGAAGCAAAATAATAGACATATTGAGTTGGAAGACACTTCATGGGTCATCAAGTCCAGCCCCCTGCCAGAAGGATGACAGCTTGAGGTGGTATGGGAATGACAGGGATGTGATGGTTGGTTCATTAAATGAAAAAGACGTAGTGTGCTTGCAGTGTGCTTGGTGCTGAAAAATGCTGAGCTCGCATCAGGAAACATACCTGCCACCTACCTGAGCTATTTCTAAGCCCTTTCCAGGCATCTCTGTAGTCAAAATTTCTGTTGATTTATTTTCTCTCTCCACCTGCTTCATTAATGTAGTGTGATATTTTGTACTCAAATAATCATTGGCCTTGATGCTCATTAGATCTTGGCATGTTAGGTTCGAAAATTAAAGACTGGGAGATTAACTTCCAATACCATTAATTGAAATTGTGTAATTGGAGAAATTATCATTAATGAATAGGTTTTCAAAGCAGGCCATGGGATTTGTAGGGCATGGCATTGAGGTTGTTGCCCTTGATTCCTAGAAACACATTTTGTTACTGGTACCTTCAAAAACCACTTACTTGCTTCTCCCTTCGCTTTTTTTCTATCTCCTTCTCTTGTCTCAGTATATACACAGTCAGTTTTAAACTATGAGTTTTAAACTCATGTCTTCTGTTTATGGCATTTTAATCTTTGTTCTGTATATTTTAATATATGTATTTCATAGAAATACATTTAAATGAATGTATTTTACGTACTGTTTTATAAATACACTAGCTGTACCCGGCACGCGTTGCTGTGCCCTATTTAGGAGATGCGAGAAAGTCTGAGTTTGTAAGGGTTGGAATTGATGTTAGTTATGGTCTTGGTGGGGTCATGGCTGTGTCGTTGTGGGTTGTTCTGGTGGGTGGGATGTTGAAGTCCTGTGGAGTTGTTGGTGTGTGGTGTTGCTGGCGTTCTGCAGAGCTTGTGGGTATACAATGTTTTTTGTCTTTCTGTCTGCTGTGTTGATGTAGAGGTTGATGCGTGTGTGGGTGGGGTACTTTGGAAGTGAGTGGAGGTACTTGAAATCCCATTATCCATGGTGTGTCCTCCTCTAATCTGCAGTCGGATGGAGTGTGGGTCATGGGGGCATTGTTTGCCAAGTTTGGTCTTTATTGGTCTTGGTTCTGGGACACAGTGGTCTGTGGGGAATGATGGGTTTTGAAGTACTACAAATCCCATTATCCATGGAGGTACTTCAAGTCCCATAATCCATGGTCCACCCTCCTCCAAATTGTAGTAGAATGTAGCGTGGGTCATAGGGGCTCTGTGTGGCAAGGTAAGTTCCTGTAAATTCAGGCCATACACAATGTCCCATGAGCTGAGGCCTAGTCAGGAACAGCAAGTTAATGAAGCCTTACTGTCAATTCAGGCCATACACAATGTCCAATGAGCTGAGGGCTAGTCGGGAGAATCAAGTTAATGAAGCCTTACTGTCAATTCAGAGCGTAAACAGCATTCCATTAACTGAGGCCTAGTCAGGGAAATTAAGTTAATGAAGCCTTACTGTCAATTTTGGGCGTGGTCTGTGATTTGTAGGGGTGTAAATTTTCTGTGGGAAGTGAATTGGGTGTTTGTGTTTGTGCCTCAGCCCTTTGCCCTATCCTCCTCTGACAGTTTATTATGGGTCGGAATGTTCATGTTGGCTGGCCAGTACAGGAGTTGTGCAAATCCGCCCTTATTGGCAGCCAATCATGTTGTCAGAATGTAGAGGCTGGGAGAATCGTTGGCAGCCCCGGAGGATGCTGGGAAATGTAGTTTTTTACTCGTTGTTTTGGGGGCCTTTTAGGTTTTGGGGGGGAAGGTTTTTTTGCTACAAACCTACCTTGTCTGAGGCCTATTTCTGTTGGCAAGTTTGGTGTCTCTGCGTTGTAAGGTTTCTCTGTTTGGGACGGTCGTTCCATGACGACTCTTCCTTTATATATATAGATGTTGTAAACTTATTATTATTATTATTATTATTTGAAACACAACAAGATGATTCCGCAGCAGATAAGATCACTCTGCTGGCTGTTGTATTGGATCACATGTCGGATACCTCCGAAGTGTCTAGGACTGTGTGATGTATCGATGAATAATGCATGCATATCCCAGTAAGGTGACTTCTGTAGTTGGGAGATGGTAATTTCGTCAGCACCAATTGTGTTTAAGTGTAGGCCAAGTCTTTAGGGACTTCACCCAGTGTGCCAATCACCACTGGGACCACTTTGACTGTCTTTGCAGTTCGATCTTTAAATCCTCATATCGTGTCAGCTTTTTCAGTTGCTTCTCTTCAATCCTGCTGTCACCTGGGATTGCAACATCAACATTCCATACTTTGATTTTTAACACGATCATGAGGTCAGGAGTCTTGTGCTCTGTCTGTCTGAATTCAGAAGTCCCAGAGTAGTTTGACGTTTTCATTCTCCGTAACTTTTTCTGGCTTGTGATCCCACCAGTTCTTTGTTACAGGCTTATGGTATTTGTGGCACACGTTCCAATGAATCATCTGAGCAACGGTGTTATGGCTCTGCTTGTAGTCTGCGCGATCTTCTTTCAGCAGCTGAGGATGTGATCTATTGTTTCATCTGCTTCCTTCAAAAGTCTACATCTGGGATCTGTCATTGACTTTTTAATTCTGGCTTTGATGGCATTTGTTCTAATGTCTTGTTTATTATTATTATTATTTTATTATTATTATTATTATTATTATTACACTGTTCACTTACCCTTCAAGTGTCTTGTTTATTAAATGTTAACAAGGAGAGAGATAGAAAAGGAAGATGTGTTTATTTCAGTTAAAGCACTCTGATTTTTTTGAAGTGCAGCAATAAGTGTCTGTTTGCAAAATTTAGTTAGTAGTTCAAGAATTCTTATTCAAATAGTATTTGAGTTCACTGAGCTTATGGAGAACATTTTGGTACAACAGTTCTATGTAATTTGCATGTGATGCATTTCCTCCAGTTCTTAGTGACTTTCATTTTCCTTAATATTATCATTCTTCCCAATGATATATAATGGTCTCATGATAATGTTCTAGTATAACAGCCTCAGTTTAGTCATTTTGGCCCCTTGGGAGAGTTCAGACTTTTAGGGAAGAGTCCTTTAAGTATGTGTATTTGTATATTTAAGAGCTGAAAACACACACCCATTGTGCATTACATTGTACAGTTAATGCAATTTGACACGGCCAAGACTCAGTGCTATGTAATCACAGGGCTTGCGGTTTTACAAGGTCTTTAGCTTTTGCTGCCAGAGAGTGCTGGTACCTCACCAATGACAACTCTCAAGATTCCATAGGATTGAGCTATGGCAATTGAATTGATATCAAACTGTATTAATTATATAGTACAGATGTACTTGTAATCCCTTAGTCCCTTCACCCCTTCTTTCAGCTTATCTTGTAGCTTTTCTGTAATGACCTTTCCGTGTATATAGGACTTCTTCTTCAGTTTAATTTGCATATAGTACTTCAATTGTGTGTCTGTGCATGCATGCTTTATTTTATTAAAAATGCTGCATAGCAATGAAGGAGATTATAATAAGAAGTTACTTAGGATGTTCTCTCTTCTCCTCATTTTCGGGCCAGAATAATGTAATTTTAATCACAAGTGATTTGGTACTAATTTGGCCCTAATTCAATTAGTTTACTTGTGACGCACTTGCTGGCGTATAAAACAGTTTTGTTGTGTTGCGAATTGCAATAATTGAGTTGGCGTTGGAAATACAGCTTTATATTGGTTGGGGAAAAATATTTTTATAGCACCCTGTTGGGCGATTAATTTTACACAAGCAGTCTCCCAGGAGTTCAGTGGAGAGCTTTGCTTTAACACTCAGGGAGAGCTCTCCCTGGCCTTCATTAGCTTAATTTATGTTTGATCCAAATTAAATGCATATTATATTGAAATACGTTGAACTTTCTCCTTTATCCCAAGACAGTGCTTTGTTAGCAAGACCAACACATTTATTACAGTGTGTAGTGTATTCCAAGTTTAGAAATGTCTTCGATTGTCAGATTAATGCATTTGACACCACTTTCACTCCCACGACCGAGTTTTATGGGAATCTAGGATTTGTCGGTTGGTGAGGAACCAGAACTTTTTGGCAGAGAATATTAAAGACTTTGTAAAACCACAACTCCCATGATACCATAGCATTGAGCCATGGCAGTTAAAGTGGTGTCAAACTACATTAGATGCACTCTACTCATATCCAAGTATCACAAAAAGAAAAAGAGATTTTTAAAAAATGGTTAATGCGTTACTGTCCACAGTTCTTGAGCAGACAGAAATCCAATTTTATTACCTAAATTTATGGTGAAGAGTTTGTCTTTTTCTTCATCTATCCAAACTGAGTGCCATATACAAGCAGTCCCCAAGTTATGACTAAGATAGGTTCTGAGGTTTGTCCTTAAGTTGAATTTGTATGTAAGTTGGAACAGGTACTTTCTAAAATTGTAACTCCAGACTCTCCCCCCCCCCATCAATATATATCAGCTTTATATAGCATAGGGAACTGTTAACACCCCTGTGGTGTTTGTTTTGCTGTCTGTGCCCCTGTTCAGAACATTTAACTTCATTTTCTGTCCCTGTGAGAAATACATTGCCTGACTTACCAGGCGATGGCCGTTGTGGCGGGGGGCGCTCTCCTGCCGGCCATGTTGGTTTCAGGGGGCTTCTTGTTCCCAGAAGCCCCCTGCACAGCCAAGACTTTTTTCCCACCGGTTGGCCGCTGGCCAATCAGCATCCGGCCTCCTCCCTCCGTTCAGCAGCCCTGCGCATGTGCAGGCACTGGGCCTGTTTCAACTTGTCATCCCTGCATGCTCATTTGGTTTGGCTATTGTTAACATTGCTTTGGTTATTGTTATCCTGTCACAACTTCCCTTCAGGATAACTCTTCCAGGAGTTAATTTCCCTTCCAAGGGATGGATTTTTCTCACTTCCTGTTGTCTTACCTCTGTTTCTAAGTTGGATCTTCATTACTTGGGGACTCCCTGTATCGGGATGCATAGAAGTGCCTCCATTGCCAGAAGAGATTTGTGCTGGTGCTGAAAAGTATTTGGTCTTCTCTTTTGAACAGCTAACTGTATTACAACTTGGTTTTGTAACAGTCCTACATTTCAAAAATCATTTCCCATGCAGAAGAATGGATTTCTCCTGGAGGGTTAAAAACAAAACGAAATGAACAAACAGGGGGGAAAAATCCAAACAAACTTAAAGACCCTTAGAGTCACAAAAATGATTTCACAGTTCTTAAGATCCAGGCCATAATCAATACAACATTTAGAATTGTGCAGTGGAAGTACTGTATATGCTAAATTCTGCACGAGTTTCCTGAACACTATGTTTCATATACTGTAGCCATGGGGCATAACAAAAGATGCAAACAAAGACAGAACACCACAGGTGAAATCAGATATCATTGATCCCATATGTCGCTGAAGCAATCAATCACATTGGGTTTTTTACAAACTCTGCTCTTATTGTGGCAGCCAGGAAGGCAAAAATGAGCTACTTTGTATGTATGATGTATTCTAGCTTTCCGCCAAGAAGATATGGTCATGTTTTGGTTCACAAGACAGTAAGGAAGGGCATTAAATTATAGAATCCCGCATTGGGGACCCACAAAAGTTTCTGATGCAAACCGTTACAATGTGATGTGAAAAGATGAAACAGTGTTTAAAGATCTTCTGCATGAATAGCCTTTTTCTATTCTTCCAGCAATCTTTCTCAAACTGGTGATATAGTCACAAGAGTAAATACAAAAATATCAAAACTCTGACTGCACAGTGTATTACAAGGTTTACTATTGATTTTGCGAGTTCAGCTGACAGTTCTCTAACCATGACAGAATACTACCAATTAATTAAGAGGTCCCTGGCAGATGGATTCAAGATAGGCCCTTGCATGCAAAATCTTCTCAACCGCATGATGCCCCATGAGAGGCTGCTCTTCAAGTGGAAAGCAAATGGCTCAAGGTGCTATTTTGTTGGTACTCCTGAAGGGAAATTACTAAAGAACCTTCCTGTCCCAGTTGTCTCTCTTCATGTATATGTAATACAAATAGTCTCTGCAGTATCTTATTCCTTTGAAAACCTCTAGTAACTCAATTTTCCCTATTTGCATTTTTTTTAGAATTATATGGATGAGAGTTGGCAGAGCCTCCAGGGCCATCCAGTCCAGCTCTTTGCAATGCATTAACACACAATGAAACCACTACTGACAGATGGCCATTCAGCCTCTGCTTAAAAGTGCCTTGAGGGGAGATTCCACATCATTCTGAGGCAGCATATTTCACTGCAGAACAGCATTTACCACCAGGAAGTTCTTCCTAATGTTTTCAGTGGGTCCTCATATGTTTTGACCTTCAATTCCCAGAAATCCTAACAACTGGTAAACTGGCTGGGATTTCTGGGAGTTGTAGACCAAAACACCTGGGGGCCCACAAGTTGAGAACTACTGGTTTGGATGGAATTCCTTTTCCAGAGTGGCAGAAAATGAGCTTGCTCCCTCCTCAATGCAACATCCTTTGAAATATTTAAACATGGCTATAAAATCCCCTCTCAGCCTCTTTTCTCCAAGTTAAAGATACCCATCTCCCTAACTTGTTAATCATAGGGCTTGGTTTCCAAACCTTTGATCACCTTGGTCTCCCTTTTCTGGACATGTTCTAGCACGTTGCTATCTTTCTTGAATTGTAGTGCCTCGAAGTGGATATAGTACAGCCAATCCCTGAGTTACAAACATCTAGCTGTGAGGTGAAGTCTTCTGAACAGCAAAACAAACTGAACAAGAGTATTAACCCTTCCCTATGCTATTCAAAACTAAAAATATATACTATGGCTAAAGTTACACTTTAAAAATGTACCTGTTCCAACTTACATACAAATTCAACTTATGAACCAAATTACAGAACCAATCTTGTTTGTAACTTGGGGACTGCCTGTATTCCAGTATGTTTATTTCATTCTGTATTCCGTGGCTGCAGTATAGAACCTGAACCCTGACTTTTTTGACTTATTCTATACGGATTAGTAGTTTGTATGGCTGTGGGTATGCTGGGGATTCCAAAAAGTTATATTTGTACCAACCGTTACTCAACAAGAAGCCATATTTGTTGCTGCTGCTGTGTGCCTTCATGTTGAAATTGACCTCTGAGATGTGACTGGTAAAGAAAGGGAGTCAAGTGGATTAGCTGCTGCTTGGTGGCATGTATATGAGAGGAGGAAGGAAGGAAGGAAGGAAGGAAGGGGGAAAGGAAGGAAGGAAGCGGGAGGGAGGAAGAAAAAAATGGAGGGAAGGAAGGGAGGGAGAGAAAGAAAGAGAAAGAAGGGAAGAAAGATGGGATGAAGGAGGAAAGGGAAGAAAGAAAGAAAGAAAGAAAGAAAGGTAAGAGGGAGGGAAAGAGGTGTTGGAAATAAAGAGTTAAGTGAACAGTTTATACCTGTTGTAGTATCTGAGTAGATTTCCACTGTGGAGTAATCAATTAATCAGCTGTGTGCTGAGCTGTGTGCTGAGCTGTGTTTGGGGAGTGGTTTCCTGGTTGCTATAAAATCTCTCTGCTGTGCTAAATGTGGGGGGGAATTGAAGAAGAAGAAAGTTTGGCTAATAAGGAGGAGAAAGAGTTTGTTTGAAAAGACACGCTGATATCTTTGCCAAGGCTAGTGACAAAGAAGACGTGAAGACTCTGTTTATCCTGTTACTGTTTTGTGGTAGTTTTGTTTTTCTCTGGAGAACCACTTCATGGATGCAAACTACTGGAGCAGAAGGATCTGTGAGTCACGGAGCGTGAGCAAACAAAACCTCCTGTATCTATGTTTGTGTTTTTTGCACTGCCATGCAAGAGAATTTATCTTGTAGTGGATATATTTGCTGACTGGACTATACTTTATGAATTTTACAACATTAAAGAACTGAAGTCAACCTTTGCAACAAGAAACTTCAAGTGTCCTAAGTTCTTCCGCTTGCCGCTGTGTTTTTCCTTTTAAGGTGGAGTTGGGAATTTTACTTCCATCATTCCCAGCTTCCTACATATTTCATCAAGAGGGAGGGAGGAAAGAAGGAAGGAGACCATATAAGATATATGAGGGAAAGCAAGGGAAGAAGGAAGGAAAGAAAGAAAGAAAAGTGAGAGGGAAAAGATGTATGAGGGAAACGGAGAAAGGAAAGAAAGAGCCATAAAGAAAGTGCATAACCAAGCAATGTCAGGTATATATGCTAATTAGGACTCTTTTCAAGCCAAGGGTGGTTGAAGCCATGGATATGGAGGACCAACTATAATGTTCTTCGCCCTGCAAATAACATAGAGGGACGAAACCTTGTATATGAACAGGCCCTTTATGTACCTTGGGTCATCCTCACAATTATATTTTGTATTGAGGCTTTAAAGCAGAGTGAAGAAATTGGATACTATAAACACTTATGAGAATACTTCCCCTGAAAGCATTATTTTAAAATATGCAGCATCAAATATTGACTGCATTTAGAAGCAACACAGAGAAGATTGTTTAAATGAATGCCGTTTCAGGTCTGTAGTGATTCAGTAACAGATTTTCATGATGATTTATTCCGAAGACAACATACATCCCAAAATGTGTACTTGCCATTGTGCTCTGCGGGTGAATTATTGGAGCTTGCAGACAGCATGCTATTCTGTAGATGATTCCACACGAAAACTCGGCTTCTCTTTCCCCTCCATGATGCATCACAGATGGAGTAAATGGGGCTTTAACTCTCAGGGGTTTTAAAAAATTCACCGTCTTGTTTCAGGAAATGTGGCTGCATCATTGCTTCACTATGAGAACCATCTGATTCTGTCTGACATTCTGGATGTAAAGCCTTGCTAGATTAAACTGATAGCTTTGCTTAAAATCTCTTTATGGATTGTTAATCACCAAAGCCAGAGATTATAATGTATTGCAAATATTTACTAGGCAAGAGGTTTCTTTTGTACAGCTGTGACTGTATAATCTGATCAAGATTTGGAAGGCAATTTCTTGGGGCAGAGCTTTGCTGCATTGAAATAAGATGGGGTTTGTTTTTTTTTAAAAAAAAGAGAATAGAGGGAAATATTATAAAGTTTCATTTAGCATTATTTAAAATGTTGCAATATCTGGAATCTTATAAGAATATGGATTTCTTTCTTTTGCTTTTCAACCTCCATATCAACATTTATTTTGATGTAATGAGAATCAGTATTATCTGTCTCTATATGAATGTTAATTGAGGGATTCCCATGGGACAACATTAGTGTGACGATTTTTAAATGAAGTGAATGAAACCTTCACCTTAAGGTGTCACATTGCTGTTGACAGTATTGTCATTCATTAATGTATAAAACATGTTTTCAAAATACACATGCAATTTGATTACAATAGTATTAACATAAACCTAGCTGGGTAATGCATGCAGCTGTTCCCCTAAGCTAGCATGTTTTCCCCTTGCTAGACTGATGTGGCCATCTGTATGCAGACTCTGGAAAGTGAATATATTTTCAGTGTGTTTCTTTGGGAAGCTAATTGTAACAATTCATGAAAAACTTTGTAGGTTAATGCAATAGGAGGAAATCGTAATTTATTTCTAATGTGTAATAGACATTTTTGCTTTGAAGTTTTGAGGGGAGATCCATAAAGCAAATGAGACAAATCCTAAATAACACGCAGAAGCATTTTGGGTGGCATGCTGTCAATCTATTAATGTAGGACAAGAAGATTCAGTGCATTTCACAGGAGGAAAACACTATCCCAGAGAAAGAAACAGTCCCAGTTGCTGTTGTTAAAGATACAGGGCCCGTCCAGACAGTACCTTTATTGTGGTATCTACTAGGCATGAGAAAAAAGTTATGAAAATGAAAAGAAATTGGAAGGGATTCGTATGTATGGGACTTTCAAGTTTATATGGATCGCAAGGCCAATCCCGGAAGTGGACTTTCTTTTTCGCACTCCCTGGGCCCAAAATTTCGTTAGATTATTAAATATTTCGGATGCCCACCCAACAGGAAAATTTCCCCCTCCAAAATAGCTTTGCAGACATAACTCACAGTCAAATTGGGGCCTTTCCATGCTTGAAGCCTAATTAGAGTGAAAGGCCTCCTCCAGGAAGTGAAAAAGGAGCCGGAAACCATAGAGAGATCCAGATCGGGACTCCTAGAGGGGCTGGAGGACTGATAAAAAAGCCATTTAAACACCCAGGAAGGGGGTTTAGATAGAAGGACAGAGTAGAAGGACATAAGAACTGCTGAGAGAAGGGCAGCAGGAGTGAAAAGAGCACGGAGAGGAGAAGGAAGAGTTCAGAATCAAGAAAAGCCATAGAGTTCAAACGGAGGTCCTAGACTGCTATGGTAAAACTGAATGGGAAAAAGCTGGAGTGAGGAGAACTCTAGCAAGGCCTGCACCAGAGGTATTTAATAATATTAATAATAATAATATATTAATACATTATATCTCCCTGCAAGGAAACCAAGGGAAATGTTGCCCCTTGATTTGCCTGTGCTTAAAACAGTATCAGTCCTGTTTCCCTGCTTTGCCTACTTTAGAACTACTAACGAATTTCGTTAGTAATTATGTTACATTTTAGAAATGTTTGGAATTTTTTTGTAAGTCTTTCTATTACTAATAAAAAAAATCCCCCCCCCCCCCCATTAGATTTTCGATTCCCTATTTTTGGGTTCGAAACCATGCCTAGTATCTACCACAATAAAGGAGGAGGTGTCCAGATAATGTTCTGGACAGTCCCAAATTAATTCACTACAAACCAGGAAAACCCTGGTTTGTAGCGAATTAATTAGATAGTGGGTTTATTCCATGCCTTCTTGGAAGGTGTGGGATAAACCCACTATTTCCAGTTCTGGACTAGAGAATTCTGTAGCCCAGATAGTATTCCTACAGCTGCCCGGTAAACTGTGGGAATATCCATCTCCTTCCCCCCAGCCCCCCTTAGAAAAGTAATGAAAACCTACCTGGCCACCATTACAGGCTTCGGCCAGCTCCCCTGGCTCATAGAAATGACCCGCCAGGAGAGTGGGGGGTGGGGAGGTGGGGGTGGGGGAGGAGGGAGGAAAATTGCTCCCCCCACACTCTCCTGGCACATAATGCTGGAGGAGCTGGCTAAAGCCTGTAATGGAGGCTGGGTAAGTTTTCATTAGTTTTCTAAGGTGGTTCTGGGGGATGTGGGAGGGCCGCCAGACAATCCCTTGGGTTCTTTCTGGGGTGGGTGTGGACAGGCCCCCAGGAAAATGCAAATTTTTCAAATGCAGATTCTCCTGGGATAAAGGCCTGTCAGGATCCGCCCATAGAGATTTGGAATTGAAGACTAAAAAATGATGCTGGTTTAACTGCCATGCTTTAGTTTGGTGAGCTACTGAGAATATTCCACTTGGAGAGCTTTATTCCACTGTTCTAACATACAGAGGACATGAGAAATACCTCCCCAAACGACACATCCCAGGATTCTATTGAATAAGTCATGGCAGATATCAAAGGGCTATATAAGCATCATTTGGATATAACCAGGAACAAACTCAAAGAAGAGAGTTTGGGACTATAGCATATATATTCCCCAAGACAACCCACATTTTTGAGTTGGAACATACTATATTGGAGCAGGAATATAAATGTATTTATTTATTTACAGTATTTATATAGTGCTTTTCTCACTCGTGGGGGTACTCAAAGTGGTTTGCACAAAACTGGTGGCAAATATATTTACAGTATTTATATTCATTTACAGTATTTATATTCCGCCATTCTCACCCCACAGGGGACTCAGGGCGGATCACAATGCACATATATAGGCAAATATTCAATGCCATTGACATACAACGTATATAGACAGGCATAGAGGCAATTTAATATTCCAGAAATCAGTTAAATTTAGCCTCCCCACAAAGTGGTATCTAAATTTCCTACTTGACAGATGCAACTGTCTTTCGGGTT
>JARBWK010000008.1:43379608-43507108 GCA_030556195.1 Anolis apletophallus | reverse complement strand
CATGAATATATTAGCGACGCTGGGCCCTAAAGGTGACCCCATAGATACCCCGGATTTTTGTAAATAAAAATTCCCATTAAATGCGAAATAGTTAAGCTCAAAGACACAGTCCAATAGGTCCAAAAGAAATTCCGTGGGTGGGGACGGGTTAGAACGCATTTCCCATAGTTGCTGTATAATGAATCTTACCTCCTCAAGAGGAATGAAGTTGTACAAAGCTGCAACATCAGCTGAAATTAAAATATCCCCCTCATCCAACTGAAAATTTTCTACCTTATTAATAAAATCGGTAGAAAGGAAGATCCAGAAGAGGCATGTACCTTAAGATGGGAATCGAGGAAAGATTCATGAATATATTAGCGACGCTGGGCTCTAAAGGTGACCCCATATACATGGTTGGGCGAAGGAGTATTCCACTTGGCACTGAGTAACCCTTAGTGAAGTCCTGGGTATGATGACCCATGGACCTGCGACTGAGTCAATAGGGGAACCTTGGTAGGTGGCAGGGCTGGTGGCTGCTATGGTGGGCAGGCGCCAACGGCTGGAGGTAAGCTGACGACGCCACGATGGCCGTTTCACGTAACCGCTTCGCTGATTGCAGCCTGGGAGATAACTCACAAGAGCGATCTGTATTGAAACGCGGAAAACACGAAATCTCTCGTTTTGACTTTGAGTCTAAATTGGTCTACTACAATACTGGGGAGGAGCGGTCAGAAGTGATCAGCGCCCTGAGGAAGCGGTTACACGAAACGGCCATCTTGGCATCGTCAGCTTACCTCCAGCCGTTGGCGCCTGCCCACCATAGCAGCCACCAGCCCTGCCACCTACCAAGGTTCCCCTATTGACTCAGTCGCAGGCCCATGGGTCATCATACCCAGGACTTCACTAAGGGTTACTCAGTGCCAAGTGGAATACTCCTTCGCCCAACCATGTATATGGGCTTGTGATTTATGCTCATACTGTGTATTAATCACATGATTGATTATTTGCATTACATTGTACTGTTTGTAATATTGTTCTGCTATTGAGCATATACTGCCATACAATATAGTGGTTTTTATCTATATATGCTATGTCTTGGTATTCCTTTGACACTGTCCCTTTAAACATTGTGGTTTAGCAGTGTGTATAGAAGATCATGATTTTTGTCAATGTTTATTGTTTCCAAATGCCGGCTGAGATCTTTTGGCATGGCACCCAGTGTGCCGATTATCACTGGCTCAGTTGACGGCCAGGATAAAAAGGACCGTGGTGTATGCTGCTGATTCTGGACATCCATCAACAAGTGGGCTACAGAATGAAAATACAAATGAACAATCACAGAAGCAGCAGAAAACTGCACTATTATTATATTATATTTATTTATATCCCACTTTATTTATTTATTTCAATAATTTATAACCTGCCCTTCTCTATCCCCGAAGGGGGACTCAGGGTGGCTTTATCTCCTCAAAGCTAGAAACAAAACAAAACACAAAAATTTGAACAAAAAAAGCTGTTACTGCTTTTAACTGAAAATTATAATCTCTTCAAATAAAGTTTTGAGAGAGCTACTTTTTATGTGGAAAAATTCAGTAAAACAGATGGTCCCTCCAGGATTTTCTGTGTACAAATGAGGGGTTGAATTTTGAGAATCTCTTTGTAAACTACTCTTCTCTCTCTCTCTCTCTCTCTCTCTCTCTCTCTCTCTCTCCCCCCATTTTGGCAAACTTGCTTTGACACCATCTACCTGTCTGATGATAGAATTTAAAGTGAATTTATCTCCTTTATCCTTACAATGTTTCACACACAATTTACATCAGGGGAAATGAAGGCGCTACTAATCTGTGGATCATTTGAAGAGAAGTGTGTGTTAGTTAACCAGTTATGAATATCCTGGAATTATAGTTCACCTTCAAAAAAGTTTCCTATGGTAGTTATAAATGTGTCTTCATAGTTTTTTAAAAAAAATCAATTAATGGTTTTACATGAAACACAGAGAGAGAGGTATGAAGTTTGCAAAAGTACAATAGTTTTTAGATCAAACCTCGTAACTGTGGAAATGAACAATGGAGGTATGTTTTCATTAGATTAGAAATATTATTCCTTAGAACTCAAGGTGCAAATTATGCTGTGCCATAATGTTTCTTTCAAGCATATAAGATAAAATTTGCATATCTAAATTGGATCAGGCTGAATGGGTTTCCCTGCTGTCTCATCCTCTCAGCTGCAGTCAGCCTGAAAAGGCCTGCAGGTGGATCCAAACAGTGATTTCAAGTCCATTTTCAAGAGCCTTACTCCAATAAATAATTATAGTAGCTTTATATTGATTTCTTGGTGTGAACGTCAGCATTTTCCCCCTTTCCATATGCCACATCCAAAGCTAATTTGAATGGTAATTGGAAATTTGAATAGTTTTTGCCAATTTTGTTCTTAGGAAGACTGTTTCAAGTAGCTCAATATATTCTTTTGTTTTTGTTTTGTCTTTCTCTTTTGAAGTACATGGCAATGCTTACATGGTTACCTAGTATTAGAGCTTTGATCATAAGTAATAATCTTTCTTTCCAGTATTAAAATAGAAGTTAGGCTTAGTGTGATGTTTTGCAGCTTTCCACAACCAGTTGTTTCCATACATTTTGTACTACAGCTTCCATGAGTGACTCTCTTGACAATCACTGATCAAGGATGATGATACTTGTAATTCCAGACATCTAGGGAAAAGTTATTTCTTTAGAACCTTTCCCCCCGCCCACCCACCCACAAATGGCCACAGAGACCCAGTTTCAAATCCTCACTCAGCCACAAAGCTCACTACTTGTCTGTGAATCATGTCCCAAATCTTACGTTAACCTACTTGGAAGAATTGTTGTTAGAATACAGGGATGTCCTTGGAAATGAGCTAGGGTGAAAATATAAGAAATTAAATCTTTAAGCATTATGCCTGTGAACCCATTAGACATGTATGCTGGTGTAACTATGCTGCAACGTAGAAACTACAAGAAGTATATTTGTATAATGTTTGAAAAAGTTGCCACTGCCAGGAAACAGGTGATTTCCCAAGCAAACCTTCCCACAGTTCTTTTAGTTGTGATTACTCTATCCTCTAAAAATAATTACTGAAGAAAAAGACTTTGTGGAGCAGTTGCCTGCTTCTGATGTCAGTCACAAAGAATCTGCCTTCCTTTCTTTTTGAGAATCTATTAAATGCAGGTAAAATGTACTACATGATGGTCAGACACCATTTCAGTACCATAGCACATCTACAAGCTTTTGGCCAATAGCTTTTTTCAAATGCTTATTTCATTTGAAGGCACTATGTCTCCAAAGTAACCTCTCATGGAGTTATCTTTCAAGTCCTTTTGTACCAGAAATTGGAAACAGAATGCATCTGTCTACTGGGCTTTATGAATCCCCTGGTGACACAGGGATTAAACTACTGAGTTGCTAAACTTGTTGAGTGAAAGATTGACAGTTCACATCTGGGGAGTGGCGTGAGCTCCCGCTGTTAGCCCCAGCTTCTGCCAACCTAGTAGTTTAAAAACATGCAAATGTGAATAGATTAATAGGTACAATTCTAGCAGGAAGGTAACGGCACTCCATGGAGTCATACCGGCCACATGACCTTGTAGGTGTCTATGGACAATGCTGGCTCTTTGGCTTATAAATGGAGATGAGCACCAACCCCCAGAGTCAGACACGACTGGACTTAATGTCATGGGAAAACTTTTACCTTCTGGGCTTTATAGACTAAAACAAGATATCACAAGCACCTGGCTCCTGATGCTTCCCTGAAAATAAACAGAATGCTAAACCAGATGGACAGCTGGTCATGACTCATCTCTATGTTAGTAATCTTTAGAGGATCACTTGTTTTTTTTCCTCCATTCTGCAAAATTGGCCTTTTCTTCCTTCTCTTTTTCTTCTAGTTCTGATTTGTTTACATTGAATGTCATCAAAAGAATTGACTTTTCTGGATCAATGTTAGTAAAAAGGAGAAAACAGAGATATGATGCCTGTATAACGTGAACATATGCAGAGGAGGAAGGAAAAGAAGAGATGTCTGGACCATTTAGGCACTGTTCAGGCTGAGACTTTCTTAGCTTAAGAACAATTATTGCATTATGTAACTTCTGGCCATACCAAAAAGGGAGAGGGGAAGAAGAGACTTAAGAGGAAGGTTGGAAGCAATGTGAGACAGACAAGGTGTCTGGAAATACATCAGAATAGAGCTGGAGACAAAATGAGTGCAGGGAGTAATGCACAGCAACTCAAAGAAACTATATAATTGCATTGAAACTGATCATAGACACCCCCTCTCTAGAAATCTCTGGGTCCTCCAGTATAAATGCAGAAAGTTGATCATAGAGTCACACTGAAAGACCTAGAAATTCTAGAGAGAACATTTTAAATAAAATCCACGAATAATCAAATATGCAAAAGCCAAAACTGCAAAAATGAAGGGCCGGCTGTATCTTGGATGCATATGTATGCAGTTTATCTACAAGCAGCATTTAAACAGAGTAAAAAAGTTAGCTATCCATGGTCCTGATTTTTGTGCCTTACAGAACTTTACAATTCTACCTGTATGCATTTATGCCTTTTAAGTCACATACCTCTATATGGAGACCACATGAGAGAAAATATTTGGCAGAACCACAAGGTACTAACACCTGGTTGTTAAGACACAACGTTCTGATGTTTGCTATTTTGCCTGAGAATCATAATTGGCATTCTGGGAGGAGAAAATGTCTAAGTTAACTTTGAAAATCTTTCACTGAGCAGAAACTAGCTTTGTTCACACAGAACTCCTTGTGGACTATTATTCTGTCATTCTCTTCTTTGTGGGCAAATGTAAAAACATGGCATTGGAGAATCCTTTTTAGCCCTATGGCTTTTAAGCTGTGCCATGACACAGGATTCCTTGTTACCATCACTGTAAAGCTGCTAGGTGAGATCATAAAGGGGTTGGGGAGCTGGATGCTATCAGTATGCCAATGACACTCAGTCGTACTTGTCCTTATCATTGGAGTTAGCTGTGGTTGTATAGCTACTGGACCTGGGCCTGGATGCTGTAATTGTCTGGATAGGGGCCATGAAACTGAAGCTGAATTCCAATGAAAGGAAGGCTCTGTGTAATTGCAATTCTCAAGTCTAGGATATGACAAAGCAGCCAGCCCTGGCTGGGATTCCATTCACTTGAAGGAGGAAACATATAGCTTGGAAGTAGAGCTGAGTCTATCTTTGTCACTGGAAGACTAAGCGAATTGCAGAGCCAGGACTATCTAGAACCAGTTGTGACTGGTCCACAAGTTATGGATTGGGAAAATTGAGCTACAGTCGTTTAGGGACTGGTAACTTATTGGTGAGACTGCTAAAATGTATTTGTAGTGGGGTTGTCCTTGGGGATGATCTGGAAGCTGCAGTTATTCCAAACTGAAGCAGCCAGATTGTGGCCCAGACTACTGTATTGACATCATATAATAGCAGCTTTAAAAGAATTACACAGGTTGTCAATGCAGTTTTAATCTGAATTCAAAGTATTGTAGGTGGCATTTAAATCCCTAAGTGGCTTGAGACCTCAGTATGCAAACATGTATATATATATATATATATATATATATACATGCTTGAAGATTTGAGAGAAAGAAAGAAAGAGAGGTCAGTTCATTGAATGAGTAAATCAATTCAAAATATTCCTTAAGGACAATTTCGATATCATTTTGGAAGGCTTGAGCAAAGACAAAAATCTTCACATGGCACTGAAGACATGTCAAGTTTAGTGCTCGGTGAATCATTTAGAGGAAGAGGCTTCTTTATGCAGGAGAGTCACCACTGAATAGGTCCTGTCCATTGCCATTTGCTTGCTTACCTTTCAAAGCTAGGGGAACTTTAAGAAAACCTCTGAAGAAGATTGTACCATTGGCACAAGTTTATATAGGAAGATATCTTGGCTTTTCTTCGTAAATGAAGATTCAGGAAGGACTCATCCCATGCTTTCTACAAGCGTGTTGATGATTCGGAGGTTAGATGTGTCCTTCGAGCCTGTGCAATGGACCTTTCTGGTGGAGTGCAGTGTGCACAGAAGTGTCCTCACCCTTTAAATCAAAGGCTCATCTGCTGGGGCCTAGCAAGCTTAGGACGGTGGCAGCGAGGTCCTCAGGTCATAGGTTTGGTTCGGGTTTCCTTCTCTTAGATGGTTGACCTTACAGGGTTAAACAAGCACAATCTTCCTGGGTTTGAAATCAGAGTTTTCCTTCTCCTAGGATGGTTGCCAAAAGGCTAGAGAGCCCATCCTGCCCTTTGACGCTCTTTGTCAGACCCTTCGGTTGTGACCTGTCTGGCATGGGAGTCCCTACCAGTGGCTATTATGCCACTGCCGGCATAGCTCACAACTTCATTAGGGTACGCAAGCCTCTCCCTCACAACATGGGGGTGCCAAAGGAAAGTATAGAGCTCCAAATACATACTATTTTGGTATACAGGTCTCCCATTCAGGACTTTATGTTTCAGTGCTTATGGTTAATTGGAGAAGTAAATTTCAGAAACTCCTGGGAAAATATTTTAGGGCAACAGGAATCTGCTACCAATTAAAGTCTGCTTCTGTGTATATCAGTGGTTCTAAGTCTTTGGTTCTCCCAATGTTTTGGTCTCCACCCCCCAGAAGTCCTGAGCAAAGGCTGTCCGGGTGTTGCACCATAGACCTGAAGGCCCCTCAGTAAACCACTTGACACTGGCAACGTTTAAATGATTTATTTAGAATAACCGGAAGAAGAAGCAGGAACAAGGTTATAGTCCTTTGGCAAACAGGAACAAAAGCAAAGAGATTCTTCTTGCCCCAACGGGCTAAATCCAGGAAAGAGTCTTGGCACAAAGCTTGGCAAACAGAGTCTTAGAAGCTGGAAGGCCCAGGCAAAGTTCCTTGAAGACTTGGCTAGGAAAACTGAACATTGACGAAGGATGCTTCCATCTCTGAGACCTAACTTAAGTAGGTCTCATATCCTTTGAAGTTACGACGCCTTCAAGACGTCGGACCGGGTTCTCATAACAGTTTACCAGCTGGGTAGGCTCAGGCCTTTCACATGGGAATGGTATGCGATTCCAATTAGCAGTAGCACCTGGGCACTGGGGAGTGAATCCATCCCCACTTATTGGCGAGATGGAGCCGAGAGCTTGTCCTTGACCAGGGAATGAACTAGGATGCACTGCAATGGCTGCCTGTTTGCGGCTTGCTTTCTAGCCTGGCAGGCCTGACTGAATCAACATGGCTTTGGTCTGGTTTGACCAAGGAATCAGGTTGGGGACCATGCTGGGGTGTGACACTGGGCTATGGCTTCCGGGAGTTGAAGTCCAAAATATCTGGAGAATCCAAGATTAAGAACTACCAGATAGGCTGAATTTTATTTACTTACTTACTTACCTACTTACTTACTTACTGTATTTGTATACCACCTTTCTCAGCCCATAGGTGACTCACAATGAATCACAATCTTTGCGGAGAAAAAGACAAGTCATTTCATGGAGCTAGATGTTATTGTGCACGTTAGGAAGTGATATTATTGAAGGCCTGAAGACTATAAGCAGCCATCCATGGACATGTGTGAGAAGACAGAGGAAAGGGTTATGGTTATAGAAGATTTTGTGGGTTCTTGATAGATTCATTGTTTGTTATTGAACCCAGGTATTTAGTTAGTAATGCAGATGTAGCGATGACCAAGTAATGACTTGTAAAACTGCCTATCTCATAAAGCCTTGTGTTTTCTTAGTTCAGCAAATAAAAACAAAATTAAGGACATTCTTTTCTTCCTGCATGGATCGGTGGCGGCATTTCACCATTAGCTAGCACATGGGCCGTTATGCTCACAATGCAAATAGGTTTACAAAAAGTTAATTAAAATGTGAGTCACTGATTTACCATAAGAATGTTAAATACTTTGGAAGTTGTATAATTTTCTTTGTGGCAGAGCATTACGAATGTGTACAGATGCTTGGATAAAGCATTTGTTGTGCTGTAGCAATGCTAATTCTTCTCAGTATGCTCTGGTTCTGTCAAATTGCAAGAAAAGCACGACAGAAATAGCTGCGTGTTTCAAGAATTAAAATACAATTAGCTAAAATGAATGCTATATATAGGGAGCTTGAGGTTTTTGTTTTAATAAAGGAAAAAGCATTGAAAAGAACATTATAGAAGCTATAAATTGAAGGGGAAACATAATACTTACATTTATGTTAGGATTTTGCATTTTGTAGCTACATGTTTGAGATGATCAACTGACAAAAGTATTCTTTTTAAAAAATCAGAGGAGTGACAAATGATCCTTTCTCAAGTTTTAAAGGCAGTTTTTGATTCATTTAAAATCAGGTTTAGGGCCTTTCCACACAGCCCTATATCGCAGAATATTAAGGCAGAAAATCCCACAACTGTGTTATCTGAATCCACACTCGGATAATGTGGGATATTCTGCCTTGATATTCTGCGATATAGGGTTGCGTGGAAGGGCCCTAGGTCAGTAATATTAACGTACGTATATAAGAAAGGATGAAAGAGACAAGAAATTTATTGGAAGATGGTCTCTTCCTGGTATAGCGATGGACCTTCATACACTTTCTTGCCAAAGAAAGGGGATGGAGACAATCCACCATATAAGTAAAAATTAAATGCAAAGGAACCTATGAACTGAACAGGTAGTTCAACAATTTCCAGGAATGCAATGTGGAAAGAGATTGTATGGAGATAAATTCTTTATGAATGCCAATTCATAGCAGACGATCTCCCATTGGGAGACCATCAAGTGACCAGATTAAAAGACTGGTGGTGCCAGGTTGTGGGAGCAAACTGGTTGTGTAGCAGTGCGTGTATACACACACACACACACGTCTATATAGAGAGACAAAGACAGTGAGAGAATGCATTTTCCTCAGCCTTAAGCTCTATACACAGAGGTAGAGAAGATCGGAATATAAAAGTTTTAAATAATCTTTTTTTAAAAAAATAAGATATTTCACTGTCTGAGGCCCTTTCACATTGCTGAATCATAGCACTATGATTCCAGATTTACTGCCATAGCAACATCCCATATAATGTTGTGATGGGCAGTTTAAAACCTTGTTGCATGAGACAGGTGAAGTAGAAGTGCAGCAGGATAATAGCACCTTCCGCTGTGTCTTACTGGATGAAGCTGTCACTTTTCAGTTGTCGTCCCATGGAGGACAGTTTTAAAATAAATTATTTTTTCCTTTGGAAAACCCCATTAATGACCGGTCTCCTTTCCCACTTATGAAGCACTGTGATTTTTTGTGAAAAGGTTTAGCTGTACTTTTACTCCAATTTTGAGTGATCATGAACAGTCTAATGGGCAGGCTTTGTGTGGGGAAATAGTGATACAAATGGTAGCGGTGGCTCTCAGATGGAGGTGCTCATCTCCAGTGGCTGCCTCTTTCCTCTGAGATTCAGGGATGGTATGGTAACTGAAGGTGTGTGGCAGATGGATGAAGGTTAGTCCCAGGTGGCACTGCAGACCCATGTGTCCCAAGCAGCCCATGTTCCTTTGTTAGGATCAGATCAAAGTTTAGGGGAAGAATGGTGTTATAAGATTATAATTCTACAATACTGTAATGCTACAATGTCTTATATTTTGGGGCATCTAAGTGCAAGGGGCAGAGAAATGGCCTTTTCTACTTTGAATTTCAGAATGAAGTTAACATTAAGTTTGATTGATATGTACACATGGATACAAATATGATGCCTTCTCTAGTATTTTATATTTTACGTCCATATATCAGTGCTGATGACAAGTTGTTGGTGTACCTGCTCATATTTATGTCACCTTCTTCACCATTTATTTTCTTAGCTAGATAGTGATGATAGGTTTGTGGCCAGCACATGCTGCCATTGCTGCTACTCAGCAAATTCAGGCATTACATGAGCAGTGCAGCAAACATAATGAACATTCATCACCATTTTACTCATATCATCTCTGTATAATGGAAAAGGCACCTTGCTTCATTGAGTGGCATCATAAAGAATAGACTTTTTAAATAAAAAAATCTTCTTAGAAGCAATGGTTATGTGTTAAGACGAAGGTTATCTTCTGTATCTCAAGAAATGAACTCCTTGCCACTACTTATTCATTAGAAATCGTCCCTCGCTATTGGCAATAAGAGAAGTAAAAGACTGCAATATCTAAAATAGTAATGAAGTCAGCTGTCATTACAAGGTCCCACAATAGCACTGATTTGCATCCTTATAAGTATCACATCTTTGTAATGCTTGTTTGATCAATGATGGGATGGGATGAATTATAATATCCCAGTACCATTTCTCTCTTGAGTTCAACAATTTTATGCTATATATCATAGTGACAGTTTATATAAACAAGCCCTATAAGTAGGTCATGTTTTTCTGCAAAGATTTAGTGCATGCTTATAAAAAAATCAACTCAAGCAAAATGATACTTTAATGATGTGAGGAGTAAATAATCTATAGGTACTGTTAAAAAATCGGAGGAAGAGATGAGAATAAAAGTGGGATGGACCTCTCTTCCCAAACTCTTGTGGCAGAATTAGAACAGGTGAAGGATGAAACCCAATAATGGAGACTCCGCAGTTCTGCTCTCCAGATGTTGTTGAGCTACAACCGAGCTGAGGCTAATGGAATTGAGAGTCCAATAGCACCTGGAATGCCATAGGTTTCCCACTTCCATTATAAACAAATGAACAAGAAACTCTTAGATCCTTGTTTTTGTTGTTATATAACCTGGCCATTATCCCATAGCTTCCCCCCTCTTCTGTTTATGTCTTCAAGTCGCCTGTCAACCTATGGCAATCCCATTAATTTCATTGGTTTTTCTTATACAAGGAATACTCAGAAATGTATTTACCAGTTCTTTCCTCTGAAATATAGCCTACAGCCTATATAGCTTTTTCATTGGTAATCTTCCATTTAATTACTACCTAGAGGTGACCCTGCTTAGCTTTCAAGGTCAGACAGGTTCTGTGCAAAATAAAGCAGAAGAGAGGAATGAATGAGAAATGGTTGCCTCATAGGGGGAAAGTTCTAGAGAAGACTTTATTGGAGGATAATATAGGACTACAGCAGAAAGCACATGTCTATAATCTTCTTCTTCTATTTGGTTTCCAAATAGAGACTTGCTTTTTTGTGCTCCAGCATTTATATCAGTCCCTAGCAAACTATACTAAGATTTAAGTCCAGAACCTCATCTCAAACAAATTAATAGGGGGACAACAACATGATCCCCTCAGTGCTTTGTTTCTTGGAATCTGATGTTTTCCAGAAATGCAGCTCTGGTTGGATAGAATCCATAATGTCCTGTTTGTCTGGCATACATAAAAATAGATAAATTTCCTTCTGAATATTTTATGAGCTTCAGTTCAGTCTGATCTCTGCTCAAGGGAAGCCCACTTCTGGAAGGGAAGAAGACAATCTGCCACCTACTTGTAATTTATTAATGTGGACAGAACTTCTCTATGAATATTGTAACTATTGAAGATGCATTTATATTTTCTGGGAAACAAAGAATAGGAAGTTAAAAGAAAGTGCTTCCCACTCTTAAACAATCTAACTTTGAAATGATGAGAAGACCCATTGAATGATAAGTGCTGTACTTAATATGGTCAAGTATGACACCTAGAGGCCATTTGGTTAACATTTATTAGTTTGTTAAGGTATTTACGGGACTATTTAATATGTTCAGTAACAACTAACTTTGATTTAAAAGTTCATAAGATACTGTTTTTAGGTTTCAAGAAAAATCACCATATAGTCTTAAAAGCATTTCTTTAGAAACCCTTTTCTTAGAAGTCTTTCCATTAAATAAGTCTTTCCACACTCTAAATAAGTGTGTCCTGATGTCTACCATGACCATTTAAGGAGAAAAGAACCAGGAGAATGAGATGGTGGTGGTAAGTTAAAGCAAAATTCAATCTGTGCAGGAAAACAGTCTGGAACTACACCAACACTGTTTCAATGTATGGGTTGAAAATGGTGAGCATTTATGGGAAATATTTCTGGAAGGAAAATGCTGCAATTCTGGAAATATTTGACATACTCTTTGATCCCATTGCTTCACCTATCTGATGCTGATTTAGCTCTATTTTCTTCTTTCTATTTGCATTTTCTTTCTCCATGGAGGTGCATCTACACTGTAGAATTAATGCAGTTTGACATCACTTTAACTGCCAATGCTCAATGTTGTGGAATCATGAGAGTTGTGATTTTACAAAATCCTTTGCCTCCTTTGTCAAAGAGTGCTGGTGCCTTCTCAAATGACACTTTATTATAATATAATGAAGTTCGCTAACATCCATGAATGTTTATGCTAGCCATTGGAAACTACTCTTACTAATGCTACAATTTATGTACTGTAAGTTTATTTGAAGCTTTATGAGTTTCAGAGAAGTTTCCACTCAGAGAACCTTTTGAATGAGAAAATAAACATCCAATAACAATCAAGGATCACATAGCGAAGAAGATGACATTAGAAGTCTATCCATAATGCTGCATGGGGATATAATGAAGGATACATTATGTACATTCAAAAAGAAGCAGTGCTTACCAGATTAGACATCTGCAATCCAAATTAATTAGATGAATAAATGTAAGAATATTGCAATACAATGTAACAAATCAGATTTAGCTATGTGATGAAGTCACAGTTGGCATATGAAACTATTAGAGCGTGGTGTGGTCAACAGAAATGAAGTATGAACCGTTTCTGTGAGAATTTGCCAAAAAGCATGCTTCTTTACTTTTGCCAAAAATGTTGTTTAAATATACTGAATGATTCCAGCATTCCACGAGAGCACCCTTACTTGTTTGCCTATAACAAGCAGTTATATTAGTACATCGGGTGCTTTATTTTCTGGGCGCTTCAAGTGAAAATGCTTTGCCAATCTGAAAGTCATGAATTAGCAGAGCATGCCCATGTGCATGCACCTTCTGGTTGTTGTTGACTTATGGCAATCCCATACATTTAATAGGATTTTACAAGACAAAGAATACTCAGAGGTGGTTTTGCTGGCACTGTCCTCTGTAATATAGCCTACAGCACCTGGTATTCATTGGTGGTCTTTCATTCAAGTACTAACAAGAGTTGTCCATGCTAAGTTTCCAAGATCAGATGGGATCATGTTGGGTAAATTTGCTGTATCACTTACCTGCCTGGTATTTTACCAGTTACCAGACTCAGTGTATGACTATCCGCAATCGTTTTCAGACATTTTGGATCTAATATACCTTATATAGATGAAGAATGAGCTCCTATGAACAAGAAGTGGCTATCTAGCTACAGCAATGCTTTGAAACCAGTTTGTAAGTAAGAACCACTGCTTCATTGGCTGGCAGAGTAAAAATGACAGTGTGATGTCACAATGGGACATGTGGGCTGGTCAACAAAATAAGCTCACAACCACCATCACAAGTACCATTAGAGAAAACAAATCATGATTTGTTTTCAGGCTCAGGTGTTTTTTCCTGTTATTTTTTGCCGTACCTTCGATGCATGATTTCTTTTTATGTAGACCTTTTCAAAGAAAGAAAGTTGCTTGTTAATCAAACTCTAAGCAATAAGGGCAAATGTTCATTTTAAATGATGTGACTACAGAGATTGTGGTGTAAGTGATACATTTTTCTTTTTTTAAAAACTATACTGTGGTGTGAAAATTAATGTTTATGAGTCATATTGGATTTATTTTTTTAAAAACCCTTTCATTATCTTAATTGGTGAATTTTGTGATTTCTTATTTTCATATTGATATGTTTAAACTACATAGCAGTTCATTCTAGATCATCCTTAAGATGAATATCTAAAGTTAAGTGAAGGCCTCCAATATTTATGGAAATGTGAGTGTATACTACAATATAGGTTTTAGAATTGTATGGTTCCACAAACAGTTAGATCTCTGTCAGATGGTAGGGTATGGATTATGTCTATATGACTTCTAAAGATTTTTATTTGAAAACAGACTATTTCAGAATCAGCCTCAAGATGTTTTATGCTAGGATTCTTAGTAGAGTTACTGCATGCAGAAGAGCCCTTGCAGGAAAAAGCCTGACCAAAATCCTGTTAATACTTGGGTAGCTGGTTGTTATTGTTGTGTACCTTCCAGAAGTTTCCAACTTATTGAAGTCCTAAGACTACTCTCTCACAAGGTTTTCTTGGCAGGCTTTGTTCAGAGGGGATTTACCTTTGCTTTCTTATGAGGTTGAAAACATGTGACTTTCCCAATGTATCCCAATGGGTTTCCATGGCCCAACAGCGTTTTGAACCCTTATCTCCAGTCATGGTCCAATGCTCAAATCAATATAGCATACTGGCTCTCACAGGGTAGATGGACCAATGGTCTAATGCTGTGGTTCTTAACCTGTGGGCCCCCAGATGTTTGTCTGCCAGGTGTACCTTGATGGCCCATTTGTTCTCTTCCAACTCTATTATTCTATGATTCTAAGAACAGTGCTTCCGAGAAGGAGCAAACATAGAAAGAAGATCAACGAGACAAAAGTCTTCAATTATGGGAGCCATCCCAATATATAGCTTTGCCATGCCACTCCAAAAAAGTCAGATCTGACATCACATGGGAAAAGACTTGACTACTGTAACGCTCTTTACATTGGCCTTCCCTTGAATGTGGTCCGGAAACTTAAGCTAGTGCAGAAAGCTGCAGCCCGGCTGCTCGTGGGGAAACCTGCGAGCTACCGGATAACACCTATACTGCAGAGTCTGCACTGGCTGCCAATTGAATACTGGATCACTTTCAAGGTGCTAGTTCTTACTTTCAAGGCCTTGTATGGTCTGGGGCCAGTGTACCTGCGGGAGCGTCTGATTCCATATAACCCTCCAAGATCACTACGCTCAGAAGACCAGAATCTTCTAGTCATTCCCAGTGTGAAGTCTTTCCATCTGACCTCGACAAAGCGTAGGGCATTTTCAATCATTCCCCCGGTTCTGTGGAATATGTTACCACCGGAGACATGGGCTCTGCGAAATCTCGCCACCTTCCGCAGAGCCTGCAAGACGCACTTATTCAGACAGGCTTTCGAATGCTTGTGATTTTAGCTGTGTTTTATTTAGTGTTTTATCTACCACTTGTATTTTATGTTTTATCTATTGTTTGTTTTCACTGAACTATGTTGTAAACTGCCCCGAGCCTCTGGGAGTGGCGGTGCTACTCCTGACTGTAGCGTCACACACAGCACAAATTGAAGGACAGTTTGGGCAGGAAGTCAACATAATGGCCTAAATCCATTTGTGTGTCTCAGCCAAAAGAGATTCATTGACTCAATGGAAATGTAATAAGCCAAACTTTTGTATGTTTTGTTGATTCTATCATTGTATTCAGGCTCTGATCTTAACATATAGAAACCATGGAAATAAATTCAATTTTAAGAATAAAGGTAGAGTTCTCCTCCAGGTTCCAAAATTTATAAAGTTTAGGCTGTGATCTAAAGCCCATTGGATCCATACCAATACTTGTTTGTTATAGAAAATATGAGTCTTTTGCTTTTTTTTTTCATCCGTAGTTGCTTGGAAGAGAATCTACTAGGTTTAGAATTCCCTTTCTGTATGGTTCGCTGGCTTTTGAACATGAGAGGGGTGTGAAAGCCTTTGGATCACAACTATGGAAGTATGGTATCGGATTGCAGAAGTGTCTAGTGTTGCTTTCCTATAGTAAAATATTTTGAATTCTTCCTCTGCATGCTAGTGCAGCTTCTTGAACATTTAACAGCTGGTTTCTACTTTAAAATTCCCTGCTGAGACACTTTTTGCTCTTAAGTTCAAAAGCTCCCTCTGATTCAAAGCTGTGTAAGGACACAATACAGAGCCAGGATTAACAGTCACAGGAAAGCTCAGCTTCACATATTCATGCATTTAAGTATTCAAGTACTGATAAAAGGAACTGGGCATACATTTCATTTGCAGATTCAAAAAGAGAGTCTTCATTTAAGCTAAGTATACTTTTATAAAGTCAAAAGAATCTTTTGAATTTAGCCATTTTAAAATTAATTTGAGATTTTACCAGTGTGAATGTTCACCCAAATGAATATTTGCATCTTGTTTATGAAAAAAATACATAGCACCTCTCCTTTGGGCTAGACTACAGACTGGTGCTTTGAATAGTCCCTCCATCAGGATGCTATACATTTTGTTAGGCTCATAGCTTTCTGTGTATCCCTTATCAACCTATAATCTCCTGATTGTTGCCTCTTTTTCAACAGCTGAGGAGCAGTAATCCACACTTGCTTATCTCTCTTAATCACAACCTCACAGTGCTAGGGCTTCCTGAGCTTTTAATTCCCTCTTAGAGGCATAACTGAGTGGAAAGTAAACAAAGACAAATTTGCAACCTTCAACGTTGCTAATTTGCTCTGATGTCAGAATATTTAAACAGAGGCGAACCTGGGAATTATTTGATCAAGGCTGTTTTTAAACATTTTGCTTGCAGAAGGGGATGAGTCCAGGAGGATCTGCAAAATGACAGCCTTCCCGAGAGGCATGCTGAAGGTTTTCTCTTTCAACAACAGTAGCTTTGCTGTGAAAAAGCTTTAAAATGAGTTTTGGGAAAGTCTTACAATAGCTCTTCTTAGAACAGTTCTCTCTTTTCATTTCTGGATGCACAAGCACACAGGCCAGCATTGTCTTTTGTTCCAATTAATTGGGGGTGATTTTTCCCCCATTCTTGGTTTAAAAAGACAAACCCTTTGCCACTTTCCCCTCTGAATTCTTTTTTGGCTTAGTCAAGGCATTGTAACACACTGTGAGATCACTTTCTATTTGCAAACATAGTAAGGGGTAATTGCACCTCAAAATCACTTTAACTTGACTTGCAGTTTACATTGTGTGAACGTGTAAACTATTCAGGCTGGCCATATAGATGGCAGTGCAGTTGTTGTTTCTCTCTCTCTCTCTCTCTCTCTCTCTCTCTCTCTCTCTCTCTCAAAATACTTACTGAAAGATTTAAAAAATGTTAGAACTTATGTCCCTTATATACCAAGTTGTAAGATTAATTAAAATGTATGCATTTTTGTAATACTTTGTATTACATCCATTCCTCATTTGTACCCAGATAAGAATCGGATAAGCAGCTAGATTCACACAGCAGACAGCTGGTCTGTTTCAAACAATTTAGTTATATTTCTCTTTATACTCAGACACATTTATCCAGCTGCATACCTAAGTGCTCCTATTTTCCTTTACCGTGTGTTCAGCTCCTGCATCCGTGTTTTTATCATCAGCCCAAACGGCTCATTCCGCACCTTTGCCTCTCTCCAAATGATGTTTCTCTTTGTTATTACCTTTTGTACTCCATTGGCTTCTGCTCAACTAAGTGGGATTTAGCATGCTGGCAACTTGCTTTAAAGGTACAGTGATTGTGCTGAACAGTTGTGACTTGCATTTCTCAAAGGTCTGTCCAGTGATGGAAATCCATATGCATTAGTGGAAATGTACCATTCTGGACATTGTTCTGAGAGGTACGCAGCACATCTCTCCTCCACTACCAGTATTTTGCATTTGGCTGTACACATGTGGTTACTACCATTTGATTATTTGTGTTTCTTCTCCCTTCCTCCCCTCCCCTTTTCTCCTCTCTCCGCCCCTCCACTCACTCACTCTCTCTTTCTCTCCAGCTGGTGTAAATGACTGCTGCTGCCTCCCAGACCAAGATAACCTGCGCTGTCAGCTGGAGCCCCCTGTGGACAGCTGTCTCTCTCGCTCTCAGCTGATGGAAACTGCTACTAACCGCTGAATGGGGGAGAGTGAAGCCACAGTACCAGCAACCACAGCAGCAAAGGCACCGGCTGCAATAGAAGCAGCAGCAGCAGCAGCAAGAAGCAAGGGATCTATTGTTCCCTGGTGTTAAACACCCCCCCCCCAGTCTTTTCAACTGGCATGCACAATAGCTGGGAAGCCCTTTCCACTAAGTCTTCCCTGTGAAGAAATTCTGACGGGGAAGAGAAATTATTCACACACGGGTTAGCCATTGTGTGACAGATTTTTTTTTTTTGGACATTGGAAGCTGGCTTCTGGAAGGCATGGGGCTGAAAGAGAGGAGCGCAACCTCATGCAGTGGTCCGAGGACTTCTGCTCTTTCAAGCAGGTGTAGTGGAGTTCTTGTGCTTCTCTTCTTTGGAATATGGGGAGCGAGGACACAAAGTGAATTTGAAACTTCATCTGTATATTTGTGGAAGACTGGTAAGTGAAGGATGGGGCGAACTGTGGTATTTCCTTTGCAGACATTTCACATTGGTGGTTGGTGTGGTTTTCAATTGTAGATATCCTGGATTATTTTATTAGGAGAATATCAGTTTGGCCGCATTTAATGACAGATGGCTTTCCAGCCTTGTCCTGTGATTATTTGACTTCTCTGATGTTTTTTTAATCACCCTATGCCCTGTGTTAACGGAGTGTATGTTCAGTGATTGAAGGAAGGCAAATATCTCTATAAAATCACAGTGCTTGATAGTAGTGTAAGAATATTCAATGTGCACAAAACCAAGTTGAGATCCATTGTACGTTTTCATCTATATTGTGATATGTTCAGAATCATCATGCATATGGGTTGGTGGGTTTAAAAATGTGTTTGTTACATGGTATATAGGACATGAGAGAGCTAAGGATGGATTAGATGAAATAATCCAAGAGTTGCTAGCTCTCATAATTGAAGAGCCCCATAGCAAATAGACTGTATGGATCAGCATCAAATCAGACAGATGATTTTGTTGACTGTGGTGCAAGGAGAGTAATGTGCCTGCTTTCAAAGAGTGTGCAGTCACTGTGTTTGTTCTCAACTTTTCAACAAAAATCAATGTTTTTCTATGCGAATTTGCTGCATTGATCTGAAGCTCTTTAATGATAAGTTAGTGACACTCTTGTGTTTCTTGAAAAAACCTGTCATAAAGCTTGTTCCAAAGATGCTACAGTATTTTTAAAAATAAAGCTGAAGATTTATCAGTTATGTTGACTTGCAGTATTTTTAGAGGAGTATAAGCTCTATAGTTGCAATAAAAGCAAAGATAGTGGAGGCGTCTCAGAAGCGGTCTTGTAGACTGAGATTTAGCAATGTCAAGAAGTGTATTGACGGAACCATCCCTAGGCTCACTTAACCTAGAGATAGCTCCCATTGAGCCGTACTTCTGGGTAGACATGTAGGATTTTGCTGTTCGTATCTAAAATAAAATGGAGGTGGCCAATGATGGAAGAGTCTTGGAGGGGCTGGGCTTTTTGAAGGATCTCTTGGCCATTTTCCAAAGAGACAGATCAATTTACAATTACACTGATATCCTGCATTTTTGAAGACTATGTCCAACCAGCAACTGAAGGAGGAGATTAAAGGGAAATTCAATTCAGCAAGAATATAGGCTCTCCCAGTAGGGAATCTGAAAGTGAGGAAAGACACTCTACTGATGCACCCTGCTTCTCAAAAATCAATGGCATAATGACAGAGTTACAGACCTTAGTTAACCTTATTGTTATCTCCTTTAGCTGAACAGTTTGCTAATTTGCAATAATGCCAATTACTTACCTAAAAACAAAATTTCCTACAAGGCTTATTATGGATGATGGTGTCCAAGGTATACTTGTCTCTGTTATGTAGTCACATAACATGCTAATTTTAAAATAGTGGTTTTTTATTTACACTGATGGAAAGTTAATGTGTTGGAGATGTCTCCCCAACTCGACCGCCAACAAACAATTTATTGAAGAAGTCCTTAGATTTAATAGCTGGTTTGTAACATTGTGTATTTATATGTAGGCCAAAGTTGTTAATAATGATATTTAACAGTCACTTCTTTAAATCACAAAGAATAGCCAGGTGTAATTTGTTAATGAATACATTACATCTATTATGCCTCAATATCTGTGATATAATGGTGCCTCATTTAGACATCAGAAGTCATTTTAGGGTAGAAGAGGCTTTGTACTCTGGACTATAAATTTCAGCATCTGTTGTTTCAGGTCACTGCCATGTTGTGATTTATTTAATCTATACTTTATTTGTTTTATTTCCCCTTCATCATGTATCTTTGTATACTTCCTCTTTTGCACGCTTCTAACTTCAGACTGTGTTGTTCTCCTAAGTGGACTGGTGATAGAATGATATATAGAGGCAGGTGAAAATGAAGCTCCAGTGATTTACATTGAGAACTTGATACAGAAAATAAATTATGTCTTGGGTGATAGCCATCAATAACCACTGCAAAACATGGAGGCAAGAAAGTCATACTGCTCTGCTGCCCATGCTGCCCTATTAATAATATAATGAGCACGGGTAGCACTTTATGTAATTTCTGTAGACGTTCAATTACTTTTATCATAGTTTGACCTCAAAACTGTCTGCCCTTGTCAGAAAATTCTCCTTCCAGGAATGAATGCTTTCAAATGTTGAAGGGACAGCAAAATTAAAGGTAGATACACAAATGTGCCAAAGTCAGTAATCTTTCTGGGACCCCCGGTGCCATAGTGGGTTAAACACTTGTGCTGGCAGAACTGCTGATGGATAGGTCAGCAGTTCGAATCCAGGGAGAGCAGGTTGAGCTCCCCCTGTGAGCTCCAGCGCCCCATGCAGGGACAGGAGAGAAGCATTTCACAAAGATGGTAAAACATCAAACATCCGGGTATCCCCTGGGCAACGTCCTTGCAGACGGCCAATTCTCTCACACCATAAGCGACTTGAAGTTTCTCAAGTCAGTCCTGATATGAAAAAGTAACTATCCACTATCCAATTAGCCAGAACTAGTGTCAACCAATTCATTTATAACCAGATTTGTAAAATAATGTCTTGTCAAACCTATTTCTTGACAAAAACAGAAAGAAGGAGCTGAAATCGCCTGGATTCAATGTAATGATTTCCATTCATTCCATCTCCTATATTTATTTATTTATTTATTTTCTTGTTTGTATGACACCTTGCTATCATATTGATATTTTTTGTTAATGTTTTTGTGGGGTAAATAGACTTTTTTTCCTGAAATATCCAAATGTGAGAATTATTTTTAATTGATGAGGTTATTTTTTGGGTCTGGGTGGGTTGGGTTATTTTGTCTTGGTCTAGTTTTTACAGTATTGAATGTTTGCTAATATTTGTTGTTAACCACCCTGAGTGTCCCCCCCGTCCCGTCCCCCCCTGGGAGATGGGGGTATAAAGATTATTATTATTTATCTCAAATGTATTGAAACACTAATCTATATATCTTATAATGAATCATTGAATATTTAAAATAGGTTGTTGTATCCACATCTAAGCTTGAGAGACTAACTTGCCCAAGGCCTACTAATGGTTTTTTTGTGATTGAACGGGGATTCGAATCCTGGTCTTTCAGAATCCTAGTCCAATGATCAGACCATTACAACACATTAGTTGTGCTGCAAAATATGTGTGATGATTTTCTACCTTTCCCCATTTGCAACCTGAACCTCAAAATTCAAGTATAGAAGGGGGTGTTCCAAGATTATTAGTACTTCTAAAAACAAGAGGGCCATTAATAGTGGTGTCCCTGAGGATTCAGAAATGGAGCTTGTGATTGAATCCGGATGGATGGTTTGAAAGTGAGGTCTTTGAAAACAAATGTTCAGATTTTTGTGGTGTTCTGAGCAGCATCAGATGAGAAGAGAACCAGATGCCAGGATTCTGACTTTCAAAATTGAGTTGCAATAAAATTTGTAGAAATGAGTCTCCTGGGGTTGGTGAGAATTGCAATACTAGCATTAGTACCAGCGGTTTCCTAAGCAACAAGAAGAACATGATGGAAAGACTATCAAGACAAGCTGGAGGCCTTGAGTGTCATGAACAAGAGGGCATTGGTGGTCCAGTAATAATGGAATCACTTGAAAATAGCCAATTTCTTAAAAATTGTCGACTTGAAGTGGAATTTTTTAGGATCTAGATTTTCCCTATCCCTGCTCCATAGTAAACTCAGAAGACTCAATCCAGATTGAGCCCCTTCATCCATTAACATGAATGGATATATTTTCAGATAAATACATTAGAGGAGAAGTGGTTCTTGTATTTTTCTGTACTTTCAAGTAGATTTTGACTTATGATGACCCTTTTGTAGCTTTTTCTTGGTAAGATTTTTTTTCAGAAGAGATTCACCATTGCCCTCCTCTTTGGTTGAGGGAATGAAACCTTCCCAAAGTCAGCCAGTGAGTTTTCACAACTGAGCTGACCCATTACCATGCTACCTCTTAGCTTCTGATATGCTGTGCAGTCCAAGGGAATATAAATTGATCATTGGTACTGCCAGAGTTGCCTTGTCCAGCATTAAAGCAAGGCGTATTTTGGGTCTCATGTCAGTTGAAGGCAGACAGAAGTACCTTAGAATAAAACAAGTAGCATTCAGAAGAATGGGCTGCTGGTGTAATCCTTCTCTTTGCATGTTTGGCGGCTTTGTGGGAAATCACTAAGGTGGGCCATTTATATATATTCTGAATGGTTCCTTTTTACTTAATGGATGTAGAAAACTGAGAAAACCTTTATAGAGTAGATAATGCAAATTGTTTGTAGTTTGTAATGGTTTTTTTATGTTTAGGATGTAGTAGTGTTATTATAGCAAATGTATTTTTGTTGTTTTGTTTTTTGTATGTTTGTATGTAGATTTTGTTTCAATCTGTCTAAATAAAAATTAATTGAGAAAAAGAAGTTCAAGATGAATCTTCCTTCTCACCCAGTGGCTCATGGGAAGGGATGGTGGTACAGTATGTGGAAGGAATAGAGCTGTTGTTTCAGCATTTTTTATGGTCTCTCCACCAGATTCTTGGTTCTGCTTTCCCCATGTATCTAATTCAACTAAGCGACAGTTTCCTTGACAATATTTCTTGAATTCAGTATAGCACACGGGGTTATATCATTCTTTCATAATGCCCAAGGATTTTTTTTTAACAGATGCAGTTTAATTCCTCTTCTATGAAGTCTGTCTGAGTATCAGGTTACAATAAGTTATAAAAATTATAAAAATTATGGCTCATGAATAGACTTTTAAATCAGTGATGCTTCCATAGCAAGTAGGTAAATGGTATTGTGCCTAAATAGCTGAATACCTAAATTTGATGTTAGCCATGTCGGAAAATCCAGGGTGTTTGGAGAACAGGATGTAGATATTAGGCCTGGTTGATCCATGGTTCTAAATGCTTCAAAAGTACTTACAAAACCAAGGTTCTGGTAGTGAACATTTCAGAACTCTAACAAAACTTTCAAAATTTTGTTATAAATGGCAGTTCCTAATTGGTTCTGTCTTAAAAATCGTCAATAATGAAATAATAATGAAATTTTGATAGAGTTCTGAAATGTTCACCAGCTGAACTTTTGTTTTGTAAGTACTTTTGAAGCATTTAGAACAGTGATGGGCAATTACTGGCCCTCCAGGTGTTTTGGACTTCAACTCCCAGAAATCCTAAGAGCTGGTAAACTGGCTAGGATTTCTGGGAGTTGAAGTCCAAAACACCTGTAATTGCCCACCCCTGATTTAGAACCATGGATCAGCAAGGCCTAGTAGATATTCATAAATAAATAAATAAATAAATAATCTCCCAGTGACTTAATACTTTTGAACTGAGCACTATTGTCAATGCTGGGACATTGGCCAATAGCTAAGTGATTAATTTATACAATGTAAAGCCACTCTTTATAAATATAACATGATATTGGTTTGCAGTGCAGCCACAGGTGCCAAATATCAGTTGCCTTTTATCTCAGGTTGCTTATGATATTTTGTGCGGAAGAGATTGTTTTTATGTACAGAGGATATTTGCTAAGACACAAAATCCCTTTATGAGACTATACTGTTGTTGATATTCCCTGATCAAAGGGGTTCAAGCTCAACCAAATCAAAACATTTTGTAGAAATATCTTGCATTGCATATATTAGTATTTGTTAGTTAACCTTATCTTGATCTAGTAATCTGGAGATAAATATGGGCACTTTTGCCTATCTGCTGTTTATAGTTTCATTTCTCAGCAAAGCTTTTCATAGTTAACTTGATTCAGATCTCTTGCAAAGCTTTTCCAATTCAACTTGATTTTATTGCTTCAAAATGTATTTATATTTGGAGGAAGTTCAGAATCTGAAACATTTTTAAAAAGCAATTTGTTATATATTATTTGTACAAGGAAGCATGACTTTTTTGGTTGATGTTTGTGTGTGTATAATATATACACATAAAAACTGACTTTGCCAAACAGTACTGTAGGACTTACAAGTTCCTCATTACAGTCTACCCTCCATACTTGGGGGTTTGACATTTCTGGATTTGATTCATATTTTCTGTCTAGGTATCTCTAGGTCAGTGGTTCTCAACTTGTGGGTCCCCGCGTGTTTTGGCCTACAACTCCCCAAAATCCCAGCCAGTTTACCAGTTGTTAGGATTTATAAGAGTTGAAGGCCAAAACATCTAGGTCCTCGAGCTTGAGTATGATCATCGTCTAACAGAAGCCAATCATAAAGTTTGCAGGTAAATCTAGAGATTTATAAAAATGTTCTCTCAGATAAAAAGTAATGTTTATTTTTATTCATGGGTTTTTCACTTTTATGGGATCCTTTGCCTAAAGTCACCGCCCCTCCCCCCGGCTCATCGTAATAAGTTATGTATGTCATAGAATCATAGAATCATAGAGTTGGAAAAGACCTCGTGGGCCATTCAGTCCAACCCCTGCCAAGAAGCAGGAAAATCGCATTCAAAGCACCCCGACATCTCACATGATAATTGCAAGCTCTGAGAAAGTTGCCAGATCCCTGTTGTCATTGGAGAATGTTTGATGATAAGATTCTGTATGGCACTCCCAAAGCTGGGGCATCAAATTCGTGTGGTAGTTATTTTTAAAATGTGGAGTGAGATGCTTTACTTTCAGTTTCTTGTTTAGTATCTGCAATGTTGCAGTGACACCTGATTTGACAAACTTGTCCTCCAATCAGGGCTGGACTAAGGTAATTTAAAATGGTGCCAGAGTGCACGCGCCAGAGCCAGCTAGGGGGAACCAGCTAGGGGGAGGAGCGTTGGGCGGCCGGAGGCGGGGCGCCTCCGGCTTCAGGGCACTCCTCCTTTTCGGCCTCGTACTGGGGGGCGGTTGGCGGCTCCGGGCGGCTGGGTTTGCCCTGTGGCAACGGCGCATGCGCGAAACTAGCTGGCTCCACGCACGCGTGGGGCCGGGAGGGAGAAGCATTTTGCAGCCGGGGGCGCTCCACCTCTGGCCACTGCCAGAGCACTCCTCCTTTTCGGCCTTGTGGTGTGGGGCGATGAGGAGAACGTAATGCGCCCCTGAGTATTGGCAAGTGGTAAGCAAATGCTTCCTTTGCGGAGTGCAAGATCCGGCTCTGCCTCCAATCCAAAATGGACAATCATATTTTAAAGCAGTTTTTTCCACTTTAGTTTGTAGGGAAAATGCAAAGTGCCACTCTCCAATTTAGAAACATTATGATTAGCATAAAACTGACTGGGAAGTAGGGGACAGCATGCATGTCTCCAGAACATTTCCGATCTTCTGTGGTCCACACGGCCACTTTGGATACAGTTATGTTTATTATTAAAGTCAGATATTGACGTACATGATATTCACTGGAATGAAAGACCGTGCCAGGGCAACAATGGCAAAGACTGTTTTGTTTGGATATTAGTTGAGGAATAAGGGAAGACTGGACTGTTTAGGAAGTGCTTAGAAATTGGAAGAACCACTGTAGTAAATCACGTAAGGATGCTGTGGATAAGATCAGAGGGCGCTTCCATTTTGTCATTGATCAATTCGTACAACACATTTATATATTAAGCTATTACATGTTGAGTGTCCCTTCTCCAAAATGCTTGGGACTAGAAATGTTTTGGATGTTGAAATTCATTTGTGTTTTATACTTACCTTATACACATAGTCAGAAAATTATTTTGTGCATGAAAAAAAGTCTGTGTACATGTAACAGTCAAAAAGCAAAAGAGTCACTATCTCAAATATCCATGTAGACAGTTTTAGTTTTTGGAGTAATTCTGTATTTTGAATTTTCAGATAAGGAATATTCAACCTGCATTAAAGATTTTACTCTTTCATCCCACTTTCAAAATGTAAATATCCCTAGAAGATGGTTTACAATTTTTAAATAAAACAGAAATTCACATGGATTTATCAGTCTAAAAATATCAATAGCTCTTTAAATCTAGCAATTAACTCCTAAAGACTCTAGTCAAGAAAGCAGAGAAGGATTGAAAAATCCTTAAGAAGTTTGTCTGTGTATCTTTTAAAAGGCTTGAATATTGAAGGACATTTGGAGTGCAGTAGGGCACCCAACACTCCATTTAGGAATAATTGGATTAGACAAAAGCAGGCATTGTTTAATTGCGAAGTTGAAGCATGTAGAAACAAAACAATTCTGTGTATGATAGCATAAACCTCTCTGTAGGAAGCATCCCATTGTGTTTGTTTTCTTGTATGCTGTTGAGTGATCCAAATGTGAAAATTGTTGGCTTCCAAGAAAGGCAGACACACTGCATAGTTATCACCAATTTCAGCACAGAATAGTAAATTGTCTGGGTCTGTCCATGTTTTCTCTTGCTCGCAACTGTCATTTCATAACAATGCACTCCCTCCTACATGCCATGTTTCTCAGTTGCTGATTGAGCCAGAGGCATTCCCCTGCCAGGAGCAGAATTCCACGTCCCTCCTCCTCACTTTTTGCTTCATTAGTTTTTGTTCGTCAGCTGACATTGTGAACTGGGATGAGCTGTCAGGAGTGTGTCTGACGGCTGCTTGTGAGTTGCTAGTATAATTGTGGAAGGAGTGCTCAAAGAATAGTAGCATGCAGGCATGCTTTCAGGGGCCAGTTATGTGCCTAGGAAGGAAGAGACACAAGGCTGGGCCTTGGATGCTGGGAATGAATGTAAGTATTTATTTCCATTGTTAGTCTGGGTTATAAGATCAGCTGTCTAATGTATCCAAGTAAGATTGTTTGCAGTACTAAGAGTACACAAGTATATCATAGACAGGGGAGATTAAAACTGTGAGTATACTGGTGAACCCAACAATGCACATTTAGACACTCAGCTATTGGAGACAGAATCTCAGTAAGTTGAGATATCCATCCATCCATCCATCCATCCATCCATCCATCCATCCATCCATCCATCTATCTATCTATCTCCATCCTGTCCATCACCTGCTGAAAACAGCCACTCCAGCTAATCACATGGCCATAGGACATGTTGCTTGGTTAATATCGCTTGGTCTATAATTTTAAATCAGATATTAGGGTATGGAAAAAGCAAACAGAACTTGGCTAGCCAAGCAGAAGGAAATATGTTAAGCTCATGGTACTGTACCTATATGTGTGTGAGACAAAGAGGGAAGGAAGGAGGAAGAGTACATATGATACATACTTCAACAGTCCTTAGTTACCACTGTATATATAGCAATGATCATCGGCTAGTGTGGCTTTTACAGATGATTAGAGAAATTTATGGAGGAAAAGATTGCAGTGGCTACTAGTCAGACAATATATTTCTGGCTATCAGTTCTTTGAACAAAAAAGAGCAGAAGGGTGCTATTGCATTTGTGACCAGCATGTAGGCACCTGGTTGGCCACTGTGGGAACAAATGCAGAGTAGAGAAATCTAGTTCATCTGATCAGGTAGAGCAGAGCTTTCCAAACATTTCATTTTTTAAAATTTATTTACCTCATTTATATTCTGCCCTTCTCACCCCGCAGGGGACTCGGGGCAGATCACAATGCACATATACAGGCAAACATTCAATGCCTTTGACATACAACATATATAGACAGACATAGAGGCAATTTAACATTCCAGAAATCTGTTAAATTTAGCCTCCCCACATAGTGGTACTTAAATTTCCTACTTGACAGATGCAACTGTCTTTCGGGTAGCAAAGGTCGACAACGAGCTACACAAATTGGTCGAGAGCTCATCCCGACCCGGGCAGGCCTCGAACTCATGACCTTCTGGTCAGTAGAGATCTTATGAAGCTGACAGCCAGCCAGCTGCACCACATTCCCAGTGCATCATTCTGCAACATAGCAATTCAGTTTTACTAGTAGACCAGAAGTTAAACCGGCCCCTTTATTAGGAATAGAGACACATACATAAATTGTAATGAAACATATGGAGACACAACGAACGTGAAGGTACTCAAGTTAACCAAGGTAAATCAAGTGAATTAAATTAACCAGGATTACAATAGCTGACTAACCTATGTTCGTGCAACACACCTACGCACTAACATGTTGCAATACACAGATGGAGAAGCTCTGCAGTAGAGCTCTTCCTATATTCTTATGGGTAGCTTGTGTGAGCCCTTTTTTTCTTTGTCTATATGTCAGTCTTCCTATTTTAGATTTCTTGTATGTATGATTGAGAGAGGGTTCTTGTGTGTTTTGTTTCAAGTGGTATGCATTTGCATTGGTGTGGGTTGTGGATTCTTTCCACTCGCCTCTATATTGTGTCAGTGTACCTTTTCCTGGAGCCATCAAGTCCTGAAGCCAACATTGGTAATACAGGCAGTTGTAATTAAAACCATATCGTTCTACTTCAGCAAAGCAATATACTTCCATGGGAGTGAAATTTACTCAGTCTTTGCCTCCCTGCTTAACTTTTCTTTAAAAATTGTCATTGCTTACCATATGTGTAACTGCAGCTCAATAGGGTTTACAAAGGGCTATAGTGAATAACTAACTTCTTGTATAGAGTTGGTAATAGATGCAAGGTAAAAGAGAGAAATGGATGAATCTGTTCTGACTTTCTCCTCCACAACCAAAGCTTTCATGAACCATAATAAATGTTTTGGAAGAGGCAAAAAGCAAGAACATGTACATTTACAGTTCATATTACCAGATAGGAGAGAAACATTCCTCATGGAATAGTATCTTCCATTCGTGTCTCTCTCTCCCCCCCCCCCCCATATTCAACTTTCACCAGTGTCATTTCTGCTCATAGAACAATAGAACATAGAAAGGAGGAACATAGAAAGAAGACATCTGGGCTTCTTTCTTTTTTATGGAGGAAGAGATTATATTTAGGAGTAGGAATAGCAGTAATGTTTTGAATAACTCTTGAAGTTACATGTTCTGTGAGAGTTAGCATGGTGTAGTAATTTGAGTGTTGACTATGGCCCTATCTATATTGTCATATAATACAGTTTCGGAATGCAGTTTAACTGCACTGAACACATTATATGGCAGTTTAGATGGGACCTATGATACTGGAGACCAGGATTTAATTTCCCACTTGGCAATGGAAACCCACCAAGTGACCTAGGGTGAAGCACACTCTCAACCCTCAAAAAACCCTGTGCTAGGGTCATCTTAGGGTCACCATAAGTCAGCAATGATTGGAAGGCACAACAACAACAGCAACAGCAACATGTTATGATATTTTTGAATATCAGGGTTTCTGTGTGTGCGTTCAAATTGTTTTTGATCTATGGTGACCCTTAGGCAACCCTCACAATGTTTATTCAGAAGTGGTTTGCCATTGCCATTCTTTGAAGCTGAGACTGTCTGACTTGCCCAAGGATATCCGTTGGGTTTCCTCAGTTGAGCTGATATTCAAACCCTAATCTCCAGAGTCATAGATTCATGCTGAAACTACTATACTATACTGATTTTTATAGCCTATTAAATGTACACTTTCTACTTCTCCACTTTAATCATATCATTTTTTCAGATTCTTTGCAGGAAGTCTAAATTTTTTAATTAAAATACACAAGCACACATCTTTTTTTTTCTTTTATGCTATGTTAATATGAAACTCTTAGGAGTCCACTGTCTGGACATAAAACCAAGCTACAGTTCTTTCTTGCACCCATACCAGGGGAGAAAAGAGGGAGAGAGTTAGAAGGCCCATACTCATAATATTCATATCCCAGTCTAGCATTACGCTCCTAACAAGCTGCTTAATTAGCTCAGAAGCCATGATTTGATCATTTCTCCTGTCCAGTCTGAATTAAATAGGGGCGCCACATGGATCAAAGTTCTGAGAGAAAGGTGGGATAACATTCAAATCAATTTGATTTTTGTGAGAGGTTGAGTATTCCTCATCTGAAATGCTTGGGACCAGAAGTATTTTTTGATGTTTTCTGGATTTGGAATACTTGTCTTTGCATATACGTACATAAGGACATATTTTGGAAATGGGATCCAAGTCTAAACACAAAATTAATTTCTCTTTCATATACACCTTATCCACATACCTTAAGGTAATTTCATACACAAGATCTTTAATAATTTTGTGCATGAAACAAAAAAAGCCATCTCGGCCAATCACATGGAAAATTTTAGAATATTTTGTAATTTTGGATAAGGGGTGGTCAACCTGTTTTCCTCGTCCAGAAAAAAAAGCTGGGCTTTGCTTTGTTGTGTTATACACACATGACTTAATACCCTTGGTGCCCTTTCCAAGCTGCCTTGCAAGATAGTATCTCATTTTAAATATTTGGCCAGCTTTTGAATGTCATGGGTCAATCCTCCAGCATTGTTTTTCACATCAAAAATGAAAAAGAGCTTGTTGTTTAGTCCAGGAACAAAGGACACTGCCTTCTGTGTTCTTGGGCTGCAGTAAAAGGGCTGCCAGTGAATTGCAGCTTCTCCTAGTCTAGTGCCAGGTTGATGCAGTGGTTAGTGACTGCTGACACCATCCACTGGTCAAAAAATATTTTTCAGTCAATGTATAGCTTGACGCTATCAGTACAAGGACAGTGTAATCCCAGCTAGTGCAAAGATGTGACTGAACTGACTTGCTGAACTGATTAAACCAGCTGAACCGGAACAGAAATGAATAAACTGCAGTGTTCTGCACTTGACAAATCAACATTTGATCTTCCTCTGCTCCACAGACAATTCTGTACTTTCCCTCTCGTCAAAGCTTGTAACACAAATGTCAGGGTTACCTAAGATACTTTCTGTAATGTCTTTGTACTATCTGAACAATTTTTTTCTAGACCTCAGTCAGAAAAATGCCAAGCAGAACAGACAAGGTGTGATCTCTTGTGCTTTGAAATAGATTTGGTATAAATGAGCTAGTAGAGATAATATACAGTATAGTAACAGTTGTTATGCATGCATTAACTAATTGTGTTTCAGCAGGCTTATTTCTCAGTCATCACATATAACAGCCTTCCTCTACCTGGAGCCGTCCAGCTGTGTTGTGCTGAAAATTTCATCATCATTACCATAGCTGAGGCATGCTGATTGTGGATAATAGGTTTTACAATGATAAACAGATGGGGGGTGTGGGCAGGTTGGGAACAAATGTACGACTAAATGCACTTGAGCATTCTCTTTTCCTCCCTCTTTTATGGACACACATACATAAATCTGGAAACTAATTATTTCAAGACTTCAGCTAAGGATGCATGTTTTGAAAACATTATTGTGACAACAGAACTTAGGGCTAGCATCATTAGCACTGCATATTCCTAGTAATGGGCCGTGGTGGCACAGCAGGTTAAACCGCTAAACTGCAGAACTTGCTGATTGGAATGTTGGCAGTTCGAATCCGTGGGTTGGGGTCAGCTTCTGTCGTTAGCTTCTGCCAACCTAGCAGTTTGAAAACATGCAAGTGTGAGTAGATCCATAAGTACCACTTTGGTGGAAAGTAATGGCGCTCCGTGCAGTCATGCCAGCCATATGCCCGAGGAGGAGTCTATGGACAATGCCGGCTCTTTGGCTTAGAAATTAAGATTAGCACACCCCCCCCCCCCAAAGTCGGACTGAACTAGACTTAATGTCAAGGGGAAACTTTTACCGTTACCTATTCCTAGCAACTTAACTTGAGGTCTTTGGAAAGGTTTATAGTAACACCCTGAGGCTTTGATGAAACCCAGTATGCATAGACACCCCTATGAAAAAAAAACTAGTGATGCTAGAATGGCTGTGACAAAACTGAAAATGTGTCTGGGTTTATAGTTCATTGTTTCTCCCTTTAAAACGTGTTGTTTGCCCCAGCTACTCAGAAGAAAGATTGCATTTGCAATGGGCAGGACAGGTTTTTAAATCCCATAATACCTTGATGGATTATACTAAGTTTTGTTTTCTTTCCTTTTTTCTTTTCTTTTCTTTTTGCAGTCACAGGATAGCAGTGCTCTGAATCAACAACCTTACACCGCTTGCATCTTGACTCATGTCAACAATATTATTATTATAATTAGGAATATGGCCCCCTCCACATGAAGGGGTAGTCGGTATGAAATGCAATAAGAAATATGAAGAAGTGATACATTTTTTTCTCAAGTCAAAGAACTAAGATGTGTCCTGTTTGCTTCATGGCCAAGTGCGTAGTATAGTTCCTAACATGCTGAAGGCAAATCTACCTAGCCAAGATAATTCACTTAGAGTTCACCTACTTTGGTGAGTACTGCCAATCTTTCAAAGTTTAACCAAATTTGCCGCATTTTAGGCGAAATTGGGAGATACTCTGGCATTTGTAGGAACCTATGAAGTATCTCGTGGCCTCAGGACATTCTGGACAAAGGGATTGGATCTGATTTGTATCAATCCACTGTCAAGTTGGTTCACCAGTGCCATTGCCATTTCCCAGAACTGATCAGATGGAATGAATCATGCCCATGTTGCTGCCACAAGATGCCAGAGGTGTAAAGTGTTGATTCAGGGCAAGGCTATTCTGTGGCTAAAAAAACCCCTCTTAGTATCCCAACGCTTCCAGCCAACCATGGAATTCCATTCAAGATCCTGGGTGTTGCGGGTGTATGGTTTTGACATCAATAGAGGCGCCCAAAGGAGGGAGACTGCCCCTTCATTTTTCCTGGTCATGTGGGAGCCTCTGCTGATTTAAGATGGGCCCCCATGATGGCCAGGAGTTCCTGTGGGCCTTTCAAGCTAGCTGGAGCTGATGGCATTGACATGGATTGTTAGGTGATGGTCCAGTGGGGCTGATGTAGTCTCAGGTTGGCTAGATCCTGTGGGTTCAGCCAGGTGCTTCTGGCCACTTGTATTTGTACTCTGATTTGGCTGAAGATTTAGCAGCTAATATAGCCCTGAGTAATAACTTCTGATTTTCAGGACAGTCCTATCTACTCATCTTTTCTGATCATGTAAAGCTCTCTTCCTCAACCTGATGCAATCCAGGTGTGTTGAAGTACATCTCCCATAACCTTTGAAGGGTTCTGGAACTCCCTTCCTAGAGGGTATAGACTTAGTGCTTTCCTTGATATTTTTGAAGATAGTGGAAGTTGTAGCTCAGCAAATCGGGATGATGCCAGTTTGGGGCAAACTGAATTATAACTGAGAAATGAGAAGGGATGCTTTAAAAGCAAGACAAATCAACCTCCTTGGTTTAAGTTTCTTCTGTGTTTCATTAACTTTGATGCATGGGATTCTATATAACCCAATAAAAAGTGGGTTGGACTAAGATATTGTTATGTGTCAGGGTTAATGACTTGGAACTGCTTTCTTTTTCATCCTTATACAAGTGGACTTGTGTTGCCTTGTTACAGTACAGTATTTGCCCTGGACTCTTCATGACTGCCCCACTATAGCATTTCTTCCTAACATGCCCTCTGCATTGTATGTGATTAAGCAATGATGCTGTGGATGCTATAAATTATATTAGGATGTATCATTTTGCGATGTTAGTTTTGATTTTTTTGTGTAATTGTAGCGCAGAGAAAAAAAATGAAAACTATTAGTATATATGTTTTGGTCTAAATTAATTACAGTCAGTAAGACAGGTTGAAAGGCATTGCCTGAAAACAGCTTCCAATGCACTGATGTGTTATAACAGGTGACATGTTGATACATTGAGAAGGATCAGTAGAGTTCATTACCTCAATGTCTTTCCTTGACAAGATACTCTGTTTTTGGTTGCATTAAAATGCTAAAATAAAGTATCTGTATTTTCCTTTTTAAAAATACTGCCTAATGATTTCAGAGCTTGTGGGTATCCCTGTGTCAAAGAGGGAATGAACTTTTGTGAACAGGTTTCTAATTTTTCTGGCACATGAAAAATATTTAGGTCTGCCCACCATGAAATTAATTAAGTTAATTATAATGAGTTACCCCTATGTATCAAGTTAATAAATTAGTTTGCATTGTTTGCATTTTATATGGCAAGGAAGAAGCAGTGCTTGGAAATGACTTTTAAAAGATCATTAACTATAGTTGCAGTTCCAAGGATCCATAATATTGTTAGCACTGCTGCAGTTTATTTAAAAGACTTTATTTTCCCATATCATGAAAGCAATTAATTTTTTTTGCCTCCAACTGATCCCCCCCCCCCAAAAAAAACAAAAAAAACAACAGCATGAGGTAAAATGTGAGCCAGCTCCTGAAGCATGTGATATTCCTCCTCTACCATTTAGTGTGGCCTCATTTTATACAGGGTTCCACTTAACCAAGGTTTCACTTGCTCACTTAGAACTTCTTTCATAGACTCTTTCACCCTCTTCTCAGAATTTATTTATTAATCCTGTTAAAAATAGGCTTTGCTATTAACTGTGGTTTTATGTATCCATGTGACGCCTGAGGATGTATCCCCTATGCATATTGGTGTGTGTGTTTATGTAGTGTGTATTGAAAAGCAGTTATATATTAGTTGTCATGAAAAAAATACCTACAATTAGCTCTGTAGGGGCTATGGTAACACAGCGGGTTAAACCACTAGCTGCAGCTGCAGGGAAGCTGCTGACTGGAAAGTCAGCAGTTCAAAGCCGCGGGTCAGGGTGAGGTCTTGACTGTCAGCCCTAGCTCCTTCCAACCTAGCAATTCAAAAGCATGCAATGCAAGTAGATCGGTAGGTACTACCTCATCAGGAAGGTAAAAGGATGCCCTGTGCAGATATGTAGACATGCTGGCAACACAATCAGAGATGTCAATGGACAACAGGCTCCTTGGCATGGAAAATGGAACAAGAGCACCTCACCATGGCCAGAGTTGAGCATCGCTTACAGACTTCGGAGATGGAAAAAGGGGAAGGCCTTTACCTTTGTCTATGTTATATGTCGTCGTTCACTGTGTGTGTAAAAAGGCATTGACGGTTTGCTTCGTATGTATATTGTGCTCTGATCTGAGTCCCCTGGGGAGATAAAGTGGAATATAAATAAAGATTATTATTATTATTATTATTATTACTACTACTACTACTACAATTAGGTATCTTCCAATTCTATAATTCTATTATTCTGACTAGTTATTTGAACGCTTACTATGGCGGTCCGCCTGGGCTTGGCAAGGAGTGACTACGTTAACAGCTCTAAGCACCCTATGCCCAGGGGATGCGGCTTGCCTTCCTGTGAGGGAGAGGGCCCCAAAGACTTGACAGAACCAAGCTTCTGGTACAAAGTAACAAAGTTTATTAACACGAGACACAAAGATGGAGTGTCTGGCTCCAAAACATTTACAACTTATGACAGGCTCATTAGAATCTTGAGCTTCTTACTTTGGTTCTTTCTTCTTGGTCTGTATGGGGTAAATGATCAACACCTCTCCTTCCTCTCTCTGGTCCGCCGCCACGGGTGGTGGACAGACCCCAGCCGCTGAACTTCTTTAAATCGAAGGTCGAACGTCCTTCCTCTGTTAAGTCCAGGGCTGGTTGAAGGTGGTTGTAGAGGCACATCCTCACCTCAAGCAACTAAGCAAACAGCTGCCTAGGTTCGAAAGAGATGTGGACATCCATCTCCTGATTGGTTCAGATTGTCCGGACCTGTTTTATGTAGAAGACCAGATAAGGGGTCCTCGGGGAGCTCCTCTGGCACAGAAATTGCCTCTCGGGTGGACGGTGCTGGGTCCTGTTTGTTTAAACAAGATGCGTCCTCCACCATCATTCAGCTCCTTGGAAATGGCAAACTCTCCAACAGAAGACCCACACAGATGCAAAATTGCCTGAGTCATGTCTCTGTTCTCTGCCAGAGCCTGATATCTGAGTATAGTTCCATCTTCAACACCTCAGAAAAAAGTGAGAGTCTGGCCTTTGCTAAAGAGCAGCTGACTGATCCCAGATCACCAGCCCAGAAAAGCAGCCTTGAAGTGAAGTCTGCAGACTGCTTGAACCGAGTTGTCTCTCAGACTGAAACAACTCGGCCAGATGAAGAAGATAAAATATTTGAGTTTTCACAGGACAATAGGCCTGTCCTACAAATTGATTTGGGGTCTGAGAGTGAGAAGCTGCCAGGAGTGACAGCAGAACCACTACTGGTTCCAGAAGTTTCCCTAAAGACGTCAGTCGTTGTAAAGAGATCTCATCGACACCAGAAAATGGACATTTTCCCGGTGCCCTGTGAATCCAAAGAAACTGCTCTGTCTTCTCCTACTGAAGAAGACCCTGCTGAAAGAAACCAATCTGTGGCCCATTTGCTGGGAGATGTTAAGAACGAGATCGAAACTCGGCCACATGCCCCAGGGCCATCAGTCCACAGCCCTCCTGCAGCTGAGCTCCAGGTGGAAGAAGAATCTTAACTTCTCCAGAGGTGGAAAGGTCAAGCAAGAAGCTTTCCCTTTGGCCAGCGAGTTAAAGATCCAAGCTGGAAAAAGGAAGAAACCCTCCTTAGAGGTAACAACTCTGAACCTGCTGCAACCCGAGAGTGCGATGGAGCAAGGTGGAACAGAGGCCAAATCCCAAAGTAAGAACCTTGTGTTTTCTATAAAGAACTATTTGCCTTTCCTCTTAAATATGACAAAGGAAGAAGGACATAATTTGCTTAAAGAACTCTGCCTGCAACCAGATCAGATGTTTAATGAGGAAAACGCACCTGTTCCAAACTCACTCCGCTGTGAGCTCTCATTGGCTTTAAAATCTCATGCGCCATTTGGCCCAGAAAAACAAGTTTCTGAGTCAGAAGATGACCTGAGTTGTAGTGAGAGGTCATTCAATGAGACTGGACAGTTAAATGGTCTCTCAAGTGACTGTAAAGGAGGCAGACTTAAAGGCATAGATCGGCCAAAAATGAGAGTAAGGCTCAAAAGGCCAACTGGCTCTTCAGGGAGTTGCCAACGATGGTATCACTACAAGTTTTGTTGTTCCCCGGAAGAAAATCAGCCTTTGCAAATGATGCCATGTAAAAGGCCCAAGATAAATCCTCAAGACTATTTCGCTTTTAGCAGGTGCACATTGGACCTAAGCCTCACATGTGTGCGTCTGTGGGTTGCTATGCTAGGTTTAGCTCTGCCAAAAGCAAAGCAGCAGTGAAGATCTGCATTAAAGATGTGTGCTCAGTGACCATAGTGGTGAAAGACCTGGGAGAAATCTCACCAACAAAGTGGTTTATAACTTGACGCTCTAGAAGGCTCTGAGGGCTCACTCCATAGTAGTTCTAATTTAGTTGACAGCAGTACCACTTTGGAGCTGGAAATAGGTCCTTTAATTTGTATTAGGTGGCTACAATTTTAAATGGTATACTGTGTGTAAAACACAGCATTGTTCTAGCACAGGGCTGCCCAACTGGCGGCCCGGGGGCCGTATACGACCCCCAGCCCCTTCCCTCCGGCCCCCTAAGCTTTTTAACAAAAAATAAAAATTGAAAAGTAAAATAAATAATAAAAATTTTAAAAACCCTACTTCCGGGTTTGGAGCAAGTATCGCGAGAATACGCAATCCACACGGGATTTCGCTGTGAACGCGAGATCACGCCGGCGTTGACAGCGAAATCCCGTGTGGGTTGCGTATTCTCACGATACTCTTCGGCTACTTTACTACTGGATCGCTGAGGCCCACAGACGCGATTAGGACCTTCTTCGACTCAGTCGGTCATCGCCTCTCTCGTCGTCCGGGTACTCCTGGATCCTGCGCGTTTGGAAAAGGTAGGCCAAAGCAGGGGGCTCCTCATTCCCTCCCCCATCTCCCCTCATGTATTAAATATAAAATTAAATATATTTAAAGATGAAATAAGTGGAGATGGGATACATTAAAATAAGGGGGGAGGGGAGGATGGAATTAAATATATTTAATATTAAATTAAAATAATTTAATATCTTATCTCTGCATTTTATCTCAGTAAAAGATTATATTTGACTGTATGGATGCCCCTTTTGAATGCCCACCCTGCATTTTATCTCAGTAAAAGATTATATTTGACTGTATGGATGCCCCTTTTGAATGCCCACCCTGCATTTAATCTTAGTAAAAGATTATATTTGACTGTATGGATGCCCCTTTTGAATGCCCACCCTGCATTTTATCTCAGTAAAAGATTATATTTGACTGTATGGATGCCCCTTTTGAATGCCCACCCTGCATTTAATGTTATTAAAAGATTATATTTGACTGTATGGATGCCCCTTTTGGATGCCCACCCTGCATTTTATCTCAGTAAAAGATTATATTTGACTGTATGCATGCACGGGCGGGGGCGGAGCTGAGGGAGAGGGTGGAGCTGGGGGTGGGAAGGGGGTGGAGCCAGGGCAGGGTGGAGGCGGGGGCAGACCCTACAGCCCCGCAGGTCATCAGTGACCAGAATTCAGGCCCCTGGGCTGGTAGAAGTTGGTCAGCCCTGTTCTAGCAGATCATGAAAAATTGAAAATGCTATCAAGAACACAGTGTAGGTCTCAGTGGTTGTGACCACTTGCAGATGTCCAAGAGGCCAGCACTGTTTCTATGACTCAAAGAGTACAATCATTGCTCCACATTTGCAATTTTGCAAATTTGCAGGTTTGATAATTTATGGATTTGATTTAAAATGTTGTCTCTAGGAACTACTAGATCCGCCTAGAATCATGCTAGAAGATCTATATATATGTAGAGGGGTACTCTCTTAGGTCAAAAAATAGCAATTTTGTTATTTGTGGTTTTTCACTTCCATTGGGGCCCTGTACCCCTAACCCCAGTGAATGTGGAGGGCTTTATTTTCTTGGAAATTCATTTTGCATTTTGCTTATTCATAATGGAAAACCACTGAAGATATTTCTACCTCCCATTACCTCCCACTTTCCCTCCCTACTGAGATCATAGCTAATGTGTTTTTACCCAACCATGCATAGAGAAGACAATAATAAATGCCGAGATGGGGAAAATCCTGGTTAAGTCACACTCATCAACTTGCTGGGTTGTTCAACTTCAATAGAACTGAAAACTTTTCAAGAGGGCAACAAGTCTATGTCAACCAAATCAGAAATGGAGGAGTTGCTTAAAGAAGTCACTTTTCTGATAATCTTGTTTTCAGCCCTGTCATTCTCACAGTGCTTGGAGTGTGAGAGAGGTGTTAGGATATTAATAAGCTATGAGTCATAGAACAAATTATAATGTTAAAATTATGAGAATTAAATCTTTACTCCTGATTTCAATGATATTTTTCTTCTGTCCCGAGTCTGTTGATCTTTTATCAAGTTCCTTAAAAGCCCTCAAAATCCATCTCTACTCATTCAAATCCGTATTTCCCCCCTGTGTTGTCCTTAGCTCCTTCTGGCATTCTTGTGTGTTAGAACAAATGGCATACTTCATACCTCTTCTCTGCTGCTGCTGCTGTGCCATTGCATTATTGATTTTAGATTCACTCAATTTTAATCAGGAATTTTGTATCTTGTCAGTGGTCTCTTCAGTGGCTGCTAAGAAATAAATAATGCCATCTCTGTTGAGCATATTTCACAAATGAATATGCAACAGTCTTTGGAATATCAAGGCTGTATGGCCTGTTCTCATGAGAAATCCCTCTAATGTGAGATGAGATTTAGACAAAAAAATAGAAGAAATTTAAGAGTTAGATATAAAGGGGGTTTTTTTTGCAGATGAAAGGGGTTTTTTTCACTCATGGAGGAGCTGTACTGTACCTCATTCCAAAGGGAATAGAAAAAATAAAAATAAAATGAAGTCAAACTGTGTGTGTGTGCAGTTTCACAAGAACTTCTGCAATCTCGACCTATTCCAATACAATAATGTCAAAGCCTCAGCTCCCAAATACAAGTGGAGCATACAAAAACAGTCCAAATTCAAACCAGTAAGTCCACAGAGATGCCAAACAATCACAAGAATATACAAGGGATAAATCCAGATGTTCTTTCGAGGGTCGAGAGCCGATTGCCAGAAATGTCCATGATACAAGGCTGAGTCAAAGTCCAAAGTCAATGGATAATCCAGGTTTCAGGGAGCATGAGAGACCAAGAGTCCAGGATCTTGGCTCAAGCACTGACATTGCAGCTAGCAACCAGGTAACAATCTTCAGTCCGTTAAATCTTAGATTCACAGGTTTACCTGTTGCTGGCTGTCTTCTCAGCTAGCCTCAATGAACTTCACAGCTGAGAGACCTTTCTTTTCTTAAATCCACAAAAGCAGGAACAGTTATGATAATTTCTCCTCAGTCTTTTCAGAAGAACTCTCTTTCATTTGGTCAGCAGGCTGAGTAATCGCTTCTTCCATAGATATTACTTCAGGGCATGGCTGAGGGAGCTGTAGTTCACTGCTGGGCTCCAGTTCTACTGCTCAGCCTTCTTCTATCATTCCTTCAGTCATGCTTTCCACGACAAGTGAACTCCTGTGCTTGTGACTTCACCTTCTGAATCTGATAAAATATGCCCTCCCTAGAAATGTTAATATAAGCTGGTTTGAGTCTCCTTATGGAGAGAAAAAGTGGGATATAAATAAACACAATAATAATAATACATCACACGGTCCTAGATGCTTGGGAAGTGTTCAACTTGTGTTTTTGTGATACGAAATCCAGTATATAGATCTGGTTTGCTGTGACATGCTGTGTTTTTGTGTCAGTAAACTAATAATAATAATGTAAAAATTCCAGGTGAATTTTTGGTATGTTCCCAGTGGAGTTATCATTGAGTTACTGAAGAAAGGACACCTTTCTCATTGGAAAGGATACCTGTCCAATGCAACTTTGTGATAACTTTCTTCAAAGTCATTCAGTAGGGCTCACCATTACCCAAAGTTTCCTGTTTCCATAGTACGTTCAGGAACATATATCCTGTGGATACAGGGAATGTTTAGTTTTTTAGATTTGGCATGAAACCAGTTCTGGTCATTCTGATGGGTGCTACTCTTTGGAGACGGGAAGGAAGCACTGGCTTAGTTTCTCATTTGCTTTTAGTACTATAAAACATAGTATAGTCCTGGCCCACCTGTATAAGTTAGAGGCCCATAACATCCTTTTATAGCAGCTTCATTCACTCTTTCATTCACAGAGTAACACTGCGTGTGTATGCCACATTCAGTTCCTTGGCAATTATACTATATGGTACTGCAAGGCATTATCTTGACTTCATTATAATTTAGCATGCAGATGGAACTGCTAAAAGTGGTTTTTAGGAGATTTGCATCATTATGTTACATCTGAGTCATGTACATCTGTTGAACAAGTCTCTGGATCTAGTGGTGGACTTCATGAAGCCTAATAAACTGTCATTATCCATTAAAGTCCAGGAACGTATCCCTCACAGATATTGGGATTGTATTTTTATTTTGCTTCTGCTCATTAGTCTGCCATGCCAGTGGAAAAGTTTATCAAAGCACCTTGTATAACTCTTTTGAAGCTCAACCCAGAGCAAATTTATCAACCCACTGAAATGGTAGTTACCAGCCACCACTGATTTTCATAGTTCTGCGAACCCAACTCCAAAGTGTTTCTCTACTTTTTCTATGTTCTGGGTAGAAAGTACAGTTCCCATATTAAATGATGATCCATTGAATTACCTCTTTTCCACTGTCTCTGAAACTCATTAAGAGCATATATATTGATACAGTGATAATGTTTTGAAAATGAAAGGCCGTTTTCAACTTCCATGTTTATATTAGTTTACAAAACACTTTCATAGGCAGGGAGCCACTTATTTCCTTACTGTAGCCTTTGATAATATCCCAAAGGTTGAAGAGTGGAAATTATGGTCAGTTGGATCCTGCATATGGGTTATTCATGGAGATTCATTAGCAACTGCTCCAGACAGAATAATTGATTACTTAAGTTGTAAGCCAGAAGGAAAGTATGTGAACTTCACATTTTGATCTGCTTGTCTAGACTTATAAATCCATTTGTGTACTTGCACCATACAGGGGGGAAAAAGCTTGAAGAGCAGAAAGTTAAAACGAAAAATCTAAGCCACCTTATTTGAAATGAAATGTTATACAATTAGCAAATCCCTCTTCTTCCCTGCCTCCAATGGGGATATCCATATTCATTGCCACGAGTGACCATTCTTGCAGCTCATTATTTCACCAAAGAGCTGTTTACATATTTGGCGGTAGCTTGTTGTTACAGTGCTCATTTTATAAGCTAATTAACTGTAATAAATATGTATATTCATATGGAAGGCCTACCCTTTCCCATCCATAGCAGATATGCGGTGGCAACACAATGAATGCTTAAATAATTTTGAATATTATTATCATATTATAAAGTACCTTATCCTGAGTTAAAAGTCTTAATTAGAGAGGGCCTCTTGCTGAAACTAAGTTTCACAATTTATACATATTGCAGCAAAAATAAAGACAACTATAATGAGCTTTGCTGTGAAAGGAGGGAGGAATCTTTTGATTTTGGATGTGAGCATTTAGAAAAGGAATACGTTACCAGCTAAGGTCCCCTTGCAATTCTCAAAAGACCTTCTGAAGTAGTTTGACCTAGATAGATAAGTTTATTTATTCAAAGTACTTTAAACAACAAATCAGTATACAATATTATATTTTTTAAAATGAAAAACTACTAGAAAGCACTGAGGATGTTTTTCTCCTAAATAGGTCACTTTGTATACGATTGTAATTTGAATTATATTTATTCTTTTTTTTAAAAAAATCAAACTTGATTATATGCTTCGAATATAAGAATTGAACAGGCCCTGTAGTGTGCATTTTTAAGAACAAGATAGACAAGACTGTTTTAAGATAAGAAAATGTGTTCATTAAGGAAGCTTTTTGGAGAATACTCAAGCTCTTTTCATTTTGTGTGCCATAAAAAGCAAGCACTGCTTTAAATGAAATAATACAGTTCATTAATCTGAAAGAACTTCTGCAAGTAGCTCTGTATCCCTCCGTATTCCTTGAATTAGTTTGAACATAATTGGTTGGATGTCAGTAATAAAATGCATACTAATGAAAAAAGAAATATTCCAACCAAGATACTTCCATTTTCATGATATACAGTTTAATAAAACTGCATAATTTACTTTATGTCTTGCCTTCTGTTCAGCATATTAGCTCTGACTTTAGTTCTCAGTTTCTCTATATGCATACAGTTAATACTTTGCTGAATAATAATAATAATACTTTATATTCCGCCCTATCTCTCAAGGGGTCTCAAGGCGGATTCCAACAAATAAAAAGGCAAACATTCAATGCCTCAATAATAAGTATTGTAATAACACAGAATAACCCCACATAAAAAGACAGCTAAACATGATATCTATAATTTAGATAAAAACATAATCTATCAAAAATTATAACTAACATAAAAAGTGAACATAAGATATCTGAATTACTTTATAAAAGCCAACAAAGGTTCAAAGACATGTGCATTGATTGTGTGAGGGATGAATATTCTGAGGAATTAATTGATATCCAAAGTGTCCATTTACATTTCCTAGTTCCTCCCTCCCTTCTTTCTGACTGTCCCCCTGTCCTTCTTTTGTCCCTACACATGTGCACATTTGTATCCCTCACATATTCTTTTGTTTCATTTTGGTGTTATCCATCACTCATTCTAACCCCTTTTCTATTTCTTTCTGCTGTGTTTTCCTTTTACTTATGACCTTACTGATTGTCCGCCAGATTTATTGCTTTAGGAGTGAGCAACCTGTGGGAGCCATAGATGTTGTGCATTCCCCACAGTCTATGCTATTGATTTCTGGTAGTGTAGCAGTGAAATAAACTGTCTCTATGAAGTCAGAAATGAGGAATGGAAATACTTTCTGTTTCTAGTGCTAAATTTCAGCTGTGCACAGTGGTGGGGGCCTAAATAATCTCATTTGATTTTGGAAACTTGGAAGCATGGTCCAGCCTGGTTAAAATTTGGATGGAAGAATATGTGCCTTGAGGTTATCTGTTGATAATGGTTACCCTGTGCATTGCAACAGGTTTTCTTAGGTAAGGGATACTCAGAAGTGATTTGGCAATTACTTCCTCTGAAAAATGGCCTATAACACCTGATATTCATTAGTGGTCTCTCATCTAAGTGCTAGCCAGAGGTGACCCTGCTGAGCTTCCAAGTCTAGATAGGTTCTGATGCCTTTTGAGTGCTGTGGACTATATTTCAGAAGAAGGCAATGACAAACATTATTCGAATAAGTAAACCTGTTGAATTGAATGAAGCAGTTATACGTTATTGAGTGACTTGAGGGCACACAAAAGATGCAGATAGTCATGGAAGTGAAGTTGTGACTTGTAATTTCGTCAGCTGATCAGATAATTCAGACCAAGTAAAAGAATCTAAATACCACGATATGTGGCCAGTGCCTTTCTTGCTGTTTTCTGTGTGCTCTTTGCTTTTTAAATTGAATTAACTCCCAACGATAGTGAACTACAGGTCAAAGAGAATACTAAAAATGATGAATGGAAATGGTTGAAAGAAGTACTTTGGGTTTTCACCAATTATTGCCTTTAGTGGATGAATCAGAAAAACCCATTGTTAATATTTTCAAGTTTGTTTTCCAGAGTGAGGCCAGTGGGGTTTTCTTGCCCGCTTAAATAAGTTTCTTCCCCTTTTTGTGACAGCTTGCTGTTCTGTCTTGTATCATTGAAAACCCTGCCAATATGCTTCTTCCTTTCGTCTCCAGAGAGATTCTATCTGTCCATGTCTCTTTCTTCGATTCTCTCCTGGGGAAAGTGAGATGTGACAGTACAAAGAACCCATGAAATTAGAATAGTTTAGAGGACTCGACCCTTCTGCAGTTAGGAAATTGGGTCTTTACAGTTCTCTCTGTCCTTTTTCCCTGACCATCCTACCTCTTTTACTTGTGGGACTTTCCCCTCCTCTTTTCTTAGTCTTTTGGTGACAGTTTTACAGTGAAATCATTGCCTTTAGCAGCAAAGGTTGTTTTTTTTTATAAAAAAAACTGTCCCTTTATCATTTTAATCTTGTATAATTTAAATATTAAGATAGGGTAGACATTCACTTGAAACTCATAAGAGGACGATGTTTGCATTTCAATTCAAAGTCAAGCTGTGTATTGCTTCAATTTCATGCGTGTTATTTGTCCTAAAGATTTCTTTAAAGAACCTGAATGAGGCATATGTCTAATTTTGCAATTGCAGCCTTTGGAAGGAGCCATGAAATGGCTATTGAGGGTTTAGGAAGCTTAATTCAGATTTTATGTTTTTAAAAACTTCATTATAATTGAACTTTGGGGTGATAGGCTGTGCAGCAAACCACTCAGGAAGAGACAAATCCACATTACCATGTTATTTAGTATAACATTTGGCCAACTTGCATATGGTTCTCAACCTGTCGGTCCCCAAGTGTTTTGGTCTACAATTCCCAGAAATCCCAGCCAGTTTACCAGCTGTTAGGATTTCTGGGAGTTGAAGGTGAAAACATCTGCGGACCCAAAGGTTTAGAACCACTGGTATACCTGATGAAATATCCATTTTCATATCGATAATTGGCAGCATAAATTAAAATCCCTGCTAGAATTGCTGCTATTAGTTGTTAGGTGACTTCACATCATTTTTGACTGATGGTAACCCTACAGGAAAGTTTTCATGGACTATTGGGCATTTGAACCCTGGCCTCCAGAATTGTAGCGCAACCCTCAAACCATAATCACTTTAGATTATACTATTTTGGAAGCATTGTGCAAATGTTGGCATTTTGGTCTAGTTTGGCCCTAGGGGGACTACATGTGGACCAACCTAAGCTTGTTTCTGAAGCTCTTGACCCATCCAGACTCTGAGGACCACCCTTTTTTGTGTGTGAAAATAAAAGTGAATTGTCTCCTGAAAGCCCGCAGAAGCCATTGGGAGCAATATTTCACTTTTCAAAATAGGTTGCACTGCGTCCACAAAATGTATAATATCATAAAAATATTAATTTCTCAAAACCAGAAGTAGACTTCTGGATGTGTCTGATTTTGTTTTTTGTATCTTTGAGGGAATTCTGACAGTTTGAGCAGCCCTTGAAAGATTCTTCATAATTGTCATTGTCATCATAATCAATAGTCTGCTTTCCCCCAAAAGGTAGAATTCAAGGCACCTTGCAAATTGAAGCAAATATCATATACTGTTTTTAGAAATACAAAATGTTAACATTAAATTAAAATTAAATCATTAACACTAAAAGCAATTGAAAACATACAATTAAAATGCTATGAAGCAGATCAAAATGGTACAATAAAAATAGTGTACAGTAGAATATAGCAAATTGTTTCCTAAACTATTGGAAAAGAAAAAGTCTTTGCCTTTTGATTGAAGGGCAACAAAGAAGAGGATCGTTTTAAGATCCTTGGGAAGGGAAGAAGTCCCAAAGAATCAACTATTTCAATATATTAAACAAGTGTGTTGATAACGTTGTTACAGCTTAACATTGATAAGGCTCTTGTAAATTGATAAGCACTGCCAAGTGTGTGATATGAGAACTGAAAGTATTTTTCTGCATTTTCTTCAATCCCTGAACACTAATCAGAGCTCAGATACAGCTATTCAAAAGCTCTCAAAGGCTTATGACTTCAGGCATGTGTGTAAAGCTTGAATTTACTCTGCTTGCCTGATGAAATATGGAGAATGTAGAATCTAATTGTGCCATCATTAGATAGAGTTTTTGGGGGTTTATCACATTAAGCTGTAAAGTAAAATTGTAGCAGGGTAATGCTATATTTGAATGGTACTTATCACATGATGTGAGCAGCATCCTGTTACTCTTTTCCATTAATTACTGTAACGTACATTTTCATTGATGTGTAACACTTGGAGAAGATAATGTTAGGAAGGGATATGATAGCCAGGTTTAAATTTGAGAAAGGATGTCATATGGAGGAGGTAGGAGCTCCTGTTGATGCAATGGGTTAAACCCTTGTGCTGGCAGGACTGCTGACCGACAGGTCAGAAGTTTTAATCCAGGGAGAGTGGGTTGAGCTCCCTCTGTCAGCTCCAGATCTCCATGTGGGGACATGAGAGAAGTAAAAACACCAAACATCCAGGTGTCCCCTGGGCAACATCCTCGCAGATTGCCAATTCTCTCACACCAGAAGCGACTTGCAGTTTCTCAAGTTGCTCCTGACACTGAAGAAAATGGAGGAGATAGCAAGAATTTTTTTTGCTGCTCCAGAGATTAGGGACTTCACCAGATAGAGTGGGGAAAAGTGAGGGAACTGTCTTACCACGTTCCCTCCCATTATTTATTATTTATTTATTTATTTATTTGCGGCATTTGTAACCGCCATTCTCAGCCTTATGGTGACTCAAGGCGGCTTACAGAATTGGCAGAATTGGCATAAAAATACAATTAAAAACATTCAACCTAATATTATAAAAAAACATATGAAACCATTAAAAACATATAATTTTACCAGTGTTGTCCTGTTAAAATCATTATCCATTATCCCATCATTCCATGTGCTTACTACAATTTTCCCAACCTTTCACCAGCTTTCTCCCACTTTCTGCTGCTTGGCTGCTAGGCTCAGTTTAAATGCGCTGCAGAAATGGAGTGCCATGGAGTCCCGCCAGAAATGCCCTTATGTCTGTGATGGGCTCTATGGGACTCCCATGGGGCTCCATTTCTGATGACACAAAACAATAGATACAAGAGATTCCATTCAAATATTAGGAAGAACATCCTAATCATAAGTCCTGTTTGATAGTGGAACACACTACCTTGGAGTGTGGTAGAACCTGAATGGCCATCTGTCAGAAGTGCTTTGATTGTGAATTCCTGCATGGCAGAAAGGGTTGGACTGGATGCTTCTTGTGGTTTCTTCCAACCCTTTTGATTCCATTATTCTAATGGCTCTAGACATTGCTGCCTTAACATTGCATATATGATAGGTCTTTTTCACTGAAGTTGTGGTATAGAATCAGAATTAAAGAGCTGTGTCTGTGAGTATGATTTTCCCCCTCTCACTTCTCCACCACATCATTCCCAACTACACTGTTTTCTCCTTTTCTTTTTTCCTTCCTTCATATTGCCATAATTGTGCAAATACTATAAAATTTAAAAAACAAAACCCTGAAAGACATGCAGGGCCGGTTTAACCATTACGGCGACTACGCAGCCGCGTAGGGCGTTGCCACCTGGGAGGGGGGTGTTGCTACCTGGGAGGGGCGCCGCCGCGCCGGCCCGCCTCACCGCCCGCGCTGCCCCGCCGCCTGGCCCACGGCCGCGCCGCGCTGGCCAGGCCTTTCTCAGCCGGCGCCGCCACCCGGGGCGCTCCGGCCACACTGCGCATGTAGGAGCTGCTGCGCATGCGTGAAAATCTCCGCGCATGCGTACTGGCTCCAGAGCGTGCCTCCCGCTTTGGAGCCAGTGCAATGCACACAGTAGTGTGCATGCACGGAGATTGGCACATGCGCGCTGGGCTCCAGAGCGTGACTCGCACTCGGGAGCCACTGGGGAGGGTGCAAAAATGTTTTTCACTTACCCCCCCCCCCCCGGAAGAGGTAGGTCCGCACCTGAAGACATGCTAGAGAGAGCATGGGGCAGGAAGACAGGGTTATGGATTTGGCACAGTGGAGAGAACATGGGGCCTTAGCACTTCTTCAAATATATGTGATGATGAACATATCTATCCCAGAATGTCTCCATTTCCTTAACAAACTTGATCGTAGTGAGATTGTAGTTAATTGATGTGTTTGTTTTGGTTGGAACGGCCTCAAGAAACTCACTAGGTTTCCATCAAATAACATATGGTGATAGCCAAATAATTGCTATTTATTTCATATAAAGTTGAAGTAGGTATGCATATTGAATATTGTGTCATGAGAGCACAATCTGTAATGTTATGCCTTCTGTTCATTTTATTTAAATGTCATTCCAGGAAATGGCAGTGAAACAATGATTGATTAATGCATAACATGTTAGATACACGTATTGATGGAAACAGAAGAGCTGGGAAAATGGGAAACTGAATTTATGTGAGATTGAGCATTCTGCTGGTATGTGGGTTGTCAGGTGGAGATTTCATTGGTATCTTTTGTCTTAAATGTTGCCACCAGGCATGCTTGACAAAATATAGCCTCCTAATATTAGAGCTTTATCACATGAAACCCTTTTCTCGCTGTACAGTGAACATACAACTCCCTTGCTGCGCCAGCTCCACTGGCTGCCAGTTAGCTTCCGGGCACAATTCTAAGTGCTGGTTTTAACCTACAAAGCCCTATATGATTCCGGCCCAGTTTACCTGTCCGAACGGATTCTCCCCTACGAACCATCAAGGACATTAAGATCCTCCGGAGAGGCCCTGCTCTCGGTCCTGCCATCTTCGCAAGCGTGACTGGTGGGGACAGGAGACAGGGCCATCTCTGTGGTGGCCCTTCAGCTATGGAACTCCCTCTCAAGTGATGTTAGAGCTGCCCCCTCTCGGTTGTCCTTTAGGAGGCTGGTGAAGACTTGGATGTGGAATGAAGCTTTCCCAGAATAGGCTGAGATTGGTTATAGTCTGAATGAATGACCACATTAACAGACTAAGTGGAATTGTTTTTAGTGGTGATGTGGTTTTATGCCTTGGGCTTTTTATGTATTTTAATATGTTGTTGTAGATGTTTTTAAATTGTATAGCATTGAATCTTGCTGTAAGCTGGTCTGAGTCCCTCTATGGAGATGAGAAGGTCAGGGTACAAAAGTTTTAAATAAATAAACAAACAATTATGTTGTCTGAAGGAAAGTTCAGACTCATGACATGACTATATGCTTTGCTACTGTATTTAAAATGCCTTTCAACATTTTTCATTGTCTTTTCTCATGTTTTTTAAAAGACACTATGACTATTCCATTGAAACTAACGGCTTTAAAAGAAGGTTTGTGCTACATACAGTTAGTTATAGGAAGTAATTGCGTTGTTTATAGAAAACATTTTCCTCAATTGAAATAGATTTAAAAGTCCATTTTTCATGTCATATAAGCAGTTTGTCTATAATAATTGTACCGTGTCTTCCTGTTTAAGAGCAAAATGCTTAATGCATACATTGTATGTACTGCAAATTGGTAAGTCTCTGTTTCTGTGGAAACTGTGGAAATAAATACAAGATCTCATGTGTAATCTATGCAGGCTTTTAAATTCATAGGATATAACATGTGTACATGTGTGTGCTTTCAAGTTGCTCACCTGCTTATGGTGACCTTATGGATTTCCTGGGGTTTTCTTAGGTGCCTGTAGCACTTGGTATTTGTTGATGGTCATCTATCCAAGTATTTATCAGTGCTGGCCCTACTTAGCTTTCAAGATCAAACAGGACCTGCTTTGCAAATGCAAAATGTTGACATAATGGCACATGTTATGTTTGTGTTGCCACAGTTAAATTTCTTAAACTCCATTAAAATATGATTCCTAAGATTCACGCCTACCCTTTCAAGGTTATATATTGCTTGCATTTTAAAAGTTGGCAAGTTAACCAAATGGCTAATATAGTATCACTTAGCTAATTGCTTGGAAAGTTGCTAACCAACAAATGAGTTAAAACGGAGCCAATGTATCCATTACATTGATTTGTGATATAAAGACCAGGAGTTAGGTTAATTAGAACTTTCTGTATTTAGAACCTTTCTATTATATTGTCTTCAATAATATAACTAAGTTAAAACATCCACTTTAGATTTTTTTCCCCCCAAGTTAGATGCATCCTATAGTATCTCAGAAATGTGGTGATAAGGGTTTGGAAAGAACCAATTCAGTTATCCTGTCAGTTATAAATTATTTGAAGATTTTCTCCTGTCCATTTTTCTCACCAGTACATTAATTGTATGTAGCAACTTGACAAGTTATCAGTTAGTTACTCGACAGATGGGAAGACTGTCAGTAATCAAATGCTCTGGCTTTTTGTTTTGTTTTGGTTTTGGTCTCCTTTGTGGGTTTTTTAGGTACCATACTGCAGTAAGACAGATGGATTCACTCCTACTAACAAAATGGTGTTTATTGTTCCATTCTCATCCTTTGGTGCCATGGAAGCTGCTGTACACATGGATAACAAGTAAGCTAGTGTAGGAGAAGAGTTGTAAATTAACACTAACAGGAGGGAAGACATCTTATGTAACAAATTGCATTGTTGGACTGCAAGTTTACAATCAGACTTGAGGCTATAGAATTTGGAAAGTTTTTCTGGGTACAGCTGCAATAGAATCTCGTACTCCCCTACATATGGAATAATAAATATGTGTAGGGGTTTTGCGGGGTGTTTTTGGTAAATAGCACCATGGAGCTGTTCTATTTTTGACACAAACTGTAGCACGGCTCGGTCACTATCTCAGCCTAGTAGGAAGAAACAGTGTAAAATGACTTCTCCCAACAGTTCGCTTTCTAGGATTATTTATTTTAAACATGAATTCTATATACTCATGTGTAAGACAACCTTGTGTATCAGGCAAGGCCAGATTTGAGGGACAAAGTTATGGATTTTGATATGATCTGTGGATAAGTTGAGAGTCATTCCATGGAGAAAGGAAAGTGCCAATACTTTAACAGGACGCATCAAAAGAACTGCTGCCATCACCATAGTAGTAATAAGAAGATGATCCTATTCTATGACAAACAGATGAGACAATGAAAAGGCTAATGTTTTATTAGTAGACTAAGTTAATGTAGTCTTATTTTTGGAAACCAATGATTCAACCAGAAGCATTCCAGGTCCAGGAAGTTAATATTTTCTACTATATAGAGCCTACAAAAATAGTAGTGGTTTGAGCACTGGGCTATTACTCTGGAGACCAAAGTTCAAATCCCCACTCAACAATGGAAATCCACGGGGTGACCCTGGACAAGTCACATACCCTTAGCCTCAGAAAACCTTGTGACAGGGTTGTTTTAAGGTTGCCATGAGTCACAAATTACATGAAGGCGCACAACAACTGAATAGATAAAACTTGTTATTTTGGAACTGTTTATTTTATTTTGTTATTTCATGTGTTTATTTTGATGGTATTTTGCTTCTTTGTATTTTGTTGTATTGTAATTTTGGGCTTGGCCTCACCTTAGCCGCCTTGAGTTCCCTTTGGGGAGATGGTGGCAGGGTATAAATAAAGATTCTGCATGCACTCTACTTAAATATCTTGATTTGTATGTCTTTGGTTTTGATCCCTAAAGGATGAATGGCCACCTTCCCAATATTTCCGAATATCCTCTTTTGCTATAGTGACTGGTTATATTACGGTCCAAAATAAAGGATACTACTATACTGTATAATAGATTGTCATGTTATAGTTTTTAATTTGTTTCATGATTATAGTATTCAGTGAAATTCCAACAATTAGATGCCAATACATACAAACAAAAGCAATATAACACAAATTAGACATTGATTAAAACATTAAATTATAAAATCCATTAAAACATTATTAACAACAATAGAGTCACATCCAAATCCAATTCAGCATCAGGAGTCTCAGTCTGAAGCCTGCCCATTATCAATTCTCATGAATCTTTGCAGTTTTTACTGCTAGGCCTGCTACCTGAATGCCTGGTCCCAAAGCCATGATTTGAGCTTTTTCTAAAGGACAGGAGAGATGGAGCCAACCTAATTTCACTGGAGAGTGTGTTCCACAGGCGGGGGCCACCACCAAGAAGGCCCTGTCTCTCGTCGCCGTCAATCGTGCTAGTGAGGAAGGCGGGATCGAGAGCAGGGCCTCCGCCGATGATCTTAAACTCCGAAGTGGATTGTAAAGGGACTCGTACATTTGGACAAGTAAGATGTCTGAATGCATTTCTTGAATTGAGGCAGGGACAGTTAAAAGTATCTGGGTGAAAACAATTACAGTTCTCATTCTAACTGAAACAAGAAAAATCATACAAATACTTTCCATATAGCTACATCTCTTTCTTAAACTAAATAAATAATTATTTTTCAAAGCCTGTTATGGAGAGATTGCTTTCATCTTTTATTTTGGGAATGCGCTAAACTTTAATAAGATTCTTTGAATTTTTAAAAAAATGTTTTTAAAATTAGAATTTAGGTCTTCCTGTATTGAAATAAGAAATAAAATGTTCTACTGATGACTGTGGGAGAAACACCTGCCTTGATGTATTAACAAGTGACAGATGTATTATAGCTGCCATAAGAGGACTAGTTTTTAATTTTATTTCCCACTTCTAGGGCACAAAGAAAGCCACCAACTTTTCCTTTCAGGCATTTCAATCACAGGAGCACAATATGTGCAATTATTGAGTGTGATTGCTCTGGTGCTGGTTCATTCCCATGGGTCACATTTCATTTGGGAGGTCTGTTTCAGTTTCTCCTAACAATATGTCAAATAGCCTGGAGGAGGAAACTGAAACTTACCCCTTGGGTTTCATCCCTTCTGTTCTTTTTAAAGCCGTCTTTTGGAAAAGAGAGTGCCAAAGAGAACCCATTTGTGTTTCTTGCTCTGTGTGCATTTCATCCCCTGGCTTTACATAAAACCAGCCTAGAATTCCTAACAAACAGCAGCATAAATGGATTTTCAAGTGCTGAGCAGTAAGACCAGAAATGAAATGAGGATAGTATATTAGGAAATTAGGAATGAACCCATTTGCAAAGAGAAAGCCAGGAAAATACATACATAATGCATCTATTTGTTTTTACAGAACAGAGGGTTTATGCCCATTCATATTTGCACATAGATGTCTTAGCATCCAAGCCATAAATATATACAAAATAGAGAGTGAATAGATGAGAGATTGTGTCTCTCCACAAAAGAATGTCTTGGAGAATCTACAATTCTGCTATTAAGCCTTCATTATGAGTTTTTTTTTTAAAAAAAAAAACCTAAAAAACAAAAATTAAAAGCAAAAAGTTGTTGGTTATGCCATTTGGCTTTAGTACCTTTATAAGAAAAAATAAATTGTGGCTGTACCTTTGCAAGTTAACTTGATACAAATAAGATACAGTAGATCCTCCACATAAGATACGGTAGATCCTCCACATTTGTTGGGATTATAAGCACAGGACCCCTGTAAAAGTGGAAAAACCATGCATTAAAAAAAACTATTTTAATTTCTCTATACATCTCTACATCCTCCAGGGTTATTCTGTGGTCAACCTCCAGCAGAAGTTGACCATAGTCACACTGGAGGACCTAGAGATTCTTACAGGGAAATTAGTGAATAATCAAACTTGTAAAAATTCAATCCACAAATGTGGATTGCCAATTGAACGTGGATGTTCCACTGTGCTTTTGACTCGACAGTTCCTTGGATAGCTGGCCGCAGCTAGGACCCAACATCTTGTCCTCGCACTTCACTATTGTTTTGTATCCAAAGCTATAATGACCTTTTTTACATCGCTCTTACCCTTACTGCTGCTTTATGACCTATACACTTTATTCCTCTAAATTGTTGTTGCCCCAGTCCACCTACCTGTGATGAGAAATTGAATTTTATTATTGGTTGTTGGTTTTGATGCTTGTTTTTCTGTATTGTTATAATGTTGTCATTTTATTTTGTCCTATATTGTTATGCATTTTAATGCGCTACATTTTAACTGTGTTGAAAGGGCTTGGTCCCATGTAAGCCACCCAAGTCCCTTTGGAGAGAAGGAGGTGGGTACAAAACTAAAATTAATTAATTAATTTAATTAATTAATTAACTGCATATCCTGAATTGTACTGACAAGTTGAAAAGACAGCATTTTGGATGAATTCTATTTTGTTGTTCATGAGCAAGTGAAATAATGCATGCTGCTCAATTGTTCCCACATTGGTGGTTCAATTTAGTAAGCACTGCTTTAAGTGAATAATAATTAAAAAGTGCTATGTCTGAACCTGTGTTTTGGTTGACCTTCCCAAATGAACCAGGAATTGTAAGTTTTGGTTTAGGATTGAAATAAACAAGAAAATCTGGTTTTTTCTCTTTTCTGGCAAGTTACTCAGCTGATCCTATTATCCTATAGTTGCCATGTAAGAGCAGCTGGGCAACATACACTAACATGGTTGCTCATGAAAGAAGAAGTCATAATTTGTAAGACTGCAGAATCTGATCATACATGTCCTAGCATCTCATGCAGTTTGACTTGGATTATAAATGCTGGTAGGATCCAAGTAGGCTCCTTGATAAAGAGCAACCGGAATTCCTGCAAGTTCTAGCATCCCTTTGTTCGAACATTCTGTGCGACAGTTTCTCCATGGCTGTGTTTGCATACCAAATTTTGTGTCCATGTCTGTAGCTGACATTGAGATTAACTATCAGAAGCAGCCTTGCTCATGCTGGAATGTTATATGAATGAAGTGTACAGTGCGACACCTTTATCCACGGATTCAATTTCCATAGCATTACTTGCCCACACTCCAAAATTATCTCCGTCTTCCCAGAAGTGTTGTGGGCCTTTCTAGTTTTTACATTATGATTATATTGTATGCTTTTGGCCCAAGTATAATAAAATATAGACTTAATTATCCACATGGTTGGTGGTCTTCGAATGTACCCCTTACAGATACAGATGTAATACTGTAACTGGATTAGTCTGATAATATCTTAAACCTATGTACTGTCAAGTAAAACTTTGTGCTGTTTTTTGTTACTGTTGTTATTCATAGAATTTATAACCCATTTTTCTTCCAAAATTAGGATTGAAGCCAGCTTACAAATTATAGTTAGTATAGTGTGTTTCAAAACATACATAAGATCTGCATTAAAGTAGAATTAATTAACAAAAAATAAACTGGCCCATTAAGAGCAGTATAATTAAAAAATACAATTGAAATATAGTACTCTTTTAGAGCTGTATTCATTGTATCTCTCCGTTTTCAGGTGCTGGCAAAACGGAGGCTATCCCACGACACACAGCCACTTCTGGTGTCTGCCTGTGGGAATTGGTGTTGCCGGCATCTGAAAATGGAGAGAAGATTCTGTTTTTGGGAATTAGGTGCTACCCAACTCGTAATTGCAGAAAACAAGGAAGAAGCAGGGAAAGCACAACAAATGATGAAAAACGATGTGGGATGGCCATCCATCCCAGAGGACAGAGAAAGAGCAAGGAAAGAAGGATGACGGTTCCCTCCACTTTTCCCCGCTTTCCTCTTGCCCATCTGATGAGGTCCTTAAAAAACCTCTTCCCTTAAAAAATCTTCCATTTCATAGAGTCACAGCCATGAGTTGAAATTTCAGAAATTGTGGTGATGTTGGGAGAGGAATCAGCACATGGCACAGCTTCAAAAACTAACATCTGTGGTTGTGGTTTGACTGATTGGTCACTTTTAAGGGTTCAACAAACTTTCCATTAAATTGCAGTTCCTATTTTTTTCAAAATAGATTTTTCCCTGCATTTTGTTTATTCAACTGCTCATTCTAGTTTAAGAGCAATTTCATGTTGGCAAGACTTTCAACCGTAAATCTGCAGTAATCTCACAAAAACCCATTCCATTCTCATTTCCATATTGGCATGTTAATTGTCAATTTTCAAGCAGGGTTATAATGCCAAAATATAATGTGGCTTGCCAAAGTAAACACATTGTGATGATAGTTCAGCAGAATTTCAGACTTGAGGAAAATGTCCTTTCCATGTGTGGCCAATGTAACATGTCTAGTAGTGTGAATCTTTGCATATGTTTCATTTCAAATAGAAAGCTTCCTCTTCAAAACATAGCTCAGGATTGACATTTATGTATCTAAGGCTGTAAAGCACTCCAGGCTACAAACCAATGAATAGGCTAAATAATTTCTGAATATGTTTCTTCCATCTGTGACAGGAATAATATTGACAATTTTCATTTTATTTTATTGGTCAAGGGATGCTCCAGAACATCAGATGGAATGGGAAGGATGGGTTTTAGCATTATTTGAAGGCCAAAAGTTTGTCAGCCACTAGTTGTTAAATTGCTGAAGGATTGTCAACTTGTTCTCTTGCATTATAAGATTACAATTCTTAGTACATCGTCATCCCTACACATTTGCTGGGCTTAGAGGCACAGGATCCCCACATGAAAGGGAAAAAAAGCACAAATAAAAATTACTATTTATTTTACCTAAGAGAACATCACTCTAAGAGTTTCTAAAGCCTTCCGGCACAACTGTATGATTAGCTTCCACTGGAAAATGACCACATAATTGAATTGGAGGAGCTAGAGGTATGTTCTCTCTAGAAATCTCTAGGTCCTTCAGCATACTTGGATGACCATGGAGTCACCTGGAGGATCTAGAAAATTCCTAACAAGAATAACTAATTATATGCATGATAAATTATATTTTAAAAATCAAAACTGGAAATACAACGAGACAACTGTACAAGGTTTCTAGTGTACAAAGTTCTTCTATAGATGGAATGGTCTTATTGATTATCCTATAATGTTTTTCTGGTATTCACAATTATAATAAAGTTATAGAATAAAATATCAATTAAGGACTGGCTGAACCAGAGTTGGAAGTGATACTTTTTTATGTGGAAGCTCTCAGAATTTGGAAGCTCTCAGAGCAGTCAATTGCCATTGGAGTTGTTATCCAAAAAGTAACATTTCTGAACTTGGGACAGCTCTTCAGATGAACAGAATGGGGAGCTTGCTTTGGTTGTTGTTTCCCAACATAACTTGGGATAAGTGATGTCAAACTACATTAATTCTACACTGTCCTCTGATTTGTGTAGGGCAATGTGGATAATGAAGAGAATGAAAAATCGCCCCACTTACTGGCATGCTGCTTCATGTCACAGTTCTTGTATGGTGGATTAGGACACCCAAAGGGAGCTGTATTTCCTTGGCTATTACTCACTGTATTTGGCTCACAGCCTGGCAGTCTAGGAGACTATTTATTTAGCTTCTAGATTTATATTTCTAATTCATTCCTGCAGACAGAGTGGCTAAAAACAATAAAAAAGAATAGTGAATAAAAGGTGACACATAAAAATGAAAGCAGCCAAGAATAAAATAATTTAATTCAGGAGGGAAACCAATACTATAAACACCGTTAAATGGCATTAATGACTAAATGGGGAACAGTCTTTGAGGAACCTGCAGATGTAATGTGGCTGCTTGGTAACTGGAGCTTAAAGGGCTATTTCTCTGGAAACCACTCAAACAATGGGGGCACCTAGAGACAACCCCCCCTCCAGAAAAATATCCATGTGTCACAAAATATGTAATCTCTAGGGATTTTCTAGATCTTCCAACATGATTCTATGATATTCTTGGGCCAAAAAAAATATTCATTTCAATAAGGTATGTCATTGTCCGCTATTTCATGTGTTCATACGAAGTCCATGCAGTATTTGGCTAGGAATGAGGTGAGATGTAACCTTTCTGCCTCCAAAAATGTAGCCATGCTGCTAGTGGTCTACAGCTTACAACTTGAATCTACATTGTTCTCTTCCCAACCATTTGAAGATATAGGATTAGGTTAATCCAGTGTTTCCCAACCTTTTTTGAGCCGTGGCACACTTTTAACATTTAAAAAATCCGGGGGCACACCACCAACCAAAATGACACAAAATGACACTCTAACACAGTAAAGAACGGCTGGGGGTTGGTGGCCTGCTGGGAGCAGCTGCTGGGAGTGCCGAAGCTGGGGAAGGGCGGAGCCAGGCTGCACCATGCCCCGCCCCTACCTCAGGCTTCACCTCTCCCAGCAGCTGCTCCAGTCTTGAGGGGGCAGTGCCAAGCCAGCGGTGCCAGAGCCAGCACAATGCTGGCTTGGCACTGTCCCCTCAAGGCTGGAGCAGCTGCTGGGAGTGCCGAAGCTGGGGGAGGGGGCAGAGCCAGGCCGCGCCATGCCCCACCCCTCCCCCCAGCTTCAGCTCTCCTACAGGCCGCGCCATGCCCCGCCCCCTCCCCCCAGCTTCAGCCCTCCTACAGGCCGCGCCATGCCCCGCCCCGCCCCCTCCCCCCAGATTCAGCTCTCCTACAGAGGAGGAGCATGAGCGGTGGATGGGCTTCAGTGGGCGGGGCTCCTCCTCCACGCGGCTTCAGCGAGCGAGGGGCGAGATTCATGGTGGGAGTCATGGCGGATTGGAGGCTAGCTGGGGAAACGGCCGAAGGAGGCGGCGCCCCGGTCCCTTCTTCTTTTTCTTCGCCACTGCTTGGCCCTTCCTCCTCCCCCAAGCAGCAGGAGTTCAGCAGGAGGGGGGAGGAAGGGGGGCAGAGAGCTTTTCTCGCGGCACAGCAGGAGGTCCGTCACGGCACACTAGTGTGCCACGGCACACTGGTTGAGAAAGACTGGGTTAATCTTTGGTATTTGTCAACAGACCTTTTGCCTTTTTCTGACTGTACATGAATCTATTTTACAATATATATCTGCTGTGGTGTACCAATCTGTCTGCTTCCATTGAAAGCAACATTGGAAACTGTATATGCTTGAACCCCATCTCCAAGATATGTACATACTATATTTCTTCGATTCTGAGACACACTTTCCCTTAATATAAACATATCTAAAAATGAGGTGTGCCTTAGAATTGCAGGTGTTATTTTATATACAATAAAGTTTTTTCCCCTGTTGGTTGTACTGAAATTAGTATGCATCTTACAGTCAGTGGCATCTTAGGATCAAAGAAATATGGTATATGCAAATATACCAAATATACCAGTTAAAATATAGTTTTAACTGTTAATTTGTATAGTTTTTATATGGCTGTTTTTATCATATTTATGATGTATTTTGTCTGTGGGCATTTGCTGCCGTTTGTTCACTGCCTCAAGTTACCTTCGGGCTGAGAGGGGCGATATAGAAGCATAGTAAATAAATAAATAAATACACAAATTTCATAATCTGAGCATTTTGAATAAGAGATATTTAACCTACAATAGTTTGGATCAAAGCCCATATGTCTTTCAGACTGGGGGAGAGTTTCTGCTGAAACCTCTTTGTAATGGTGGAACTTTTGACCTCCAGAATGGGAAGTGACCTTACCTTTCAAGAAAATTCATTATCTGCTGATTAAAACGAGCTTTAAAATATAACTGTAAAGCATCCGTCTAGAGCAGGGGTAAGGAACTTGTTATCCCATTGATGATTTCCACCAGCCTTACCAACCATGGCTAGTAGTGAAATTACAGTTCAGCAATATCTGCAGAGCCCTGGTTTTTCACTGTTGCTCTAACCTTATGATTTTTGTATATTACAGCACAATTGAATCCTTGACAGGCCGCTTTAACATTGTTAAGTAGACTATAGAAGCTACCTCTTTTGGAAGCTTTATTAGGAAAGAGACATAGGATTGGTTTGAAAAATGCCAAATGCATCACATTTTTTCTTATTTAGATAGAATTACAGTATCTTCTGACATGCTTCAGAATATATGAATTTCATTACTGTTCTGTGTATCTGTAGAATAGTTAGTTTTTAAATTTTACAGTCATTCTAGTTGGATGGATTATTGATGAAATTCCTGGTCAAATCTGATGACAATTTAATACAGTACATGGTAACTGGACCGGATGACCTTTGCTTCAATTGATGTTGGCCTTTCTCAGTGTTAAGTGACCACTCAATTTATCTAACTTATAGGAAATATTGTGATTGCTAAATGAACTGTCCAAGCCAAAGATATCTACTATTCATCTTGAAGAGGTTCAGTGGACACAAGTAATAAAGAAAGGTCGGAGAGCATGACATTGTGCATTGCAAAAATTTAGTACATTTTCCAAAATAAAAGTAAAAAAATGAAGCTGCAATCCAAATGGTATTTTGATATGAGAGAAAATGGTCATAAAATGTTAGAACCAGTTTCATATTTCTAAAATGAATTCCCACTTATTGTCCCTCCCCCCAGCTTTTGAATCAAATACAAATTATTGGAATCATGCTAACGTAGAACATAAATCAACCAACACTGTAAAATCCTACTGTAGCATTATTGTATTTCTGTGTGTGTATTCCAACATAAAAAGCTTTTCCGAATAAAAAAGAATATATGCCAATTAACATTAGCTGTTTTGGCTGCTACATCTCATTGTTGATATCTCCTGCTGCTCAATTGTTATATTGCATTTTGCTGTTTAATTGTTTTAACTGTTTTTAACTGTTTTTATGTTTTAACCTGTGGCGTTGTGCCACTGGCTCTTCAGCCCCGGGAGGCGAAGAAGCCCCAATAAATAAATAATAAATAAATAAATAAATAAATATTGTGATCCAAGACTACTGAATGTTTTCATGTGTATTGCTTTCAAGGCAAGTACAAACCATTTTGTATTTCTGCATTTTGTTTTCCTTTTTAAGTTGTAGTAACTTAAATGACCCCTCTTTAAATTCATTTTGTTAGTTTTGGTACATGTTTCAAAACTGTTATGGTCATTTTGAATTCTGATCCCATCTTCTGGGGTATTGGCTATTACTGCAATTTGAACTAATCTATGAATTTGTGTGAGTGAACCTTATCTTTGGTTCCATCTATGGGAGCATCCTTTAACTGTTCAGGAAGAATACCTGAAGTACAATAATCGCTCCAGGATTAAAATGTCTTACTATATTCATCCAAGGCAGTCAGAATTGTTGAGAGTTCTGCATTTTAAAGCATTAAAGCAAGACACTAACACAACTCATCTATGAGATAAATATATGTTTTCAGTGTGACTCATTAGCAAGACTAGCAATTGCATTAAGCCTCAGTTTATTTTCAAGTAGTGAATCAGAACATCTACTCTACCTTGTGGTTTACACATTATGATACTATTGATAGTCTTCACATAATATATCCGTAGAGGTTTTGTTGCTAACTGCCGTCAGGCCAACTTTGATTTATGGAGACCACATGAATGAGAGACCTCCAAGTTACTGTATCCTCAACAGCCCAACTCAGTCCTTGCAGATTCAGGAATGTGGCTTTTAAAATTTTAATCTGTATAATCAGTGGCATCTTCCTCGTTTCCTATTGCTTTGTACCTAACCAAGTATTGTATTTTCTATTGAACCCTTAGAACAATTATTTCCTTCACTTATTAAAAGGGGAGCATTCTTTTCAATAACATAAGGATCATTCATACCATAAACAGTGGATGTTTGTGGTCACTTTTGGAGTCTTGGATTATATAGTAAAAATATTATAAAGCCCAAATTCCTTGTTTAACCAGGCTTTAGGAACAGTTCCCAATTTCCAAAGCTTCATGGTGAACATTGGCCCCTCCAGGCCCATGTAATCTCCCTGCTCTTCGGTTTGACCTACATACAGTGCTGATTATTGCCGCTTTCATTTTTCAGGAGCACCTCTGGCCTACTGTGCTAATAATTTTGCTTATGGGACCTAATTAGCAACCAGTCAATCTACCCTACCCTTTTCACTTGGCTGTGTTAACAAGCCCATGATGAAATTTCAATCAAACAATTCAGGGTTTTGCTTTCATTTATAAAAATACAAATACAAACTGTGGTCAATGAATCATAGCAAGGTTTAAAAGGAAATACAAACCGATGAATTATAAGCTTATCTAAGGCCCATCTGTTAAATGTGTCAAAGACATGTCTGTTAAAATATAAGCCAAAGAAAAGTAACTTGCATATCTGTTCCCTGACAGCGGCAGTATTATACACTCAGCGGCAAGTCACAGACTCCAGTGAGGTGTTGATGTTCTTAACTACTTTTAAGTCAACTTCAATTGATTATGTTCTTATGAATGAGAGACTTCCATGTCACCCTATTCTCTCCTGACAGACCCAGGACCTGATTGAGTTTATCCATTTGTAATGGGATCTTATTGCCTTTTACCTTATCTTACAAACTATTATGGTTTTTTCTAGTGAATCCTCTTTTCTCATGGTATGTTCAAAGTATGATAGCCTCAATTTAGTAATATTGGCTTCTAGGAAACCTTCAGGCCTAATTTGTCCCAGAACCCATTCATTTGTCTTTTTAGCAGTCCACATTATCTGCAAAATTCTATGCCAACACCACATCTAAAATGAATTGATTTTCTAACTCTGGTAAATGGGTATAGAAGTTCAGCTTTATTTTCACATTCACAAGCTAATTTAACTAAGCTTTGAGAGAGACGTAGGAACACATTTATTGGTAGAACCACATTTTATTGGTTCATGTGAAGCAGGATGAATGACAACCCCCCCCAAAAACCCTATAATATATTTGTTATTCTTTAATATGCTTTTTGGATTCTTAGCTGGTATTATGTCCATGGCCCTAATATGTTAATCCCAGTAGAATACCCTCACTGAGTCAATGAGAAATTTGCAAGTTTGTAGCCAGGTTGGTGTGGCCCCAAGATCATCAAAAGCAAGTAGAGTAATAAACACAGAGCAAAAAAAGTGGTTCTCACTTATAGGAATATTTATTTATTATTAACTTTATTTATACCCCGCCACCATCTCCCCAAGGGGACTCTGGGCGGCTTACATGAGGCCAAGCACAGTAACACATAACAACGTAACAGCAAATAATAAAACAATACAATCAAAAAACTTACACACCAGCCATAAAAGACAGTTTAAAACCATTCTGGGTGGGCCAAATGTAACATATTAAAATTTTAAAATAAATAATACTGGGTGCAAACAGATGTAGAATGTATGTAACAGGGAGGTTTACAGGATAATGTGGAGCAGACAACCCAACAGGTAATTAAAGTGCTTATGAGGACATTTTGCAAGGAATTGATCACGGCAGGGCATTCTTGCTTTATTCAGGGAAGGCACATTGGAAAGCCACGTTTTCAGGCTCCTCCTAAAAACCGCAAATGTGGGGGCTTGTTTAACATCCCTGGGGAGCGAGTTCCAGAGTTGGGGGGGGGGGGGGCACCACAGAGAAGGCCCTCTCCCTCGCCCCCACCAAATGCGCCTGCGAAGGCGGTGAGAGTAGTGCCTCTCCAGATGATCTGAGAGATCGCTTGGGTTCATAGACAGGAATGTGGTTACGCAGGTAGGCGGATCCCAAACTGTTCAGGGCTTTGTAGGTAAGAACCTGCACCTTGAATTGGGACCGGAATATGAACGGCAGCCAATTGAGTTCCTTAAACAGGGGGGTTGACCGCTCCCTGTAAGTTGCTCCAGTTAGCAATCTGGCTGCTGCCCGTTAGACCAATTGAAACTTCCGGGCCATCTTTAAGGGCAGCCCCACATAGAGTGCATTACAGTAATCCAATCTGGAGGTGACTAAGGCGTGGACCGCCATGGCCAGATCTGACTTCACGAGGTACAGTCACAGCTGGCGCACAAGTTTTTATTGTGCAAAGGCCCTCCCAGCCACCGATGACGACTGAGCTTCAAATATGAAAAATATGAAAATTGTCTATTTCTAATGTGAAGCTGAAAGGCTGCTGTGTATAAAAAAAAACCACAGGAAGATCCTCCTAGAGCTTTTATTTTCGTTAAGATGGAGATGAACTATGAAAATGTTGCTTTTATGTAGATGGTTGGAAACACTGTACAAAGCCCCAAGTAGGATGACTCTTTTATTATATAAAGCTCTGTTTACAATTTGCTTTGGCTGGAATCATATAGAAGTTAAATATATTTTTCTGTGTTTAAACTGCCTGTGGAAACATTACAACTAACGGGAGTAATAAACTACCATAAATAAAAGCATGCTTAAATATCTTGAGGACATAAACTATTGACTCTTTTTGCAGTTATAGCAATCGTCTTTGCAAAATTTATTTATTTATTTATTTTATTTACTTTGCTTCTAGACCGCCTCTCTCAGCCCGAAGGCGACTCGATGAGGTGTATGGATGCAATAATCAAAAAATTGATTATTGCATCCATATCACATATGTATCTTAACCACTAATCTGATTTGCAAGTCATCGGTTGCTTGGAAAATATAGTTATCTGCTGCAAGAATAATATTAAATTTATGTCTGAGCATGCTCATAAACTCCTAAACTAGTACAGTGGCAGGCAGTGCAGACAACTTTAAAAAGAAGTCTTGAATTACTTGTAGAATTGAATTACTTGTTGTATTGAGGAAAGGTTACAAATGTGGCTTTGTTTTACTTATCAGAAAGGTAGGAGAGAAGTGATAGAGGTGTATGTGCAACAATGTGGTCAAAGTGGATGGAGAGAAGCTAATTTCCCTCTCATAGTATTGGAAGGAACCCATAAGCACCTACACTTGCTGAACTATTGAGGACTGTTAAAATAAAATAAAAACTTCACACAACTGAAGAATTTGCCAGGGATGGCCATCAACAAGTTGACAAATTCCTGGTGGATGGGTTTATCAGTGGCTATTCATCACAAAACAGATTCTAGTCCTTCTGGTAATGTTTCCCAAACTTTGTTCCTCTGAATATTTTGGGCTTCAGCTCATAGAATTTCTAATTGTTGGCCAAGTTGGAGATGAAGTCCAAAACACTTGGAAAACCAAGGTTTGGGAAACACTGATATAAGACTGTTGTTGGGATACTTGGATGGGAAGGGGTATTGTGCTCCTGCCCAGCTTGTGGGCTTCTTGTGAGCAACAAGTTGGTTGCTGCATGATTAGAATGCTGATCTAACATCAGCCTTTGATCTTAATTCACATGGCTCTTACGTTTTCTATTCCTAAACCATACTCTTCAGCCAGTATAATTTTAATGAGTCTTGTTTGACCCACCAAAGAATGACAAATTAATGTTGACTGGAAGTATGCCTGACCTCTGTGTGCCCTTTAATGGCACTAGTTTTGCAAATGCTAGATATGTAAAGCCTATGGGTGAGTAGGAGTGCAATAGCAGGCTCTGCTTTAGTTCTTCACATGTTACTTGACTCTTTATTTTCGGATTATATTTGAATCACCTTGTATACTTATCTTGTTCTTCATAGAACTTTGAAAAATTACTTTTTTGGGCGACAATCCCACCCCCGTCACTATGGAAGATTGTGGATGGAGCTTTGTCAATGTTGAATGTCCTTTTCCCATCTCTGTCATACATTATGTTATCGACTATCCATTTGGAATGGCCTTTCCTGTTACAGATTTAATCTGAAATTAATGCATTTCAGAAATCCATAGTATTTACAAAATAATAATTATGCTGCGTTCATCACATTATCACTCAATATCATTATCTTTATGGAGAAACTGGGCTTTTAACCATATTGCTTTATAGCCTCTGTTTTGTTTCTCTGAGCAGTTGGACAGTAGTCTCTTGATTATCTTAGACTTGGCTAACCTTAATTTCATGTCTCTCCCTTGGATACTCACATTATCCACATGGGTCTCTCAAAAAACAAACACCCCCATTCCTTCCAAAGTAGCTGAAGATGACTTGTTCTTCAATACAACATTCACAATAGCTCTTTAATACAACAATAGAGATCTGTTGTCAAAAGTGAAAGCAACAAGTGTGAAGGGCTAGCTGTACACAGTTGTCTTAGTTTTCAAATTCTTAAGTTTCCTTTTCCATGCACCGAAGACCAGGCTCTGATACTCAGAATCAGGCCTTGAAATCTGACAACCCGGTTTTTATTGTTTTGAATTGCAAATTCACACTTCTGCCATTTTGTCTCTAATTCGTTGCTTTCTTTTTTAAAAAAAACTTCTCTGGCTGCCATGTCCTTTGTAGCACCATTCTCTCATGACTTTACTGTTGCCTGTATAATATTTCTATTTTCAGGCTAGAATTATAAATGTAGATTTGTACCAAGAGAACTGTGCATGCTGTAGCTTTGTTGTTATGTATTCTGAACCTCTGTTCTTCTGTACAGCATCTTCTTATATCATTCCAATTAATTTGGAGTTCCTCCTCCCCCCTCCCTTGCTCTTCCTGACTTTCTTATGATATTTGCAACCTAAACATTTCATTAGAGCAGGTTTTTGCATTTAATTGCTTATTTGTGGCATTGGGTGTGAGGATAAAGAAGGGAACTCTTGAATTATTCATAAGTCTCTCTTTACACTAGAACTGTATGCTAATGCTTAACTAGAATTAGAGGCCTGAGTGCAAAAGAGGGAAAATAGCATAATTTTCTTTTTGTTTGCTGGTTACATGCCAACTGACAAATCTAGATTTTAAAATTACATTTCAGACATATTTTTCTTTGCATAAGCATACATCATACCAAAACATAAATATGAAGTTCATAAACCCAATAAACGCAGAAGAAGGAGGTATTCTCCTTTGCTAGTCTGTTGGGTTCCATGCATTCAGGGTGCTTCATCACACTTCTGCATTATTGAAAGCCACCTCTTGGTTGAACCATAAATACAGTAACATTGGTAATATTACCAAGCTAGTTCTAGTGTGCCTCCCCAAAGTTGGGAAATCGCTTACCCCCAACGCACACCCACAAAACAAACCAACAATCATCTTTACATATGACACATAACCATTATTTTTTATTCAATTTCTTCTCCCTCATACCTGTCTTGCTTGGAAATGAGACATAGAAAGTTTGAGTTGGGGAATTGGACATTCAGCATGTTGCCTGTTGAGAAATATGATGCTCATCAAGTTGGGGAAAGTTTAGTCTTCCCTCCTTAGCTTCATTCTTTTTACAATCATTTTGAATTGCAACAAGACATTTTAAAAGCTTCCAGTGGGAGAATATTCCTAAAGCAAAGTGCTGATTCAGGGTCCAAGTTTGGTGGGTTGGGGGGAGGGAGGGAGAGAATTAACCCATCCTTATTGAGCTTGGAGTTCTTTTCACTCCATCATGATACTTTAGCTAAGTTTTGAAAAAGTCTTCTCTTCGTAGCAGTACAAAGCTCCCTCCCAACCCTATTTTGCTTTACTGGAGAATAATTCCTATTCCTCATTAACGGTAGAGGAATCCCTGTAGGTTGCATAAAGCCTATGAACTAGAAGTTTTCCACCCTGTTTTAGAAGTTGGATAGGAAACACCCATGTTCTTCCACATAATGTAGGATAATTAGCTATTTTTAGTGACACTTTTTTGTGGAGCGACGTTTGCCTTTAGTGGTCTGTGTAGTGTTTGATTCATAATTCTCCAGTGTGTGCAGTTTCATTCTTTATGGAAATGCTATTGATATAAAATGGGAAATAAAAAGGCGGAATAGAAATGTAGGTCGTATGTAAGTAATTCAGTCCTACAATTATTTTCTAGCCTCACTTAATAAAAGCATGCTTGAAAAGTTCCTGAAAGTAGGCCTCATGTCTTTTGCTTCATCCTGGATTTTAGTATAATAAATTGGAATTTTATGCAGAACAAGTAGGGCAAAATCAAGCTGTTTTGCCCTATTTGATTTTCCCAGGGTTTCCTCATAGAAAATGATATTTTCATGCCCTCAGAAATCTGAATCCAAGATATACCTTGATCTCTGAAGTATACAGAGAAAGTGGATTGTATTAAACATGCTGTTTGATTCTGCCCAAGAAAGCTTATGCTATACATTTATTTATCCTGGTTAGTCACAAAGGTGCTACTGGATTCTTTTATGTCTTTGATAAAATAGATGCACATGTCTGTATCTTTGAATTTATTGTGTTCGTTTGCTTACATATCTAGTCATGTACACAAGAGAAAGGATTCTGTCCCGTCCTTCCACCACACAGAGAGTTCACAAATGTCATTTCCAGAAACCATAGGAAGTAGATAAAACTTGAAGACAGACATATCTAGAAGCTTTCGCTAACATTTTTTTCACATGGGTGTCATGATGAAATATGAATATATGGTTTGAGTGGAACTGTATGAAAAGAAAGAATGAATGAATGAATGAGAGCTAATAATTTTGAAGACACAATTCAAAAATATTAAGGCCTGCAATGACTAACTATCTGCTTGCTAAACTGCTGACACAGATAAGAACTGTGACAAATGATTTACTGTCAACATTTGCTGACTTGATGAACTTTTGAGGAAAAACAACGTGTTTACATTAATCAAAGACAATGGCTCTTTTAAGTTTACGACATTTCTACCTTGCAGTTCTCATCCCGGAGGGGATTCAAGGCAAAAATGTACTATTGAGGTATGAAAATGTAAGGCCACAATAAATATTTCATTACAGACAAAATTTTAAGAAATCATTGATTTAATAAAAGTATAGACTCTTTTTGCAACTTTAATGCTGAAAGTATTTTAATGAAATTTACTGGCCAGCTTGAATAATTGAAAAGTTAAAAATAATGTGATGACAAACTGACATCACCACACAGACATGGGCTATGCTTTGGGGCCTCAAAATCCACATGTGCCCCTTGGGTCCCCCACTTTACTCAATCCTGCTTTAGGTAATAGCAGTGAGTTGAAGATCATGGAAATTGATATTCCTGATCCTAAAATTGGTAGTTTGATTCCTCTTAACCTACCCTTTTGCGTTCTTTGTATCACTAAAGTACGATATAACTTGCAACCAGAGGTCAGGCACTTCAATGGGAAGCTTCCAAATAAGTAATTCCATTCAAATAAAATAGAATTAGTCATTCAGATGCTGAGGTTGCTAATCTCTGTTGGCTTCTCTTTTATGCCTCTATAGATCTCATAATTCCCTGTTATGCATGCATGCTGCACACTTGTGTACACTGACTGAAATGCACTCCTGAGTAAGCATCCAAAGGATGCATCTATAAGAAAATGGAACTCAAATGCAGCAGTGTTTACGTTACATTATATAAGTTACATTTCCTTTGGAAGAATAAATAGTATATCCAGCCAACAGCAATGTTTAAATCCCATAGGCGAATGAAAAGTGAGCCATAACTTTGTTTTCCACTGAAAAGAGCATTGAGTAGCTTTAACTGTAGCTGGATTGCACCCAACTGGAAAGTTCAAAAGCACTTTGAGGGATAATCTCATCCAGTATAGAGGACTTTCCATTCCCTAGTGCCCCGCAATTTCTTAAAGTTAGGAGGCTCCTGAGAGTACTATCTTGTGAAGCATAAAGGCAGATACCCAAAAGAATATACCATCTTCTTTCTCTTAAGCAAGTGGAGCAGGATTGGTTTATAACTGTTCTGTTATTCTCAAAAAGCATTTTTACTGATAGATGTCACAGCGAAAAAAAACATATATATTGAAGACATTGATAAGAACTATTCATTATGTAATTCCCCTTCTGAAATTTCAACCATCATCATTGGTGTAGAAATGATATCTCAGAATTGCCATCTTGATTTCTATGTTACTCTTATCATATGCCATTTTATATACAGTCATAATAGCACCATATAATAATAAATCAAACTTGTTTAAATTAGGCAAATACACAAGAAAAATCAGATGCTGTACCAGTTTTCATCCAGAATGAAAATTCATCTCTTTCTAAGATTTGTATTGTTAAAAAGTGACATTCATCACAATGGTGAAAAGCTAAATGGGGAGTACCAAATGCTTGCTAACCTCAGCAGCGTCAACAATACAGAGCATGACGAATCATGATTGCTAATTACAGAGATGCATTTTATGCTCAATAGTCACCAACACTGTAGGAATTGTGTTTGAAAGCAGCAGTTTTGTGATGCACCTGAATGAACGGGATCATAAACACCACTATAGTTGATCATTAATTAAGTATGAATTACATTTTTTTTCCTGGAGGTGTCGTCTATAGAAGGAGAAATGCCATCTTGAATGAATAATTTCCTCTCTCCAACCTGACCTCCTCCCATTTAGATGGGAAAGTGATAAATCATTGACTGAAAGAGCAGCAGGGATCCTTATTAATAACAACCTTCAATTCTCCCGGCAGTCACTCCAAGTGCAAATGACACTACAGAAAGATTGTATTTCCCTCCCTCCTCTGTCTGTAGAAAAAGATGGGCATTTTCTGCTAGTGGTTCCTGGCAATTTCACATGTAGCAATTTTTTTATAACTCTGAGTGTAAACCCTCATTTATCTTCTTTCCTGGAGACATTCCTTGTTCTTTTGTGCTCATATATCCAGGCGAGTGTAGTTTCATTTAAAGAGAACTATATTGTGATATCTTGAAAACAGGGACCAGTTCATTGCTTTTGGCTGCAGTCTTGCATACAGTTTAGGCTGCTTAAATTCCATTAATTCTTGCCTGACAGTGTACAGGATTATATCATGCAGAGAGAATTAATACATGCTTTGCTTTGCTTAGCAAAGGTTTGTAAGGAAAAATTCGGCTAAGGTTACAGTATTAACTGTGGTTCCTATTTGTATGACTTATATGACATTTGCCCAAAGTGGTTAAATAGCAATGTATCCTGTTTTAGAGAGGACAAGCCACACTAAGAACATAAGAAGAGCCATGCTGAATCGGACCTCAGCCCATCTAGTCCAGCATTCTGTATCACACAGTGGCCCACCAGTTGTACACGGGGATCTCGAGCAGAAGGGAGGGCAAAACCCTGACCTGCTCCCAACCCCCACAACCAGTACCCAGGGAAATCCTGCCTACCTCAACCAACTCCGAGGTGGCACTTAAATGTCCTTTTCAGTAACTACCGATACACTTGGTATCCATGAATCTGTCTAATCCTGCCTTGAAGTTGTTCAGGCTGACAGCTGTCACAACCTCTTCTGGAAGTAAATTCCATAACCCAATGACCCTCTGGGTGAAGAAATATTTCCCTTTATTAGTCCTAATTTTCCTACCTTGGAGCTTCAGGGAGTGCCCTCTAGTCCTAGTGTTTTGTGACAAAGAAAATATTTTTTCTTTATTCACCTTTTCTATCCCATGCATGATTTTATACACTTCGATCAAGTCACCTCTTAAACGCCGTCTTTCAAGGCTGAAAAGGCCAAGGCGTTGCAACCTGATTTCATAAGGGAGCCGCTCCATCCCTTGGATCATTTTTGTTGCCCTTTTCTGTACCTTTTCCAGTTCCGTTATATCCTACTTAAGGTGCGGAGACCAGAATTGTACACAGTACTCCAAATGTGGCCTTACCATCGATTTGTAGAGAGGTAATACAACATTTGCTGACCTATTTTCGATTCCCTTTCTGATCATGCCTAGCATAGAATTTGCTTTTTTCACTGCTGCTGCACACTGGGTTGACATCTTCATTGAGCTGTCCACCAAAACCCCAAGATCCCTTTCCTGGTTTGTCTCGGAAAGCTTTGACCCCATCAATTTGTAAGGCGCTGGGGAACTAGTCCCTGGATTGAGGATGCCCTCTGTTTGAATAGCAATCAGTCTAAATACAGTCTAAAGACAACCCCCCCCAAAAAAACCAACACTAGACGTAGGGGAAACAGACCTTGAAATGACCAACCAACAATTAGCACCTACAGTAGAGTCTCGCTTATCCAACTTGAACAGGCAAGCAGAACCTTGGATAAGCAAAAATGTTGGATAATAAGGAGGGATTAAGGAAAAGCCTATTAAACATCATATTTCATTATGATTGTATAAATTAAGCACAAAATCATCTAGCTTTACAAAAAAATGACAGAAAAAGCAGTTCAATACACAAAAAAGTTTTGTAGTAATTACTGTATTTATCAATTTAGCACCAAAACATTGCAATGTATTGAAACAGCTGTGGATCCAGGCAGGAGGTAGACTGCGCTGGATAATACAGAATGTTGGATGAGCAAAGGTTGAAGCAAGACTCTACTACTGTATAAGGCAGGTTAAATGGGTACATCATTCACCTGCTAGAGTTTGATTGTATGTCTATATAGATTATAATAATTGAATGTCCCTGTATGTATAATTTGGTCTAAGCTAATATTCCCTTTCATTAGCTAGATACATATCGGAATCTGATGTGGGTTGAGTATCCTTTAGCCAAATGCTTGGGACCAGAAATGCTTTGGATTTAGATTTTTGTTTTGGAATACCTGTGTCTGCATATCCGGTATAAAAAGATATCTTGGAGATGAATCCCAAATCTGAACATGAAACTCATTTATGTTTCATGCACACCTTCTACACACAACCTGAAAGTAATTTCATGCAATATTTTAATACTTTATATATGAAATGAAGTTTGTGCACATTGAACCATCAGAAAGCAAAGATGTCATTATTTCAGTCACACATGTAGATGATTTTTGAGTACTATGCATTTCAGAATTCTGCATCGGGGTACTCAACTTTGTATATTATATTTCCTTTGCAAGGTGTTTTCCCAAATAGTATTTCTCAGTATATTTTTGCAACACAATGATCCACTTCTTAACATGACATCACAAACACAACATAATTACACATGCAAGTATGTTTCCATAGACATGTTACATTTCATGGAATGTGCATTTCAAAAAATAAATGAGACATAAACAATTTTAGTAAATTATATACAGAAACAGTATGTTTTTTAAAAAAATGTATAAAGTGTTCTGTTTTTCTTGTCATCCACATATATTTATACCAATAATCAATGAGTAAAAACAGAATAATCTCTAAAGTGTTTCTGTACATTCCTTATCCTATTCATGGTAAGGCCCATGTCTGGTCCCAAGTGGGCACGGCTCCAAAGAAGAAGGGATATTCAGCATCTATCAAGCCTCAAACATTCCCTTCTTTCCTCCATTCTCAGGGGTTTGCAGGACAGAAAAACGCACATTAAGCTGCATTCCCACTATTTGTATTTTCTAACTATGGGTGCTGTGAGATTTTTTTTAATCTTCTGGCTTTGAAAGTTTCATACTCTTATTCTGCAACATAGAAACCTATTGGGCACTAGCCCCTCTGCTTACCACACATTACCTTTTCACTTGCTGTGCAAATGTTTTGTTAACTCAAGAGTGAACTAAGCACGCAACTCTTGCTCAACCATTTTGAAGGTTTGTTTGTTCATAGTGAAGAGAAAATGCTAAATATAGTGGCAGAACCACATTATGATTGCATTTTCTCTGTATTTTTGTCAGAGATGTATTATGATAGAACAGTGAATTATTAATGTAAAACAGGCTCTGCCAGATAGCTGCCAAGTAAGACACTTCATACCAAAAAAAGACAAATGATCAAATTAGTCAAAAGCAACAACAACGCCCTCTCTATATCATTAGGAAATGATGTTATCGATCCTCTATTGTGGTCTTCACAAATGTTTCAGTGTGAATCATTGCCATTTATAGTTTATTTACCAATTCATTCTTTCATAGGGCTGTGATAAAACAGAATAATTTAGATACAAATGTAATCAAACGAATACTAAATATAAATGCTTTTCATATGGGAGTTAACAGGGATTTAAATAACATCCAGATATAGGATGTAGATCAAGAGTTATAAAAAAAAGTGTTCACACACTCAAGTGTGTGCACGTGTGTACACATGCAAACACAATTTTATGTAAAAAGGAGCATCTGAGCCATAGCAAATAATTATATGGGTTTTAGATGCCTGGTAGTAGGTTTATTGGAATGTCACTTGTAAGTGTTGAATCCATTAATCAAATCTCCTGGATTTGTACACAATTTTTCGAATGACACATTCTGATTCATTACTTTGGAGGAATATGACTAATGCTTCCTATGTTTTTTTAAAATTGAAGTTTCTCAAGTGCCCTTATATTTAGAGTAGCTATTAGTCTTAGACAACTCTGCTGCCACTCAAGTATCAGAGCAATTAAGGGCCCATCTATACTGACCAAAGAAAAAGCATGTTGTAGTTGCTATAATCTGGACATGACATTTTGGACCATTTGCTTGGAATGCAGTTATTCCTCTAATATGGGGTAATATACATGGCTCTAACCCAATTTTAAAAAACCAAGTGTATATTACTTCTTTGAGAGCTCTGTGAATGCACACTTATGAAGTTTGCGCGCCAGCGCGGGCTTCTAACGGAAACTTTTCCAGTTTGAAACTTTTTGGCGGTAGCTCCGCCCAGCCGGCCCGGAGGGCATAAAAGGCGCTCCAGCGCGCCACGCCATTCCTTTGTTTTCCGCCACTTGGGCAACATCGAATACGGCTGGTTGTGTGAGCATAGCATGTCCACAACCAGTTTCAAGAAGTGTTTATCCCTGCGGTAGCAAGATCCCGGACTGTGACGGTCACTCGAAGTGCCTTCGGTGTCTCGGGGAGGGACACGTCGTTCCTTCTTGTCGGCACTGCCAGGCCTTCTCGTCCGGCACTCGAAGAGCGAGAGCCCGCAGGCTTCAGGCCTACCTCACGGAGCGAGCTCTCTGCCCTCCACAGATGGCGACGGCTGTCCCATCTTCCTCCTTGGGATCCGAGGCGGCTGCTTCGGTCCCGCTGCGTCGACCGCTCGCCCGGCCGGGAAGCATCCGCAGAAGGAGAAGAATTCCACCAAGTCTGTCTCCTCGAAGACTTCGAAGACTTCGGTGTCGAAGAGGCCTTGCACCGTGACCACCGAAACGGTCGAGCTGCCTCCACCTCGGCGACGGTCGACGAGCTCGATGGCGTCGGGCCTCTCCCAGAGGTCGACCATCTCGAGAACCCCCTCGGATCGGGCTATGGAGATAGCCTTCCAGAGGTCGGAGCAAGAAGCCCGTAGAGCCCAGACCAGAGGCCTGGTTCCTGTGACTCCGGGCAAGTCTCTGGCGGCCGCGGCCTCGAGACCACCCCCCCCGCAGAGGCGCAGGACTCTGACGTCATCGTCTTCAGTCTCCTGTCCCGACTCTTCGCCTACCCCTGTTCTCGCTGTGGAGACAGGGGTAGAGCACCACGTGTCACCAGAGAACTCTGTCCAGACCGTCGTCCTCGTTCCCCCGGGGCAGACCTCGGTCCGACAACTCTTCGTGACTTCGCCTGACAAAGGCAGGCAGACCACGAGGCTCGCCCTGGCCCGGCCAGCGAACACCTCCTCCTGTGTTGACAGAGATGCCTGACATCCCTTCGACTTCCAGGTCGCCTCCACAGTCGCAGCCTCCGGTGAACCAGAGACGGTCCAACCGTGGTCGGGAGACGAGATGGAGGATGGCGAGGTCCCTCGATCGATGCGTTCGGGATCCATCCTGTCCCTCAACCTGGACAGAACGCCTTCTCACACAGGCTGTGACCCAGAACCCTCGTCTTCACCGACGGACAACGCGAGGGCCTTCGGTGAGCAAGTAGGCCGAATGGCGAGATCTCTGGGGATGCAAACCTACGTTCCCACGAGGTCCAGCGCCTGCCCCGTGTTCAGAAGGGTGGAGATCGAAGAGGCAGCCCAACCACACCTTCCCATGCTGGAACCGTTGGAAGAGGCGGTGAAAGCATCGTGGGCGACTCCATCAACCATCCCTCCTACGTCGAGTCGTATCGAGGCATGGTACAAGATAGATGAGAGGGAGAAGAGCTGGCTCCACGATCATCCGACACCCAACTCGATGATCGTCACCTCCTCCCAGTCCTCGGGCCGAGAATCTTCAACTCCCTCAGACCAGGAGGGAAAGAGATTCGACACAATAGGTCGAAAGATCTACAAGGCCGGGCTCCTGCTGACCAAAATGGCCAACTACGGAGCGTGTATGGGAGCTTATCACCAGATCCTGTGGGAAAGGGCTCAACCCTTTTTCCAGAATCTCTCCCAGGAACAGCAAACTGCACTCCTTTCCATCTCACAGGAGGCGCAGTCACTAGCACACCACCAGATCCTGATGGCCCGCCATACGGGAGACACCTCAGGAAAGCTGCTGGCCCACGGTGTCTCCATCCGAAGGCACGCGTGGTTGAAGTCCTCTGGACTCTCTTGAATTCAAGAAGACCATCGAGGACCTACCGTTCGATGCCCAGGGACTGTTCTTTGCGGGCACGGACGACAGACTCAAGGCCACTCACGACTTTCGAGTCCTGACGGCAAAGTTGGACCGGCCTCAACCACAACCCAGGCCCAAGTACTACCAACGGCGAAGTTTCAGCCCAGACAGCAGTACCGCCAGGCCCTAGATATTCGGCTCCTCAGCAGCAACCGCTACAGCAGCCGAGACCGCAACAACAGCCGCAGTCTAACAGACCCCGACAGGGGAACAAGGCACGACCTCGCCATACCCATGGCAATGGACAATCCAATCGCGCGTTTGACGGGGCGATGGGCGACACCGCCTTCTCGCTAAGTACCGCTGCCACCATCATGCCTCCTCCCATCCTTCGACCACCACCACCTCACCCGCCGTTCGGAGACCGCCTGGCCCGTTACATCAATGCCTGGCGACGCATCACCTCAGATGCATGGGTTCTCCGGATTGTCGAAGACGGCTATGCCTTGGAATTCGACGAGCTTCCACCCACGGGGTTTGTCGTCGAGACACAGCCGTCCAGGGTGATCTTGGAGGAGGTCGACAGCTTGCTTCAAAAGGGAGCGATTTCACAGCTCCCCAAGAGCAAGGAAAGAGGGGCTTTCTTCTCACGGTATTTCACCGTGCGAAGCCAGACGGTTCCCTGCGTCCCATCCTGGACCTCAGAGACTTAAACGCGTACGTTTCGCGAGGAAATTCAGGATGGTGTCGGTGTCGTCCATTCTTCCGCTTCTCCGGTCCAACGACCACGGCGCCGATCGACCTCCGGGACGCATACTTCCACGTCTCGATCCGGCCTGCTCATCGACGCTTCCTAAGCTTCAAGGTGGCAGGAAGGGCGTACCAGTTCAACGTCCTCCCGTTCGGCCTCGGGACAGCGCCTCGAACATTCTCCAAGTGCATGTCGGTCGTGGCTGCGCACTTGAGGAGGCAGAAAATCCGGATTTTTCCGTATCTGGACGACTGGCTGCTGGTGGCCCAGTCCCCAGAACTCTTGCGGCAACAGGTCTCGACAGCCCTGCAACTACTCTCCTCATTAGGCCTACGCCTCAACGAGGAAAAATCTCAACTGGTCCCTACGATGACCATCAAGTTCATCGGCACGATGTTCGACTCCGTCGATCAGCTCACCTATCTGCCAGACATCAGATTCCAGGCTCTTCGACGCGAGATAAACAACTGCACCAGGCCCTGCACGGCAAAGCAGATCCAGGTGACCCTAGGCCACATGGCCTCCACGGTAGCTGTGACCCCGTTGGCGAGGCTCCGCTTCAGGCCGCTACAGCGCTGGTTCCTCGACCATTTCGATCCGGTCAGGGAGCACCATTCGAAAAAGCTGTCCCTGCCGAGGGCGGTCAAGGACTCCCTCCGATGGTGGACGTCCAAGAACAACGTGTGCAAGGGAGTCCCCTTCCACACAGTAGCCCCATCCATCACAGTGACGACCGATGCGTCACTGCTGGCATGGGGAGGCCACGCAGAAACCATGTCAATCAATGGACAGTGGTCGACGGTGGAAAAGCTCCATCACATCAACTATTTGGAGCTCCTAGCCATCGCCAAGACTCTCCGGGCCTTCGCCCCCCTCGTCAGGGGAAAAGTAGTACTGGTCAGGACAGACAACATAGTGGCCATGTACTACGTGAACAAACAGGGCGGAACGGGCTCGAGGAAACTCCTAGCCCCAGCCCAGAGCCTGTGGGAATGGTGTATCCGTCATCAAGTGACGCCCAGGGCCATTCATCTCCCGGGAGTCGAACGGGAGGCAGACTCCCTCAGCAGAACCGGCTGGTCGTCCCACGAATGGATGCTGCATCCGGACGAGCTCCACCGTGTCTTTCAGAGGTGGGGGTTCCCAGACGCAGATCTCTTCGCATCGCCGGAAAACAGCCAACTGCCAGTTTTCGGTGCCAGGCTTGCCCGGATGCACACCGGGATGCCTCGGGACGCACTTCTGCTCGACTGGACGACGGGGTTCTTTTATCTGTTCCCGCCGTTCCCGCTCCTTCTCCGGATCATCGAGAAGATCCAACTCTCGGGGACCGATTGCATCCTCATCGCTCCCCACTGGCCGAGACAGGTCTGGTTCCCGACCCTCCTACACCTGGCGAGTCAGGACTACATGCCGTTCCCGCACCGAGCAGATCTGCTGACTCGGGAGAACGGGATGCTCCTCCACCCGGACCTCCCGTCCCTGCACTTGACTGCGTGGAGGATCCACGGGCGCCAGAGATCTCTCCAGCAGTAGCAGCGATCCTGGCAGCAGCCCACAAGCCGTCCACGTCGAAGGCGTACTCGGCTTGCATCGCCCGCTATACGAGGTTCCAGGCTTTCCCGATCCGCCACCGTCTTCCGCTGGCGGTCCCGTCGGTCCTGGAGTTCCTGGCGCAGTTGGTCGACAGGGGTCTATCCATGTCCTCGGTGAAGACCCACTTGGCGGCCCTCACCTGGCAGAACCAGCAGAGGGGCGGTCCCTCGCTGTTCCAGTACCCGATGGTCAAGAGGTTCCTGAGGGGTGTTAACAACACTCGTCCCCCGGTGCATCCACCAACACCGGGTTGGAACTTGGACCTGGTGCTGTCCTGCTTGACATCCCCACCGTTCGAGCCGCTGTCATCCATCGACCTGCGGCTCCTATCCTGGAAGGTGGCCTTCCTGGTCGCCATTGCTCGGCGCGTCGCCCTTCCGAGCTGGCGGCGCTCGTGTCGGCGAACCCTACCTGCTGTTTCTAGCAGATAGGGCCATCCTACGGACGGACATCACCTTCCTGCCAAAGGTGGTGTCTCCGTTCCACTTGAACACTGACATTGTGCTCCCGGACTTGGGACTGGCCCGACCCGGGGACACGGGCTCGATGGCCAAAGGCCTCGACGTCAGAAGAGCCCTTCTGATCTACAAGAACCGGTCGGCGGACTACCGCCGGTCGACTCGACTTTTTGTGTCATACGCCACCGACAAGCTGGGCTTGCCGGTGTCGTCACAGAGACTCTCTAATTGGGTAGCATCCTTGGTTGAACTGTGCTATCAGATAGCCCGTCAACCGTGCCCATCTAAGGTCAAGGGACGCTCGACTAGGGCAGTGGCCACGTCGACTGCGTTCCTCCAGGGGATTCCCCTGGACCAAATTTGTAGAGCGGCCATCTGGGCCAACCCTTCTACTTTTGTATCTCATTACCGGGTAGACACCCTATTTGGGAGGGGCGGCCTTTGGTCGGTCGATTCTTAGCCCAAAGCCCACGCAAGGAGCTGCCGAGAAGTCAGCCCTATATCTTCCCTTTTTTGCACTGGTCGGTCGACAGTTGCGTCGATCGAACACCTCTTGTTCATTGCACTATCAATGTTAAGTGTGTGCCGTGCCCCAGGTAGGGCACAGTCTACCGGTTAGCGCGCTTCACCCACTTACGGGTTAGGTTGCACCAGTTGTGCACCTTTTGTTCTCGGGTTGTGCTCGTTGCACTCACTGTTATGAGGCCTGTGTGCCTGACATGAATGGTGCTTGTTGCACTTCTGCTATGAAGCCTGGGTGCCTGGCATGAATGGTGCTTGTTGCACTTATGTTGTGAGGCCTGCGTGCCTGACATGAATGGTGCTTGTTGCACTGTGTTTACAAGTGGGAGCCTGCCTTCCACTCATTTTATATGTCTAACATGTTATTTATTCAGGTTGCTGGTTGCAATAAACCTGTTCATTTTTCTACAATCTGGCTGGTTTGTTCCCACCTCCTTTACCTTAGCTCGGTAAATCTTCATAAGTGTGCATTCACAGAGCTCTCGAAGAAGAATGGTAGGTTACATACCTGTGACCATCTTTCTTCGAGTGAAGCTCTGTGAATCCACACGAACCCGCCCGGCCGTCCCCTCTTTCTCAAACCACCCTTCCTAGTTGCTAATGTGGCGTAGGAATGGCGTGGGCGCTGAGGCGCCTTTTATGCCCTCCGGGCCGGCTGGGCGGAGCTACCGCCAAAAAGTTTCAAACTGGGACAGTTTCCGATAGAAGCCCGCGCTGGCGCGCAAACTTCATAAGTGTGGATTCACAGAGCTTCACTCGAAGAAAGATGGTCACAGGTATGTAACCTACCAATATTACCCCATATTATCCCGGAAAATCTGTTTTGATTGTTTTGACATGTGGTCTGCCCTCACAGTGGCATTGTTGTGGAGCAGTCAGGAAGAGTGAGTTTTTGGGGACGTGTTCAGGCCATCTTGACTAATGGGATTGCAGATGCATGGGATAAGAAAGACCATTGTTTTCTTACACTTAAAATGAAAAAAGCAAATACAGTCAGACCTCAAGTTGCAAACATCTGATTTACAAATGACTCATGGTTGAGACAACAGGAAGTGAGAGAAATCTATTCATTCCTGAAAGAGTTATTATGGCAAAAGGTGTCTCTGCTGAAGCTTTATCACCAATCCTTGTTTCCATAACAAGTCACATTTTTTCAAAATCCAACTCTCACAGGTACTGAAAGTGAGGTGAAATCTTCTGAACATTGGCATGGACAGCAAAACAAATGCCACATGGGTGTCAACTCTTCCCTATGCTATCCAAAACAAATATATATGTATCTATTTGGCTGGAGTTATACTTAAAAAAATTCCCTGTTATGATTTACAAACAAATTCAACTTAAGAACAAACTTACAGAATCATCAACATCATCATTATTTGTATCCTGCCACCATCTCCCTGAAGAAACTTGGGGCAGCTTACAAAGCACTCCAGGGTGCACATATAACATACAACACGTAAAAACAGTACAAAAGTATAAAACGTTACATACAATTATAACAACAACTTCCTGTCAACACATATAGCATGAAATCAAAACAATACAATGTTAAAACAACAGTAGATAAAACTAACTACTGTCAATTCACAGGTGCCAAGTGTCAGCTTCATATGGGCCCATTCAGCCTACTCAAAGTCAAAGGCCTTTCTGAACATCCATGTTTTCTGATTGGAATGGATTGAAGGGTGGGGGATAATCTAATCTCTTTTGGGAGTGTATTCCAGAGCTGATGGGCCACTAAAGAGAAGGCCCTCTCTCGTCCCCACCCAACCGTGCTTGAGACGATGGTGGGACTGAGTGGAGGGCCTCTCCTGTCAATCTCAGAGCCTGTGCCAGTTTGTAGAAAGAGAAAGAGAACCTATCTTGTTCATAACTCAGGGACTACCTATATACTCATGTATAAATTGATCTCATGTATAAGTCCAGGATAGGTTTTGGGGCCAAAAATATGAATTTTGCTATCACTCATGTGTAAGTTGAAAGTTATTCCGCAGAGGGGAAAGCACCAATGCCAGGTATTCAAAAAGGCTAGAAGTGGTACCACAGTGAAGAGAGTTGAGGAAACCAGTGCTTCTTTTAGGTTCTCCTGGGCAAATTGAGTCCTCACAATTTGCCACTCTACTTAGAGAAAGAGATGATTTTTTAAAAATAAAATAAGAGTAAAGGTACAGTTCTCATATTGCCACAAGGATATGTTGAGTTTTTAAGTTGATATTTGACTAACATTTCTAGACATATACATGAGTATATAGGGTACTATGTTTATTCAGCTGGCCAGAGCAGGGAGTGATTTAAAATAATGAAAAAGATTGGAGATGTGGACTGTCCCCTACATTGTTAAATTCTTCAAGAGAAAAATGTGTATTCAGGTATGCTAATCTCACCACAAGGTTGTATGCCATTAACAAGGTCACTGTGGACTGGGAAAACACAGTGCAAAGCAGAATTACTTTTCTTAGTGTAGACAAGATCTTTAGTTGATATAGGCCAATGGAAGCTATGCCATTTTTGTGTGCTTCAGAGAACTGCAACATCTGAGCAAGTCGACCAGAGAAGTCATGAGGCAGAGAAGCTATTTGGACATTCAGGAGAGCCAGAAATGTAGGACAGAATGATTCATTACATTTGTATCCACAGTAGTAGACATGCTTCAGAATTTTGGGAACTACTTTTTGCTGTGTTTGGGCCCCAAGGTCCACAAAGGGGACCTTAGTGGGAACAACATATAGCAGAAATAAAACATACTGTTCCAAGTAATTGTAGTAGCCCCGAACTGAGCTCACAGTCCTTCCACTTAAACAGGTATACACATCCCACACTATTTTATCCTTCTTCATTACATCGCATTAATAATTTTCTAAACTATTTGTAAACAGAAGTCAGGAATTCCTAGTTGCTTTAGTAGCCTATATATTACCCAAGGATTATGAGTGAATCACATTTTGATTAGGCTACCTTTCTGCCCACTCCTGGTTTGGCACACAGCCACATCTTGTTGGATTATTTTCACCTGTCGGGTAGTACTCTTCCTTCATGTGGAGGAACATGAGACTTATCTCTTTAAAGCCTAGCAGTATCCCAATACCAAATTCTCCTACCTCTTTAAGGGTTTGGAGCACTGAGGGAGGGAATCCTATTGGAGCCAATGGGGATTCATTTTTAAAGCCTCCAAGCTATATAAGAAGTAAAATTTTCAGTTGGAACCCACCTGGAGATCTAAGATATTGGTTTCCCTTTAAAGATTACCCCCAGTCATACACATTACATGACTGTAATTGAATGGAAAAAACGAGTGAATGAAAAATAATGACATAGCCACACACTATGCAGTATGGTTTTTGTGTAGCTGTTTCCCTTTCATGACCATTCATGGCTGTGAAGATACTCTTTCTTTAAGGACAATCTAGAGTGGCAATCATTATTAGGCATATGAGAATCTGTGATCTCCTACATTATGCAGTTTAATTCTTTCCGTAGCCTCCATTGACAGTTGGGATTCGATACTCACTGTAGATACGGTAGTCATGGATTACAGCTTTTAAAAGGTTTGGGGAGTGGGGAGATTTTTAGTACTTTGCATGAGTGTCTAAGAGAGGCTATGCTTTATGCATGATTACTCCAGGCAGTTCTGCCTCGACAGTTTAACTTATCTCCATCCTCTCTCTGTCTTAGTCTCAAACCATGAGTAATTGACTCTAATGCTTTACAATTAAAATGTGGGAGAGAGGTTAAAAAGTATCCCAGTTGAATTGTTAGACCAGTTATATTCACACAAGAAGATGTATTTTTGTTTGATGTCAATTCTTGGCTAAATACGTTCTCCAGAACATATGCATAGTTCATTACTATGTGTTTGTACTAATGCATATATATGAATACATTTTAAATGAAGTGAACTATGGAAATGATAGAAAATATAGTTTTTTATATACAAAACTGCAGCTTTTTCTAACCAACAGTAAACATTCCTATCTTACGGAAAATCTCAAGTCTGTTCTATCCAAATGAAAGTCCTCAGGAGAGCTGAATTCATAGACCTTTCACAGAAAAAGAGGATTGTGGTGTGTGTGTGTGTGTGTGTGTGTGTGTGTGTGTGTGTGTGCCAGAAAGATTCCTGTACTCATTTTAGGTCAGCTTAATGCTTCTCTAGAATATGAAAACAGGTCAGTTTGAATTGATGAGTAGACCTTGGAACTCTATTTGTTTAAATATTTGGTTTGCTAGGATGATACTTTTGATACATTTAACTGTTTTTAGCTATGGTGCAAAAGAATACAAAAAGCAGATAGAAAAAAGTGCTAGTAGGAAGAAGAGGGGGAAATGGAAAATATGGGAAAGAATTCACAGGCAGATTAAAATAAATGAACCATTTTGTAATCCGGAAATAATTTGTATGGTGTGAACCCCCCAGGAGTGTTTTGCTGGCAGTGCTGGTGACAGAGAAGGTAAAGCAAATTCATTAGTTGCATTTAATTGACATTTTTATGTATTTTGCTTGGGGTGTGGGCAGTATTATCAATTCTATTGCAGACAGAAATGATCTCATCTCAGATGACAGTTTTAAATTCATAAAAAGATAAACAGTTCTTGGTGAAACAGAAATTGAAGATTGCCTCTTTGCCTCTGATATGTGAAGTCTGAATGGGAAAAGTGGGGTTCTCTTAGTACTTGTATCAGAATGGTTCTTGTTTTTGGGGAAAATTTGTTTCAACTAGGCTGGTGCCTTTAATATTCCATGTTGTGCAAGAAAGCACAAATCATAATTACCAGTCTTTTGTCAAAGTATATATTCTCTTCTAGCTACATATGAGTTTGGATTTGCACCACTGGTATAAATTAGGATCCAGATCTGGAATGGGAACTGAAAGTCCCAGCAGTTCTGGCCACCATTGATAATAGCATTGAATACATGGAGTTACAGCCCAATAAAGTGCAAAGGTCGGCTTCCAGATTACTAATTGGAGCTAGCTACAGGGAATATACTGCACCCCACCTGACACAGCTCCACTGGTTTCTGACAAGTTTCTGGACTCAATTCAAGGTGCAGGTTATTATCTATAAAGCCCTATACACTTCGGATCCAATCTATCTTTGAGACCACATATTTTTCTCTGAGATCAACAGGGGAGGCCCTCCTCTTGGTCCCACCACCATCTCAAACATGGTTGGTGGGGACAAGAAAGAGGGCTTTCTCTGTGGTGCCTCCCCAGTTCCGGAATACCCTCCCAAAAGAGATTAGATTAAACCCCACATTTCAATCCTTCTGTTCCAGCCTGAAAACATGGATGTTCAGACAGGCCTTTGACCTTGAGTAGACTGAATGGGCCCATATGAAGCTGACGTTTGGTACCTATGAATTGATGGCAGTTTTATCTACTGTTTTAACATTGTATTGTTTGATTTTATGCTAACATGTGTTGACATGGGGTTGTTGTTATAATTTTATGTGACTTGTTTTATACTTTCGGACTATTTTTACCTGTTTTATGTTATATGTGCATCCTGGAGTGCTTTAAAAGTGGTCCCAAGTCCCTTCGGGGAGATGATGGCGGGATATAAATAAAGTATTATTATTATTATCATCATCATCATCATTATCATCTGTAGAAATGGAAAATTCTGGTCTTAAATACATTTGTTAGTCCCAACTAGTTTAGATTCATTATATCAGGGACACTCAGCTCATGTTGGGTTATCAGGAATTGACTTAATTAAGTCTAAAGGTTAAAAATTGAGCACGAGATTGAAATTGGATCCATAATAGGTGATTTGGGGAACATTCTAATTTGGCTCAGATTGTTTGAGAAGCAATCAGATTTGAATCAGGTATCAAGAACTTTGGGGGGGGGGGGTCTGAATCAAGAACTTGGGGGTGGAAGAAAGGTCATATTATAGCCTATTAAATCTTAATAAAGCAAGCCAGGAAATCAGATGACCTCCTAACTAATCATTAAGATCTCTTTTACTGTCTAGATGTTGAATGCTTAAAAAGGATGAAGAAGGTGTTTCTTAAGATCTGTCACAGAGAAATCTAAGGCGCAAATGCATTAAATTTTTTAATTAGGAATTTGTGAGAAATATATGCAAGTACTGTAAGATACATGCACACCGTTCAAATCTTTGTTGTACATTTTTGTGTATTCTTTCTCAAATCCTTTGGAAAGATTTAAAGTTTTTGTGCTTTCCAAATTGGACAGGATGAAAGCTCTTGGCTAATACTGGACTGAATTCATTTTGACATTTTACTTAGTATACTGTTAAATGCTTCTGACTCGTTTAACCATTTTCCCTTCTCTCACTGAATAGAATCAAATCTTTAATTCGAGGCGGCTGAGTTATTTCAGAAGCATTCACTCTTCTTTTTAGTGTTGATTGTCACACAAGTTTTTCTTCTTCTCAATGTCTTGTGCTGAATAATAGCTTGTGGCACCTCTGTTGCATTCATTAGTCTGCAGTGCTAAGCTGACAATCAGTTTTCTTCAGAAAGCCCTGGAGATTATAATGTGTTTTCCCTACCAGAGTAAATGGGGAATTTCAAAGTTTATACAGGTATACCTCAGTTAAGCAAGATGGCGGCGGCTGTTGAGGTCCCTTTAGGTGAGCTCCGGCCCAGCCTGCCTACTTCTCCGGATACTACCCTGGATATGGCCTGCCGATCCCGTGGATCTCCTTGGGGAGAAACCACAGTGGATCGCCCGTCCCAGGAGATGGTTTTTGGCGACCCACAGACCCCCCACAGTCTGATTTGGCTGGGGAAAGCTGCAGCGCTGCGCCGGAGGTCCCTGAGGCCTTACGGCCCGGCAGACAGATCCCCGTCCCCAAAGCCTGCACAAGGTGAGGACTACGACGGCCAGCGGGAGCGACGGAAGAAACCGGTTTGGTGGTTTGTCTGGCCAATAACACCGGCCTCCGCACTTTTCCTTCGGTCCTTTGTGCCAACTTAGACAACGATAGACTCCCTAGAATCTGTCTAGAAGAACAGCGCAAGGCAGCTAGGGACGCTTCCTGGGTGCTTCAGCTTGAAACTTTCCTGAGAACCCGAGGTATACAGGTGAATGCACAGGGAAGTTACCCACCTCGTACCAGGGAGTTAGTTAAACAGCGCATTGTGGATATACAGGCACAAGAGGATATACACGGGCTAGCGAACATCAAATCCCTAAAATGGTTATCGGTACAACAACATGTATTTAAGAGGGCACAATATCTAACACACCAGCTCCCTAAGTATTTGAGGCTCGCCATGACTAGGGCAAGATTTGAGCAGATGGAGACAATGGAGAGATACGGCAGATTTCACTCAATACCATACTCCGATAGAATTTGTATCTGTGAGGCTCCAGAAGTAGAAAATATTAGTCATATACTCTTAAACTGCCCGATATATGCAATAGACCGGGCTAAACTTCTAGGCCCGATTTTGGGAAACAAGGAACATTGGGCAGAGCAACATAAGATTAACTGGCTCCTATCCCATGTGAATCCCACCATAATAAAGAGTGGCCTCCTTTTGGTGAAGGCCAAAAGGAGGAGGCAGAGATTTATTGCTTCGATTGGCACCAACTGCTGGGGCGACGAAGATCAGTAGTGGAAGTAGGATTAGCACTATAGAACTATGAAGATAGATAGGGCACATCCACTCTAAAGTGACAGTGATTAGCTTTCACACTGTCTCAAACCAATTTTAGTTACCAGATGAGGATGAATTGATCACGTGATTATCTGACTATATTATATTACATTTTATCCTACTATATTTTATTTCATTCTGTTTTATTGGTGTAATATATATTGATATGACTGATGGTCTCTCAATAAAGATTCATTCATTCATTCGATAATATAAATCCTTCGGTCCTTTGGAAGGAGATGTCGGCTCGGACCCCCGGCGGAGGCAACGACCATAGCTGGCTGAGACTCGCAGCCTCTGGAATCACCGGAGCCCCGAGGAGTAGCTCTCCAATGCCTCGGGGTCCATCCCTGACCAGTCTGACCCCGATCAGCTCGACCCTATATCGTTCCCAGAGCTCATTGAAGGATACAATGAGCTCGTGGATCATATTGAGAAGTTCAGGAGAAGGTTCGGGAGCCTACTGGAGAGGACAGGCCTGTCCTTCCCCCAGCTCCCCCGGGTCCCAGTCCCGAATGGTAGACCCGGAAACCTGACCTGTCTCCAGCCTGAATCCCAACCAGTGCCCGCCGCTGCTCAGGACTTCGATTGGGACCACTCGTGGGATTTTCCCACTAAGAGTTTGAGCCCAGTTCAAGAGAGCCTGCCTACAACCCCAGAAAGGCCCTGCCATCACCGATGAAGCTGCCCGCGGACGGCGATGACTCCCGAGTACTATCGGCGACCCTCGACCAGGCACTGGACCCTGATGACCCTGATGGCCAAGGTACCTTGCAAACCAACTGCCTGCAAGCCTGCCTACCTCCAGTGGAGGAGTTGGCAGTCGACCATCGGGATCTGCCGGCGTGTGACCCGCTGATGCCCGAACTCGACATCTCGGCTGTCCTGGCTCTTCCCCGAAACCCCCGTGCCTGCCGGCGTCGCATGGCGAGAAGCTGGGGGAGCCAACTCGAGTTGGAACGGCCCAACATGGCTGCTGGCCTTGAGGACGCTCCCCTACGCCATGTGCCTTGTTCCGGAGAGGGAGCAGGACCGGATGCAGTCCTCGGCCGGAAGTTCCGCCCTTGGAGGACCCTGCCCTCGGAGAGGGCCCTGCCCGAAGCAGCGTGGTCCCCAGAAGAGGAGGCGCCGGCGCCGGAAGCGCCCGGGCAACTCGTGCGCCAGGAACAGCTCCCCTCCGAGAGGGTAGAGCCCTCAGGTCTACTATCGACCGGATGAGGAAGTACCCGGTGCCGAGGACTGCTAGGCCTGTGAAGAGTTATCGAGCCAGGACCTTCTGGAGCTCTCGCTATGGACAGCCAGAGCTCCAAGCAGTGGACACACCAAATCCGGCCAATGCGAGGGCTGCAGCGGACTCTCCGCGGGTGTTTTGGAACACGCATCGTAGGCAGCCATCGGGTGGTCTGCGGACGCTGTTTCCAACCCGCCCCTCACTACCGGCGATCCTCCTGGGCCTCCCCTGCCTGCCCCCCGCCGATGGCGGGCTGAGGCCTTAGTCGGTATCGCCGCTGGACCTCCTCCCTTCCCCTTCCCTCCCTCTCCCCTCCCCCTTTCCCCCATATTGTATTGTATTTTCGTGCTGTAAATCGCCCGGAGCATCTCGGATGGAGGGCGATTAACAAATGTAAATGTTATGTTATGTTATGTTATGTTAATAAAGTAGATATGTTCCTGCACCATACTTTTTTTTATCAGAAAATTTGGTGTTAGAGTCAGACATTATATGGAAAGAATATGGATAGATTCCTGCCCCACAAAAGCAAGGGGCAGCTTGACATATTTTAGCAAATGTTTTATCAAAAACTAGCACTATGCAGAAGTGAAATCAAACAACCAGGCCAGATACGCCTTGCATGAGTAAAGAAGAATGTTATGAAATTTTAAGAGACTATTTGATGTCTTCTTCCAAAATGCTTTTAGAGGTGACTTTTCCTTTCCCCAATCTCCACTTTTCTTATGATTTTCTTTTTAACAAACTTATGACTTGGTGCTTTAAAAAAACACGCTGAAATTAAAATACAATTAGCTACAGCTTATGCTTTTACTGCTGTGTAGGACACTGCAGCCAAGTGTTTGTCAGAGACTTTATTAACAGAAATGTGTCTGTATTTGAGCAATGCCTTTATTAAATGTCACAGAATTAATTCTTCAGAGGTCCTCCAGAATCTTTTGTGGGGAAAGGTGATAGAGCCCAAAGAGGAAGAACATACTGGTGGTATGAATGCTGAAATCACAGAATCTGCATCTAGTTACAGTCTTACACTGAATGTAAAAGAAGACTGATTATATTTAAATTTTCTTTCAGTTGCTTAGATTCTTCATAAATTACCTAGAACTTTTCAAATAGGTGCTTTTTGTCCTCCGTTTATGAAAATATAAAACAAACCTGTTATATCATCACCATCCCTCCCATTTCCCACTAGCATTGCTCTGGCCTCTGAGGGAGAAAATAGCAATCAGCATTTGTTGGACTTAGGACCTCGTCTGATAAAGGTCCATAAACCAGGGGATAGTTGGGGAATCCACGGGGCAGTGAGGGAAATCATTGGGCAGCGCCCCACAAAAGCCCTTTACCATCCCATTGTGTTTCCCATCTGCCCCTGGCTTCATCCCGTGTTGTCCTCAACTTAGTCAATGAGAACATGGGTAGTCACCCGTGTTCTCAAGGCAGCCTCTTAACATGCTGCCAAGACAAAGCCAGGATGGAGTGAAGATGGAGCCCCCCAGAAGTAGCCCTGGATCATGTTATGGGCTTCGTCTGGCCATCATCCATCTGATGAACATGGAATCATTGAGTTGTAAGACACCTTGTGGGCTGTCCAGTCCAACCTTCTGCTAAGGTCTTTAATCCCTTCCCTCAGTGCCATTCCCCTTTCCATGTTTTGTTTACATTGTAGGCTTGGGGATAAGGAACTGTACAAATAATTGTTTTAATGCTCCCTATGTGCTTTTTTGGCTGATAGATAGATAGATAGATGGATGGACGGATGGACGGACGGACAGACAAGCCACCCAAGGGGACGGAAACTGATAGATACATAGTGGGCCCCTGGATCTACCAGCTCCAGATCTGCAAAGCCAATTAATTTTGGGTCATCATGCTACATAGTAAATGGTGATGAAATGAACACAGACACATTGAAACATGTGTGTTCATATCACCATCCTTTAATAATGTGGAGCATGGTCATTCATGTTTTTGTGTCTGTGCAAAGTCCTGGAATCAATCCCCTCAAATCTGAAGGACCCACTGTACTAAAAAAAAGCTAGAGTTAATTATTGATAGTGAATATAAACTACATCAAGCACATTCAATAGGTAGTTGGAAGGGATATATCCTATGAGAACAAAGTCCTGGTTTAAAGTGACATAAATCCTCTTCCTCCAGTATAGAATCGCATTCAGATCCAGATAAAAATTACTTGTTTAGCTCCCTCGTACCCCAGCCAACATAGATACTTCCATTCCATTTATCATGACAGTAGAATACAGCCATTTTGTAACTGGATTGCATAGATGCCTGAAGGTGTAGATATCTCAACTAGTTGTCCACTGAGTAGTTTTTGCTCTATAATTTTGCCTGCTCTTACTCTAATTAACACAATAAATCTGTGTGACCTGCTATGTCACTTCAAAGAAACTCGTATTAGATGGTTTCTGATTTACTCATTAAACTGTCTTGTGAACAGCTTTTGCTACTACCAAGGGCATAAAAACCTATACAAGAGACCACACAATTGATTGAATAATGGCATGCAGAATGCATAAAAATTTCCTGAATCCAGACTACAATGTTTTCAATCCACATTGTGCTTACCAGCTCTGGAAAAGGCTGCTTTTAGGAGTGGATAGGGGAATAGTGAAAAAGACCCATGGAACATGATAGATATAAAATCTATGAGGAGTGGTGATGTTACAAGAGTATACATGGCATTTCTAGCTACCATGTTCCACTGTCTCCTTTTCCATTCCTCAAAGCAACTTTTCCCAAGGTTAACAATCTCTTTTATCCACAGAGGAACTGAAACTATGGTTGTGGTGGGGATTGCATTTGATAAAGATGCATAGGACCTTATCAGATGGGCAGGGGTAAACCGGGGGACCGCAGGGGAAGTCACAGGGCAGTGAAGGGAAGTGCCAGGCTCTGTTCCCTTCCTTTTGTGGTCTGTCTTCTGTCTATCCACATTGTTTCCCCATCTGTCCCCACTTCCACTTCAGCTCCTATTCTGTTCTTCAGTGAGAAGTAGCCATGAATCTTTTGGGCTATGCTGCCAGCATGCAGTCCCACTGGAAGTAGCCCTGTGCCATATGATGGGACTCCATGCCAGCAGCAGACAGAAGCAGGGAGAAGACACCTCTCTTGTGGTATCTGATGAGGTTCATAGTCATTTGTATTGCATTGAGATAACTGTGAGTGCTTTCTTTGGCATCTCTGATTTCTCCTTCTGGTTATCCTTTACTAAATGGGCCAATTTTATTTTGTTTACCTTCAAGTTGTTTCCGGCTTATAGCAACACTATTGTGAGATTTTTTGGAACTGAGAATGCTTGACTCAAGTGAGTTTCCATAATTGAGTAGGGCAGTGGTTCTCAATCTGTGGGTCCCCAGATGTTTTGGCCTACAACTCCTAGAAATCCCAGCCAGTTTACCAGCTGTAAGGATTTCTGGGAGTTGAAGGCCAAAACAGCTGGGGACTCACAGGTTGAGAATCACTGGAATATGGCAATGAACCCTGGTCTCCAGAGTTCTGGTCCAATGCTCTACACCACATTGGGTCTTGGGCCAATTTAACGTAAAGAAAAACTGGAAAATATAGTGTATACACCACCACTACCCTCTCTCTTTCTTTTGATCCCTGGCATTTTTTTTATTTTTTGTTTAATCTTGCTTGAAGTTGCATACTTAAAAAGTATTTCAAAAATTCAATCAGGGCTGTGCAAACTTTAGAACATTTTGAATAACCTTAAACAGTGAAAAAGCTACCATCAACATTACCTTATACTTGACTTTACTGGGCTATTTGTAAAATTGGTTGTGAATTTGATTTAGAACTCCAGGTTCATTGTCGCAGAATAATTTAAAACTTTACTAGTGCTGAGTGTATATGTGTGAAGTACTATCAAGCAGATTTTTTAATGCAAAATAAATTATATATTATTGTATAATATATTCTAGACCTGCTATTACCGCTCAGGGCCTGAATAACTAGAATTTGGTGGTTTGCTGTTGAAGTCTTTTGGCATGTCGAATTATTCCCACTGGCTAAAAAGGTTGGCTTTGATGACACCCCTTAATGGAGTAGCTACAAGAACTTACCTTCTTTGATATGATTTGTTTTCTCTACAATAATATAACATAGCACCTCCTATCATAACACAGTTGGAGTTACGTTTTTATCCCATGATTCACTGGATAGGGCACTCTTCCATCAATCTTTCAAAACTTTTCTGATTTCTTACATATTTTAAGGCAAGATCTGAAGCCTTCAAGTGGCTTGTCTGACAGGAATATTTCAAACCATGTTTCTTTGCAGCTGAAATGTAAGTCTTGTTGAAACAGACTTCATTATGTGCTATAAATGATACATTCACACCACTTTTATTCCAGATAATATGCTCTAGAATAAGTAAACAATGCATTATATGTAATATCTATGGAAATGGGAAAATAAATGTAGTTTCTGAAGAGCAGTGTGATCAGAATAGCAACACGATGAATAAAAAAAGGTCTTTGTCTCAAATTACCTGGCATCCAGAAGTATGAACAAGAAATGCAAACTGAACAGGCTTGATGTCAGAAGATGGCACAAATTCCTGCATTCTAACCTATGCATCTGAACTCAGATGGCGTGACGCTGATTACTTGAATGTGATGCTTTGGAGAAACTACAGTTTTGTATATATCATGCTGTACCTACTGTTGCATTGGCCAAGCAAATGCATTGAGGCAAGTTTCTTGTATTTATATTTGGTTTGCTCCAACACTATTGTCATAGAGGGTTTCAGCCATTTCGCTTGACTCTGACAATATGAGTTGTTTGGCAGTAGAATATTCTTATAGTGGAGTCTCCTTTTCTGGAGGTTTTTAAGCAGAGGCTGGATGGCCATCTGTAGGAGGTGCTTTGATCCTGCGTATCTGCAGGAAGTTGGACTGGATGGCCTTGTAGTTCAATTCTATGATTCTTTGATCCATTATCCCCCTTCTGGCCCTGGATTAGACACAGCCCATATTAGGATAATAGATGTAAATGGAATGTTTGGGCTTAGGAGTTAATCATTTTTAGATTTGAAGAACCTGAACTGGAAACAAAATTTAGTGAGGCTAATTTTCAGTAGGTTTATGCAGTGGGGTAAGGTTATGAGTATTTAATAAATAACATGTCATTTATGGGATCTTGAGGCTTGTTTCCTTGAATAATTATTGAATGAGGCACCCCACTTCTATATAATACTAATCTGTGCATGTCAGAAGTAGGTCACACATTTTGGTGATCATGGTGGTGTACTTTGCAGCACAGTAAGAGTGTAATTGTAAATTGTAATATTAAAGTTGTTTTGAAATCTGATCTTATTTAAGTTGACTGATAGAATACACTTTGAAATTTTTATTTGGCTTAAGAAGTATGGAGTCCAAGTGACATATTCAAAATGCAGATCATGCTTATTTGAGAAAATACATTTCAAAGACATACTAAATGATACCCTGAGCTCCTGCTCTTTTCCAAGCTACTGAAGACCAAAAGGTTAGACCTGTGGTCTAACCCATGGTCTTCAGCACTTCGTTTTGAATTAGTTTTCAAAATCCCATAAATGGGGAAAGCATTTCATTCAATCATGATTAGCTGTGCAGTTAAAAGGATAGACTGAATGGACCCTGGATAATAATTCTCTCTGGGGAGTCAAGAGAAAAATTAATGCAAAACTCTCAAAAAATAGTGGCAGAAGTCATCACAGTAGAGCTGCATTTACTTGTCTAGAAACATCCTCAAACTGATGTACATTTGAGAGAAGATGGGCTTCTGTGCTGCGATTTCAGAATTTATGCACAAGAAAATGATAATTCTACCGTATCAAAACCAGAGACATGAAATTGGATTGGTTCAAACATTAACATTTCTAATTCTTAAAATCATAGTTAAGGAACTAGTTCTGTGTCCATGTACTTTCTTCCTCTTTAAGTACTAGTATTAATGAAGCAACACACATTTTATGTTATTTCTGTATTCACAAGCTGGAGTCTTTTTCAATGTCTTCATTTCTTCCCATTTGGAACTTTTGCCTCTCAGGGCCTTTCCAGACAGCCCCTATATCCCAGGATCTGATTCCAGATTTTCTTTTTCTCCCAGATTATCTGGCAGCGCAGACTCATATAATCCAGTTTAAAGCAGAAAACCTGAGATCAGGGCCGTAGCCAGGATTTTGATTCGGGGGTGGGGTGGGGGCTGAATTTGGTTCGGGGGGGGGGGGGCTGAGACTGGGTGGAAGAGGGTCTACCCTAGCCAACCTTTTGTATTGTTATCCCAATAACCCCATGAATGTGGGATATAATGAGCAAGGTGATCAGATCATGATATGAATAAACATAACAGTTTAAATAATGTACCAGTAAGGCCTTCTCGCGGACCACCCTGAGAACTTGGGGGGCTGAAGCCCCCTAAACCCCCCCCCCGGCTACATGCCTGCCTGAGATCAGATCCTGGAATATAGGGGCTGTCTGGACGGACCCTCAAAGCCACTATCAGAGCATTCCAGAACTAACTTTTGGCAGGAATCCTGTTCTTTGGCATACATGCTCTAGTAGACCTTATTCTTTTCCTTTCAATTCTTTTCTGGGATGATTTCTAAATTTAAATTTCTAGACTTACACATGAGTTAATATTAGAGCTACTACTGATCATTGCTCCTTCAGTAGACTAGGTGGATCAGTGGGGAAAGGCAGCTTCGTACCATCAAGCATCTAGACTTTGCATGAAAACGCTTTGTATTTATAGTCTGTGTTGAATACATAATTAACCACTACTGAAAAGGTGATAAACAAGCTACTTAACACATCTGCTTAAGTGTGAATCCATTTGCATCTCCTTTTCAATAAATTGCTTTTCCCGAGAGTATGACAAAATCTTATACAACATAAATTACTTTTATTTCTTGAAGAAACTGGTTCTGGATTTAGTTATATATGCTCTAGTAACATGCAGACTACTTTAATGTAATGTTATCTCTCTGTGTGTGTGTGTGTGTGTGTGTGTGTGTGTGTGTCCATATGCACTTGACTTGGCAGAATGCTTCCTGAAATAAAATGGAAATTGGATTCCCGATGTACCTGCATTTTGCCTCACAATCATTGATGCAGACATATTGGTTGAATTGAACTGTTGAATGTCTTTCAGGACGTGGTCTTCACACACACCCATGAGGAAAGTTTTATGATAGAAATCCCTTGGATGCATTTCTAGTAAACGTAGTTGATTAAATTTCCACAGCAGGAAACTCTGGTGGCCTTTAAATGGATGACCCCATCTTCCTCAGTTTAAAATACTGTCATTTGTCTCCATCACTAGAGAAAAGTATGAGTGGGACATTTTTGGACTTCTGCTTTAGGCAGTTACAACGAGTTGTCCATATTGACCCTTTAATGCTGGAAATCTGGGAGTAGTCATATAGTCATCAGCCCACCCACAAACTGTTTTTGCTTTTCTGGATAGACTCAAAGTTATTGTAATCCAAATAAATAATGGGATTGAGAGTGGTACAGTTCCTTATTCCATGGCATATTCAATTCAGTTTACTTTCATAGTTGCGGGTATGTGATGTCATTCAGCAGAGTAGGAGGAATGGTTCAAGGGCTGGATCCTGCTAGGCTTTACCCAAAAGGAGTGGCTGAGGTACCAGAATTATTTGGCTTCAAAAAGAAATCAAGAGGAACTCATAGAGACAGAAGAGACAGAGACAGAATCATAGAGACAGAAGAGCCCACAACAGCCATTCAACCCAGTCCTCTGCCATGCAGAACTACATAGTCAAAGTACTCCCATCAGATGGCAATTCAGCCTGTCATGAAAGGATTTGACAGCTCCCAAGGTATCTTCCCATGTGGACCCTAAAAGCCTGGCTGGGAGAGATATTATTTACTGGTAGTGGCCTTAGACTGAATCTACACTGCCATATAATCCAGTTCAAAGCTGATAATCTAGATTTTATATCACAGTGTAGATCCAGCCTCAGTAGTACTTTACAAGGGGACAATGAGCATGTTGAGAAAAAATACAGTTCTGTTTATTTCAGAAGTTGCACTTCCAGTTATTGTTTTTTCAATAGCTCTGGTCTTGATGGAGATGGCAGAATGGATATGGCAGAATGGGAGTTAGGGTATGCTGTACACAATGAGTCCCCAATGTGTTAGGGTATGCTGTACACAATAAGTCCCCAAAGTTTGTTTTGGGGTTTTCCCCTTTTACAATCCCTCCAGTCCCCTAGAGATTCACCCAAGTTTGAACACTACAGATGAGGTGGGATAATTTGGGAAAGGGGATAGGAGAGAGAAACAATTTGACTCAGTTCTATATTGGTTATGTAAACTTCTGATCTATCTAGAGTTGAGTCTCTCACTTCAGAAAACGAGTGAATGACTGGTTTTTCTGAAGCCACTCACGTGTGCTCACGCACGCACATTTGTCCAAAGAACAAGTTGATATGCAAAGAAGCACAAGGCTATTAGCAATTAATTAAGAAGTAAGTGCCTAGAATAGCTAACATATTGAAAGCGTCAGGGAATCATTGCTGTTTGAAAAAATGTGTTCCATTGTCTGAAATGAAGATTGGCTCGATAGTTACAAAATGATAGGCAGCTAATTATAAATGACATATTCCTTATCGGGAATGTCAACAAAGATAATGTTTTGTGTCATTTCCCTTGATGACATTTTGTCATCTGGTGCTTCTCCCAGTGCAATAGCATTTCATTTCAAGTGTTGTTCTTACTCATTTGCTTTCTGCCTCCCATTCTGCAACATTGTGGGCAAAACAACCTTAAATAAAGCCCATGTGCCCATGGTCATACACACACACTTTTGCTTTGAAATCATGTAGCAATTCCTTGAAACAAAACATGTATTTTGGGTTCACGGGTTCAAGGACTTTATAAGGAAAGAGAAGCTACTGCATATTTTCTAGGCCTTTTGCACTACATATTTTAGATCTCCAGATTATTATTTTTTTTACTGTTTTTATGGTTCAGAGAAATTGCTAATTAAGTGATAAGTAGCATGCTTTGTTTCTGTTTTCTCTTTCTGTCTGTGACTGTTGCCAATTATAGCCCAATTAGTTCTTGCTTCTTTGGCACTAACCCGTCATCGGTTCTTTGACACGGTTGTTTTCCCTCCTCTTCAAAAGGGCAGAAATGACATATTCAGGGGAATTGTTTCTAACATTTCAGCAACAAAGGCAAGAGTTCCTTATCTCTTGCCTTTCACTATACCATTGTTACTTGCTTTTATCTACATGGTCCCACAACTGTGCTTCTGTTGAAAGTTGGCTTTCAAACTGCAAACACAAAGGGCAAGAATAGAATTACATTATGTGTCTATACAGTTATAAAGTGTGGTTAGAGCTGCCAACTCAAGAACCTGAGAATGAGCTACTCCCTCTTGTTGATGTCATTAAGCATAATAACATGAAGACTCTCCCAGAGTTGCTCAGGGCCTGCAATTCAAATACTCAGCACCAAGTTTAGTAAACGAGGAAATATTTCAAGGTTTTCTTTCCGGAGCTTTGAATTGAGTAGGAAAAAGTATGTACATGTCCCAGCATGTTTTGCGTTTAAAAACACATTGGAGCCATAGGCCAGCCAAATAAAATTGTCAGAGCACCAATTTGAACAGGAGTCTACAGTGGTCATTCCAAAGCATCTTACAGTAGCTGGGAACCAAGTTTGCAAAATACTGTGTGTGGTGGTGTGTCATTTCACACCATTGCCAATTTAGGACCATGCCATCATGAAAGTTTTTTTTAAAAAAACAAGATTGTTTCAGTTGGGTTTTTGCCATTTCCTTTTTCTAAGAATGAGAGATCATGATTCAATCAAATTCGCCCAATGGTTTGGTAGTGCAGTTAAAACCTTTGTGCTGGCAGGACTGAAGACCAACAGGTCAGAGGTTCGAATCCAGGGAGAGCATGGATGAGCACCTTCTGTCAGCTCTAGCTCCTCATGTGGGGACATGAGAGAAGCCTCCCATAAGGATGGTAAAACATCAAACATCCAGGCATACCCTGGGCAATGTTCTTGCAGATGGCCAATTCTCTCACACCAGAAGCAACTTGCAGTTTCTCAAGTCTCTCCTAACATAGAAAGGGGGGGGGGGTTGATTGCTGAGCAGGAATTCAAATCATAGTCTCTCTAAAGTCCTAGTTCATTGCTCAGACTGCTAAACAATGCTGGCACACAATATTGTGTATGTCTGTGTGTAATTTTCAAGACTGCACTTGCCCCCTGAGATTTCTTCCCTTTGTCCTGAGGACCGAAGAAAACCAACACAGGGCTAGATCTCAATATCAGATTAGGGTCAGAATGTGATTTCGGTGGATGATACGTATGTTCACAAATATGTTTATATGTCTGTTTGGTGATAGCTCAACTTGTACCAGCTCCTCAGTTCAATCTACGCTACAAAGTCGCACAATTCATTTCTTTCATATTTGGGGAGAGGTACCTTTCTCTGCAAAAGAGAGGAGGAAAGACGTTCGCTTGCACCTACCAATTCCATGCTTTTAAATATGGATCTGTTCATTGCAATATGGAGTGAGCAGAATGTGGTGATGGCCATGAAGGATTCTCATGGTTAGGTAAATTCATGGAGGATATATCTATTAACAGACATTAACAGTTATGTTTAAATGGAACTGCAAGTAATCCCACCAGGATGCTTGTCATAATTCATATATGCTATATGTGGAGCTGGTAAGACTTCCCAGTTTGGCCCCTTTTCCTTGGGTAGGTGAGCAGTTCGAACACCATTCCAACCTAAGAACAAGGCACACTGCACTCATTGGAAATTTTTCACAAGAGCGGATCCAAGATCTTTGGTGATTTTTGCTATGAGAAGGCACAAAATGTAACAAATTTCTTTTAAAATTGCCTATTGGCCATTGTTTGTTTGAATTTTGAAATGAATTTGCCTGTCCCATTGGTTGGGAAGGCATGCCCAGTGGCCACAAAGTAGCCTGGATATCTAATGTCAAATGGTGAATCTACAACAGAGTTTAGTAGAAGAAAAGAATTTTGAACATCCTTCCTACATAATAATTTCTAGCCTTGTCTTCAGTAGCAATGAACTCGATTGTACAATCCCTTTCCTGATTTGAGCTCAAAAACTGAACAGTGATGCTGAGGGAAATGAACTGGAAGGCAGGTGATCGCAGCCTTTTCACAGATGATATAAAAGATGTAAGGTCAGTGCCATGTTTTGAGATGTTTGCTTTCCTGGCACTGAATTATTTAATCCTTCCTGATTCCATATGGTATAGATTGGAAAACACTTTTCTCGTTAGTGTAAGTCATAACCTTGGGATGACTAAAGAAAAGATGAAACACAACTCCTTTTTTGCTCTGGTTTTTTAAATCCTTTTTTAAAAAATCCTTTCTGATCCTTTAAAAACTTATACCTTTCCATCGTATAGTGTTGCAATGCTTGATAAAAACAGATGTATTTAGATGCGTACTCAGATGTAGAAGACAATTATTCTGTGGAAAATAGAAGGAAAAAGGAAGAGGGGACAACCAAGGGCAAGATGGCTGGATGGCATTCTTGAAGTGACTGTCTTGACCTTGAAGGAGCTGGGGTGGCCATGGCCGACAGGGAGCTCTGGCATGGGCTGGTCCATGAGGTCACAAAGAGTCAGAAGCGACTGAACGAATGAACAACAACAAAATTCAGATGTGATGGTGACATTTGCAATTATTAGGAGCTTCTTAGAGGATACCCCACTGCATAAAAATTACATATGAATAAACAGAATTCACGAAGATCATAAATAGATACAAATAACTCAACTGGTCTTAGTTGTGCCACAATAAGCTTTCTACCAAACAGGACCAGATGCCTATCATTTGACTTTACATTCTGTTTTGTTCCTTTGTTACTGCTTCCAGCATAGTTTCAATGCAGGCCATCAATGTTTTAATGCACCACATTTATAAAGATCAGCTCAATGCTTTCTTTTCCCTACGGGAAGACAGAATTTAAAAGATAGTGCTTTGGAATAACACCTTATTGCACTTGAGGGATCCATTTTTAGTAGTTCAATCAGGAACACGTTGAGTCAGAAATTTGGAAAGGACAGCCCTGATTAAATGTCTGCCATCTTACCTTTTCACCTGATTTCTCAAAGTCTCAGATTATCTTCTTTTAACTGGATTATATGAGTCTACACTGCCAGATAATCTGGGATACAAAGATAATCCGTGATCAGATCCTGAGATAAAGTGTAGTGTAGATCCAGCCCCAGTTTCTTTCTCTTTCTCTCACTTTCCCCTTTCATTTGCTATAAGATGACTTTCAAGTGAAAACATATTTTTATTCAATTAATTTAGAAAGTTATTCCATGTATTGTATAGGTGGAATCATATATTCGTGGGGTTATGTTCTGTTGCATTAGAAAACAAATCGTATAGTTTATCAGATCCCACCACACATTGTACTTTCTTGTCTTTTCTCTCAAAATCATCCATTTTCAGATTTATTTCACGAGCGAGTGCCATTCCTGCCCATTCAGTTTAAAAAAACTTTTAGGGATATATATTTTTTCTTCCAATCCTGTTATTTCTGAGGAGATAGGAGGTATTGATTTGGGAAGAGAGACACCACTTTTGGGATATAGACTTTCTCTTCCAATCCTTTTATTCCTGAGTAGACAGGAGGCATTGATCTGGGAAGAGAGACACCATTTTGGGGATATAGACTTTCTCTTCCAATCCTGAGTAGACAGGAGGCATTGATCTGGGAAGAGAGACACCATTTTGGGGATATAGACTTTCTCTTCCAATCCTGTTATTCCCGTGGAGACAGGAGACATTGATCTGGGAAGAGAGACACCACTTTGGGGATATAGACTTTCCTTTCCAATCCTGTTATTCCCGTGGAGACAAGAGACATTAATCTGGGAAAAGAAATACCACTTTGGGGATATAGACTTCCCCTTCCAATCCTGTTACTCCTGAAGAGACAGGAAGCATTGATGTGCATCTTCCTCTTCTCTGGGCTTCTTTCCTTCCTTCTGATCTCACAATCTCAAAATCATAGTGCAAATTTGAAAGCCAAGACAACCATGAAGGAGAAATGACAGGAAAAGCAAAGTGGTGATATTTTCAAATTCCTGTATTTCTCATGATTAATTTTTTTAAGAAAAAAATTACTATGCTAGGCTCATGAAGCAGGATTTTTGGAGATAAATGCCAGTGTTTGGTAGGAGACTGCCCATAGGAATACCCCTTACTCCATGTCATCAATTCGATTCAATGCGGGGAATCCCATCCCACATGTTTTTCACAGTTTTCTCCAATTGTACAGCAATTCCTGAGCTCAGAAGATGATCTCTGCCCATCTTCTCCACCCGCTTTGCCCCAATTTCCTGACACTTGAACATTTTCTTAATGAGGCATGACAGATGCATGCAGGAAGTACCCTGCTTCATGGGATAAGCTCCATTATACATCATTTTCTTTCTGTATTACAAGTGTTTAGAAAGTGGAAGGGGGTTGTGTAGGATATCGTTCTTAGTGAGGTGAGGAGTCTTGTCCTTTCCAGCAGATTCAGACAAAAACAAACTACTGCAGCCTCTCCTGGTTTGTGTATTTTTCCTCATTAAGACCTTTATTATCTTGATCACACTCTGATGTTGTTTCCCTACATGTGTCCCAATTTTTATCTGTGAAATGTTGGAAGGGCATAGAAATTGGGTGTATGTGTAGTATTATGGTGATTGAGCAAATGGATTTAATTTTTGTCTTAAAACATTCAGCTAGGGTATGCAGCATTTATTTGATGTCTTCATGGAAAAACTTCTGTGGTATTGAAGTTTTATGTTTTTTTAATATTTGATAGCTGCTATGTGTGTTCGGTACCGAAAAATGGGAAACACATACAGTATACAATGCAAACAAGACAGAAAGAAAAAAAACTGAAATAAAACCATGTTTCTTGTTCAAACAGAAGCTGTAAAGTAGAGTGGCATATCTTTGACTAACACTCCAGCTTTATCCACATCTTTTTGGTCTTAAGATAAAGATAAAACAGTATAGGACTGGGATTGTTATGTCGGCTGAGATCATGAAAGCTGAGATTCAGTCAAAGCAATATTATGCTGCAGAGAGAAGCAAACTTCAGTTTAATCCCTTTAAACAATCCTTCAAATTACTGCAATCCTTGAAATAACTTTTTGAACCACTGCAAGATTTGTTTGGGGTGGTGGTGGGGAGGAGACAACTGCACAAAGAATTCTTAAATGAAATGACTCTAGGATGAAGCTGTATCAGCTAAAAAGCAGTGCAAATCTGTTAAAATTCAATCTGGTTTGCAAGCATATCTTTAGACAGACAGCTAAGCATTACATTTTAGAGAAGGAATAGTATGCATTGTGCTAAACACTCCCTGTCATTTGAGTTGAACAATTGACCCTCTATATCCACAGATTCAGCAGCCACAGATTCAATCATCATTGGCTTGAAAATATTAAAGAAAAAAATCAAAAAGGCAAACCTTAATTTTGCTATTTTGTATAAAATGTGCCATTTTATTAAGCTAGTGTATATTATGGGAGTTGTATATTAATGTATCGTGACACCCGCAGAGGGATCTGGAAGAGAATCCCAATGAATACAAAAAGGCTACTGTATTACTTTCTCTAAACAACTGTTAAGTCCACGTCAGTGATGCAGAGGGTGAAGAAAAATGAGCTCTAAGAGTACACAGTTGTTGCTACTTGTAATTGTGCTGATTGTGTGTTTCTTCATGATAGTGGGCTACACTGGATGACCCTTGTAGTCTCCTACAACTTTATGATTCTAAGACATCCATTTTGTGCTCAGTTAAATTAAATATCCTTCTTCAAAAATCATAATCATGGTGTGGGAAAGATGGCTCATAGCCTTTATGGTGGGAGGATCATTAGAAAATCTGTAGAAAGATTGATGAAATGTGTGCATAAAGGGCTCTACAGACTATGAATGTGAAGCTTTTACTGTTGTAAGAGCCAGTATTGGTCCATCACTTGGGGTGTGCTGCAAAGTTATTGTTGTTAATTGCTGACAAATTAACTTTGACTTATGTTGCCCCTACAAATGCGAGATCCCGAAGACATACTGTTATTAACCCTGTGAGGTATTGTAGAACTTTGATTTACTTGATTGAGTCTATCCACTTGTAATATGGTTTTCTTGTCCTATTGGCTTAATCTTTATCACCCATTATCCACCTTTCTAATTTATTTATTTACATCATTTATATTCCGCCCTTCTCACCCCACAGGGGACTCAGGGACTGACAATGCACATATACAGGCAAACATTCAATGCCATAGACAGACAACATATATAGACAGACAACGAGCTACACAATTGGTCGAGAGCTCACACCGACCCAGGCAGGCCTCAAACTCATGACCTTCTGGTCAGTAGAGATCTTATGCAGCTGACTCCCAGCAGCTACGCCACATTCCTGGTGGTTTTGTCATCTCATGAAATGACTTATGGCAGACATTCAAGGTAGGTCCTATGCCCTCCAAAAACTTTATAGTATGCCTCCCATCAAAATCACTGTCAAATGATTTTTTAAAACCCTTAAACGTAAATTATTCTGGTCTGTTGAGTGGGGGCTCCAATCCATTTTTTGGGAACCTCCTGAAATTGGGAGGGCAGATATCTGTTTTTGCTCTGGGCCCCGGAAAGAACGATATTCTATCGGGCCAATATTGGGGGGGGGGGCTTCCCACCCAGGCTGCCCACCCAGGCTGCCCTTTCCATCACATGCTTTAAGGAGGCTTCCTCGTATCTACTGTTTCTTCTCTACAGGAGGTGCTCATCTGCAGGCACTGGCAGGCGGGCGCGCTTCTGGGCCTGCATGCTGCACATGCACTCTTCTTGGAAAAAGTGTGTGTGGTGTGGCGCACAGGCCCAGAAGGCATGCACACCTACAAGTGCCTGCAACCAAGCTCCTCTCTCTCTAGAAGAGGTGCTCAGCTGCAGGCATTGCAGGCATGCCCGCTTTCTGGGCCTGGACACCACACCACACATGCACTCTCCTTGGAAAGAGAGTGCACGTGTGGAGTGCAGGCCCAGAAAGCACACATACCTGCCAGTGTCTGCATGCCACACACACACACTCTTTCCAAGGCAAGGAGTCAAGTTCTGGGAGGCGCTTGGCTGCAGAGGAAAGCAGGCTTGGAGCTGGGATTGGTTCCAGCTTGCTTTCATGTTGAGCTGATTTTCATTTCGGTAGGGGCTTCCCATTTCATGCTCCCAAATAAATAAAAGAAATAGGAGAAACAAATTTTACACACAACTCTACTAATCAGTATCTCTCGGCATTATCTCTCGGCATTACTTCGCGAACGAAGATTCTTAGGAAAGACTCATCCCACGCTTTTTACAAGCGTGTTGATGACTAAAAAGGCCAATTTGAGATAGGCAAGTTCGGTTGCAGAAAGCACAGCAGAAAGTCTCCTTGGGTGATGTTGTTTCCAAGTTGTGGTTCTTTCTGCGTTGTCGTTTCTCTTCGAGACCCATTCGGCATGTCTTCTCAAAAGAGGCTGCAGCATTGTGGATAGTGCATCTCCATGCCTCCCAATGTGAGGCCAGGGTAGACCTTTGTTGATGATCAATCTGGCCGAGCCTGAGATGTTGTTTCAGGGAGTCCTTATATCTCTTTTTGGGGGCGCCTCTCTTGCGCTGACCCATGGCGAGTTCACCATAGAGTAGTATCTTTGGGAGGCGGTTGACCTCCATCCTAGAGACAAGCCCTGCCCAGCTCAGCTGTGTTCTCAATAGCATGGCCTCAATGCTGGTGATCCCTGCTTGCTCAAGGACAGCAACATTAGTCACATAGTCGGTCCAGTGTATAGTTAGGATTGTGCGAAGACAGCGCTGATGAAAGCGTTCAGTAGACCCATGCAAAAAAGTAAACTTCTGTAGCCTGTCCTAGGCTGTGTGTCCATCCTCTTTTAATAACCTTTGCCATTCTGTTGTTGTCCCAGTTTTCGTCCGTGAAATGTTAGAGGCCGTTAATTTTGCATTATATATCATATAATGCATTCTGTTGATTCCCTTTATAATAAAACTGTCCTTTTAAAAAGACAAAATTAGGTATAACCTATTTTCTACAACTTGGTCATACTTATGACTTCATGATGTCAAAAGATTAACTATGCTATTAAGACCATAACATGTGTGTTATTTTTTGAAATTAGAGAGCAATTTCACAATCATGGACTCAGAAGATTAGCTGCCTCATTTATTCAGAAAGATTTCATTTTTCATGCATTGTTCCTCTTGTCATTTATAGATACAGTGTGGAATGTTGGCATCATATACAAATGACAGGATGCCCTCGGAACGTGGTACTAATGTTCCAGTCACAGTAGATTGCAGTCATGCTGTAAGCACAGAATAGTTCCATTAATAGAAACAGTAACCACACATTGGTTTATGTGATAATCTCATTATCACATGCAATGTCAAGCATGAAATGAAGGGCTCAGCATTTGTATAGCTTTATGAAAATCTCCCCCCCACCCTCCCCCCTACAATTAAGAGATAAAAATAATTTGAGGCGTATTTTAGGAAAAGGGAGCATTTATATGTTTATTGGTAATCTTACTGTAGTTTTTCCTTAAGGTTTTAAGATCTCTTAGAAAATTTAATAAAAGCAAGCTGGGAGGATTTAGGCTGCAAAATAAAAATGCTATTGCTTACACAATGTAAGAATAACAGTCACTTCCTTAGAGATAACTGATGAATAACGATCTCTAGGTTCTCCAGAACACACACATTTTATATTTGAACAACTTTGCTCTAATGCATGAACAAAATAATTCTTTTTATCAAAAATTTAAATAGGCAATGGAAAAAGAATACTAGGCTCTAAGTCTGCAGTATAATGCCAATGTGATTCTGAGTTGCATCAATAGGAGTATAGTGTGTAGATGGAGTGAAGTAATAGTACCACTCTATTCTGTTTTGATCAAACCTCACCTGGGACACTGTGCCGAGTTCTAGGCATCACCATTCCAGAAAGATATTGATGAACTAGTATGTGTAAGATAAGGACAGCCAAAATATCTGGAAACATAAGAACATAAGAACATAAGAACATAAGAAGAGCCATGCTGAATCGGGCCTCAGGGTTGGCAGTGGCCCACTAGTTGTACACGGGGATCTCTAGCAGAAAGGAGGGCAAAACCCTCACCTGCTCCCGACCCCCCACAACCAGTGCCCCTATGAGGGTTGGCTTAGTGAGCTATACTTGATTACTACACATTAAGTTACATTAAAACGACCCTGTTATAATTGCTCTATTCCTATGCTGCTATATGTTCTATCCACCTTATTGACTAGCCCTGTGTTTCCCAACCTTTTTTGAGCTGCGGCACACTTTTAACATTAAAAAAATCCGGAGGCACACCACCAACCAAAATGACACAAAATGACACTCTAACACAGTAAAGAACGGCTGGGGGATGATGGCCTGCTGGGAGCAGCTGCTGGGAAAGTCAAAGCCGGGGGAGGGGGCGGAGCCAGGCTGCACCATGCCCCACCCCCTTCCCCCAGCTTCACCTCTCCCAGCAGCTGCTCCAGCCTTGAGGGGGCAGTGCCAAGCCAGCGGTGCCAGAGCCAGCACAATGCTGGCTTGGCACTGTCTCCTCAAGGCTGGAGCAGTTGCTGGGAGTGCCAAAGCTGGGGAAGGGGCGGAGCCAGGCCGTGTCATGCCCCGCCCCTCCCCCAGCTTCAGCTCTCCCACAGAGGAGGAGCATGAGTGGTGGACAGGCTTCAGTGGACGGGGCTCCTCCTCCACGTGGCTTCAGTGAGCGAGGGGCGAGAGTCATGACAGGAGTCATGGCGGATTGGAGGCTGGCTGGGGAAATGGCCGAAGGAGGCGGCACCCCGGCCCCTTCTTCTTTTTCTTTGCTGCCACCCGGCCCTTCCTCCTCCTCCCCCAAGCAGCAGGAGTTCGGCAGGAGGAGGGGGGATGGAAGGGGGGCAGAGAGCTTTTCTCGCGGCACAGCAGGAGTTCCATCATGGCACACTAGTGTGCCACGGCACACTGGTTGAGAAAGACTGGACTAGCCTACCCTTTAACTTGTTTGCACACTGTCCACCTCCCCACAAAATAACACTAGAAGTATTTCTGTTGTTGCCTATGATGCTTGTTTATTATTGTTTATGATCTTGTTCATATGCTGTTTTAATATTTTATTTGTTTTGTTTTAACTGTATGTTGCTTTGGGCTTGGCCTCATGTAAGCTGCCCGGAGTCCCTTCGTGGAGATGGAGGCGGGGTATAAAAATAAAGTTCTTCTTTTTCTTCTGAGTACATTTAGTATGGTCTCTGAAAAACTCTGTGATTCTATGAATTATTCACACATGAAATACATGCCAAATTGATGCTGCAAATAAACATGTTTGTTTTAAAGAAAAATAACACAGAAATAGAATTAAAATTAATAATAATAATAACTACTACTACTACTAAAGTGCAGGGGCTGATAGTAAATTATAGTTGGGGGCCAGTTATCTAGTGAACTGTTTAATGATAGGCATAGTGGAACATCCACATTTTTAGGTCCTTGCAAAAAGTGGACAGGGTGGGTGACAGTCTAATCTCCCTGGGGAGAGAGTTCCTCCAGGGAGAAAGCAGAATGCTTGTATCATCTAATATGTAGGGAGAATCATACTAGAAAAAGATGCTGTGGGTAGAATTTAAAGGTCTGTCTAATCCAGTGTTTCTCAACCTGTGGGTCCTCAGATGTTTTGGCATTCAAGTCCTAGAAATCCTAACAGCTAGTAAACGGGTCTAACCCATCTCATGGCTTTCCTTTACCATGATTCCACAAATTTAGAATTTCCTCGGAGGAAGGGATTTGGAGTGGGGAATATGATGAGGATTAACCATCCCTTCTCTCTGACTGCTTCTCCATTCTAGATAATAGGCTTTGTTGATCAAAAAATTGGTTCAAACTCGTTTCGGATGTAGGGGTCGCTGGTATTTCGATTTGGAATTGAATTCTGAATTTTTCAGAAAAAATTCAGAACTTTCAGAAATTTTCGAATTGCTTCATTAATAGTGGCTGTGATTGCACAATACACAATATGCAAGACTTGAAAGTATAGGACCTGTAGTCTTTTTAGGCAACTCACAACAAACAAAGAAAATAGCAAACAGCCCTGCCCTTTTTGCCTTGGAAGCTGATTTCACAACTTTAGGAAGGAGGGTTTGTGTTCAAAGAGTGGCTTGAATTGATGGGAAAACTAATTCTTTTGAGGCAATGTGCAACACAAACTAAAAAACACTGAGGCCAGATAGACCAGCTACAACGTTGGCTTTAAAAAATGTTGGAGTGAGTGCTTTGGTTCCTCCGTGTTTCTCCTTCCACCCACGCCAGTCACCCACACACAACCCGCATGCTGCCCACTTGTCCCAAACCCCAACAGCAGCAACAACACACAAGTGGCAAGGCAAGCTGCCCAGCCAGGCAGTCACAGTAGGCAAGAGCCCTTCTTCTCTGCTTCCTTGCTTGCCCACTGCCCTCTTCTTCCAACCTCCCTTCAACACAACCTCCTTTCCCTTTGTCTTTCTCTTTCCCTTCTCCCCTCCCTTCCCAGCTCCTAATGAACCTCTGAGCCATGTGCTCCCCAAAACTTCTCCCCTGATTGGCTGGGAGGCAAGGAACCTCCCAGCATGCAAGTTGCGTGCCTTCCAGCAGGCTAGTAGAGGGCTGAAAATACGCTGAATTATTTCTGACTCACTTCATGAGTCATAACAAAAATGGCGGAAAAAGCTTTGGAAAGACAAAGGGACTTCCGGGTTTTAAAAAAGCTTTGATATTGCTTCAAAAAGGTAATTTTAATGAAAAATTACGAGCAACGACTATATCCATGCCTATTAGATACCCCACTCTAAAAAAACCCCCACTTTTAAAAAAAACACATTGCATCAGGGCTCTATTATTTACATTTACTGTTTAGATAAATAAATCTTAAATCAATATCTTCTGTTTCTCATTAAATCATTGGGAACATCATAAGAGGCGTCTTCTCTAGTGGTGCCTTGATTAAAGATGGGCAACTATGCAGAGAGAAGGTTACCACTTTGGCTAATTTGGGGGCATTTTAAAAGGTGTGTTTGAGGAAAGGGATTTTTTTTGTGAATTAGGGGAAGTAAACCACTGTTTTTTAGATGATTCTGGAAGTTTTTGACTGGTTAGGAAGAAAAAGAACACCTAAAAATCACACAGAAAAATGGAATTCAAGTGAGGGGAGGGGGGTGTCTTGGGGCTCAGCACAACTTCTATGGGGAATATCCCAGGGTTACATTTGGCCTGCAAGCCTCGCTTTCCCCACTCCTAGACTAGATGCAGGTATTTTAACCACAGAATATTGAACGTGTGTCTAGGAGTCATACAACATACAGTAAGGTGACCATAACCCTGTTACATTCACTATGTGTTTAAATGTATGATTCCCTACTTGATATTTTTCCCTTCTTTGTGAAAAGAGCAGGATTTCACCTTTTTTAAACACTTCTATTAGTTTTTTTATTTTTATTTATTTAGACTTAAACCTTTTTTTCTTTAGAGGAATCAATTATGCCAATCTCTGCCCATATTACATTTATAAAAAATATGTTTGAGGAATATCAGCCTTTCATCCTCTTTACTTAGGTCAATATCCTTCCAAAGTATTTCACTTCGAACTGTTCTTTTATTTATAAACCACAACAGAATGACAGTAGTAAAGAGGTGGTAGTAAGGAAATTTAAGGAGAAGAGACAGTTGGAAAGGGAAATGGAGTAGCAAGAGAGCAATAAAGAGAGAAGGAATACTCATTTCCTGGCAGGAACAGCATATGTATGAGCACTCATTTGCATTATTTACTTTGTTCCTAAATTGAGTTGCTAATTTTCCGTCCTGTTCCATTTGTATTTGTGTATGTGTTTTTGCATACACACTTCATATTTGGTGCTAATTCTTATATTTGGAATGGTGACAAGATATCATTGGTCAGAAGGAAATGGTGAAGCATTCACTTAATCCTAAAGTACCTTGTGTTTTGTTTGATTCCCAGAGAAATTCTGTGCATTTCCTGACATCATTCCCTGTAAAAAGAAAAACTCTTTTTAGCACAGCTGGGTTCACAACTGAAGCCAAGGTCTTAAAGGCCATCAGGGGAATAATGGAATTACTGCCTGAGCTATCCTCCCAGAAGGTCTTCATTATATTGCCCCTTTCATTATGGCGAAAAAGGAAAGCAAGTAACATTCTCATTGGTTTTGAAATCGAACACTAATTTGTGTAAACGATTCTTCTTTCACTAAAGTAATCTGCCTGGTCGATATTTTCTACTAGGAAAAATCGGATGAGTTCCATTCTGTTAATTGTATCTAGAGACCATATTTTTACAGTCTTTATCAGTAATAAGGATGCATCAACTTTGTTTACAAGTGTAATTTAAGGGGAAACTGCTTTGAAGGAATTGTATCCCGATCATTTCTCAAAGAAGTGATAAGTCTATACTAATATTTCACTTTTTGGAATGTATGCTGAAAAATTATCCTGATAACATCTACTTACTTGTAATATGCATACCTTGCTCTTCAGCTAGGAAGGCTTTCAGAGTAGTTTTATAGTGTTACATATCAATAAAAATAAGATAGGTCTTCAAGTTTGCAATTTAAAAAGGCAAACTTGAGATACAAAAATACAGTCAGTTTTCTGCATTTGCTTCGGTTAGGGACACAGAACACCATCTAGACTGGAAAAAAAGAATTAAAAATGCTGTTATTATACCTGAGAGAACACCTCTGTCAGAATCTCTGTCAGAACCTCTGTCAGAAGCTGGATCTACACTGCCCAATATCCCAGGATCTGATCCCAGATTATCTGCTTATCCCAGATTATCTGGCAATGTAGACTCATGTAATCCAGTTCAAAGCAGAAAATCTGGGATCTGATCTGGGGGTATAGGGCAGTGTAGATCCAGTCCCAGTCCTCCAGCTGGATGTTGACCACAGAATTGCATAGGGCCTTTCCAGACAGGCTGTTATCCCAGGAGCATCCACGTTCATAAAACATGGATTTTTCTGGGGGGCCCATCTACACTGAACCCAGAAAACGCACCCCAGAAAGCGTGTGTTTTCTGCGGTTTGTGTCCAGATGTTGTACTGAGACTTCCCAGTACAACACCGGCACACTTAACACCCTCCCCATACCCCCCCCCTCCAACACAGTAAAAAAGGAGAAGAACTCACCCGGCCTCCATAGGAAGGCTGTTGGAGTTCTCTTGGCACGTACAAATGATGCACCAGGAGAAAGGGAGGGCAGGAGCAATTTTCTCCCCCCCCCCTCCTGGGACATCATTTGTATGCACCAGATTACAAATGATGCAATTGGGGGGGGGGGGGGTTAGTATTTATAAATTCAGTCATAAGTAGGAGCATGTCTGTAATACTGTCTGGACTGCGGTATTCTGTAATCCAGCCACCTGAAGTAGTGGGTTTATCCCGTGCCTTCCCATGAAAGCACAGAATAAACTCACTATCAAATTAATTCACCAAAAACCAGGGTTTTCCTGGTTTGTGGCTAATTAATTCTGGGTTGCCCAGAACATTGTCTGGACAGCCCCCTTTTTATTGCGGAAGTTTCCACAATAAAGGGGCTGTCTAGATCTGTCCCTAGAGATTCTCCAGGTACTTCTATATGAGACTATGTCAATTTCCACTGTCTTCTTTATCCTGCTGAGTTTAGTGAGCAGAAGCTACTTTTGCATTTTGAACTGAATTTGCTTGAATGGAAGAAAGCCAAAGAGAAAGGGGGAAAATAGAACAAGGTTGGAAAAACTGACATTTTAAAAGTAGCTGAAATACATGGGACAATGGGTTAATTGGGATTGTTCTTGTCCAATAAGAACAGTTGAAAAGTGTGTGGAAGCGAATGAGGAAGACTGACTATATTTTTGCAACTCAAATTTGCCTTTTTTAAATTGCAAACTTGAAGAACCATCTTACTTTTACTGATATGTAACACTTTTAAGCAAGGTATGTATATTATCAGGATATTTTTTCAAAAGAGATAGAGAAGTTGAAATCAAACTAAATCTTCATACTATTCTTTCTGTGTATTTTTGGTATATACTTCTTTTGGCAGATTTTCTGATTGTTATTAATTTTGTTTACTTTTTGTTACCGAACCCAGAAAAGGCATGCTCCTACTTATGACTGAATTTATATAATGCCATAATTCTGATGCCAAATCTACTTATTCTTTCATTTTAAAAAAAATAAGAATCTACGATGTGAATGCAGATTGTTTAATCTATCATTTTTACAGCTCCCTTTGTATGATGATACATAAGTGTTTCCTTAACAGATGAGGATTTACTAATATTTTGAAATGTTTTTTTCTTTGCTGAAAGCAGCAACATCTTGCAAAACACTCAAAAAAATCTGGCAGCTGGCATGAAGTCAGCTTTGTTTCTGCAAGACCTCCTGCTTTGGCATTGTGCAGGCTTTTAAAATGAGACTGAAAAGAGTAAAGTTGGAAATGTATTGTTTAGAGGTTGTTGGGTTATTTTTTTAAAAAGTAGTGTGTATGTAATGAATTTGTTTTGTTTTAAGTTAAGTAAGTATCTAATCTCAAAAATAACGAAATGCCACATCTTAATGACAGTTAAATGAAATAAAATACCACATATATAGTTGCAAAGTCCATACATCTGTGAAAAACACATGGTCCCCAGCTTTTATATATCTGCTAAAGCATTCCCATCACATCAGTGGTTCTAAAATACAATACAGGCCCTCTATCTGCAACAGATTTATTTCAAGACCTCCACATAGAAACCTGAAACTATGGCTTATGGTAAACCTTACATTTTGACTATTGGGCTGAATGCATACCATAGAATTGTACTGGAGGGCCTAGAAAGAACCATCATAATTTTTGCAGGATTGGTAAGGGAAATTGTGGATTTCAAATCCATGGATAAGGAGGTTGTACTTTCCTCTTGAGGCTGCTTGGAAGCATTGCACAAAACACTTTCTTCTTTGGTCCCACCTCCAGAGAATAAAACATTTGGGGGTTTCACCTTATAAACAGCAAAACTCAGTGGCAGGACTTTCTCATGCAAATCTAAAGAATGAACAGAATTGTATAGTAAGATTAATTGCTTAGGTATAAAAAGGTAAAGGCTTTCCCTGACATTAAATCTAGTATTGTCCGACTCTTGGGGGGGGGGGGTGCTCATCTCTATTTCTAAGCTGAAGAGCCGGCGTTGTCCGTAGACGCTTCCAAGGTCATATAGCCAGCATGACTGCATGGACTGCATGGACTGCCATTACCTTTCTGCAGAAGTGGTACCTATTGATCTACTCACATTTGCATATTTTGAACTTCTAGGTTGGCGGAAGCTGGGCCTAATAGTGGGAGCTCACCCCATTGCTCAGATTCAAACCACCAACCTTTTGTTGGTCAACAAGTTCAGCAGCTCAACAGTTTAACCCACTGCACCACCAGGGGGCACATATTAGGTGTACTTGACCTTAGGTATACTTGACCGAAAAAATAAAAATTTTATGTAGTGTGTTCCTATTTTATTTAGAAACTACATTTATGCCCTGTCTTTCCTCCAATGACTTCAAGGCTTCCCTTCCACTTAGTCCTCATGACCTCACTGAGATTAAAAACCAGATTGCCCATTAGACAAATTGCCCCTATAGTTCTAAGTGTCTGTAAAAATTCACAAGCAAAGGAGAATTATATCAGTATGAATGAGAAAGAGCTGTTTTCTTCCATCTCCTGTTTCCCCCATATAGGACACATCTGTCTTCCTTACCTCGGCTCTTTCCTATTTCTCTGGCCTTTATAGTGACCTCATAAATTTCAAAGGCTTTTCTTAGGCAAGGAATATCCAGAGATGATTTTGCCAGTGAAATACAGCCTTAACAGTACCTGCTGTTTCTTGGTGATCTCCCACTCGGGTACTAATCACAGCTGACCCTTTTTCACTTTGAAGATCACATGGGATCTAGTGTCTTTCGAATACTTGGTCCTTTCTGCCATTATAGCCTTCCCTATTTCTAATATTGCAAAACAAGCAGGTAATTAAATATTAGTCATGCTGTGCTATTCTCTAAATATAAATCTTCCAAATTTCTTCACACCTATTTGAGAACAAATACTGTTGTGTGTTTGTTGTCTGCTGATTCCAGATGGTCCCAAGATTTATTTTTAGATGCCTGGAAAATATTTTCAGAGCTTTTGCTCCATTCCACCAAGGAGCAATTCTGAGACAAGGTGACCTTTTCAGGTTTTTTTTCCCCTGGCAGTTAGACTCTCTTGTTAAGATGAAGGTTTTCGTCTACAATTCAAGCTGATATGGATCTTCCGCTCACCTTGTAGGCAAGAGGTCCTGTGTTTCTTTGTCCCAGGCTACCCTTAACCCTCTACTCATTATCCGTGGTAAAGGCTGTTTTAATTGAACTTGTTTCCCTTGAAACTTATCTTTAACCCAATTCATTATTGATTTTAGGGGACTTGACCTCTTATAGTTTTCCCCCTATGGTAATGAGTTAACCTTCTTTCCTGAAAGAGAATGGAAACCCGGAGTGACATTTCGAATACCTTGAAAAGTATTTCTTTGAGAAATGGTCTCTAAATAGTCAACAAGCCTATCTTTTGCTGTTTTCAAGGGCACTCTTTAGTCCATTCCCAGGAGAATCCAATCTTTTGCCCAACCTTGAAGAATATTACCCTCATTTATAATTGCGTGTTATGTTTGACTTTCTGAATTCCTTTCTCAGATGATGAAAGTACATTTGTCAATATTACACTGTCAGATTTGTTTTTCTTTAATGTAAGCCCCCTCTATACTGCCATATAATATCCAGATTATCTTCTTTGAACTGGATTATAAGGCAGCGGCGATTATCTGATTTGATAATTTGGATTATATGGCAGTATAGAAGGGGTCATAGTGTTATGTATGTCTTCAATGACAACTGAAGGACTTGCTGCTATGCAAAAAAAAAATTACAGTCATTGAAGATACTTCGTAAAGCTACAAATACAACTGTTTCTACCCAGCTAAACCAATGAGTTACTAGCAATGAAGTATTTTTTGTTCTGTGTTGCACAAAAGCTACTTTAGCTAAATTAGAGAAGTTCAACTTTTAATGATATTTGTCACTGTTGGTTCTTGATCCTAACTGAATGCACAGACAACTTATTAACCTATACCCTCCTACATATTTTTCCGCTATGTCAGTGGTAATCACTGATATTTTCCACACTGAAAGTTTAAGGATGCATAAAATATTATGCCATGTGGAATTTGCAAGCTACTATGTAAAATTCAACTGTAATGTTACAGTGCTTCTCATGCCTTCTTAGAAGGTTGTCCCAATGCGTTAATTGGGGCTTTCTCTATGGTAAATGTCCATATGATTGCATCCTAAAGCTCACAGAAAACATGTGATTTTTCAGCAACCTCAGAACATCCTTCCCACCTACTTTTTTAAACCACAGTAGATCAAATTCAAAAATAAAATCAAAGGAGATAGTTGAAAGCAGATAATCAAAATAGAATATATCTATCTATCTATCTATCTATCTATCTATCTATCTATCTCTTCCCTAATTTGGCTGCCTGCTTTCATTCTATTCTCACTCATCTCAATGCCTGTCATTGACCTAAACAGAAAGATGCAAGCTTGATGGCATGATAAATAATGCAAAAATAGCAAAATCTAGGAATATAACACACAACCCCTCATTCATAAGTGATCCCACTTGAGTTTCATAGGGCTTATTTCATAGGGCTTATAGACTGGGGGGGGGGGGGGATGCAGTCTTTAGGACTATATTGGAGTTGCTGCTCTGAAGTAAAGTAGACCCAGTGAAAAAAATAATTTTACAGCCAGCCCTCTGTACCCACATATTCTGCATATTTTAAGCTGTGAATCCGACCAGCCAAAACTTTCTTTTATTTTAAAAAAATCCAAAAAGCAAACCTTAATTGTACCATTTTATACAAGGGACCCCATTATATGATACCATTATATTTAAAAAGACTTTTGTATTCATAGATTTTGGTATCCAAAGGGGATCCTGCAACCAAAGCCCAATAGATACCAGTGGCCCACTGTATGTACATAGGTGCTGATACACCATTAAATGACCCATGAGTGAAGATGAGACTGGGAATCGAGTTTAAATCCTTATGAGTTGCTATCAAATCCACCACACTACCACCACGCTCCTGCTGCTTTTGTCCAGTCAGAGGGACTGCCAACTTCTGTGCTGACCAAGGATGAGAAGGAGGCGAACAGCTATGAAGTTGATCAGTCACCCAGGGATATGTAGGTGCTGGACACTCAACAGTTTGGATGTGGGACATGGGTATATGAGCTGAAACAAAACCCAGATTTTTGGAGGAAGTCAAGTATGTTGGAAGACTGCCAAATAAAGAAAGGAAGATGAGGCTATCTACCTAGACTTTCTCAGGACATGGAAATCAAAGAAAAGCACTCTACAGCCTCTCCTCTACAGTTTAGTTGCTAATCTTGTGAGACTCAGCATTCTGGGGCACTCAAAATTGCTGGGAAAGATTTCCTCCCTGTATTAGAAGGATGCTGTTCGTTCTTCCCATAAAGAGCTGCAGTGCAATCAGGATTGAGGTTGGTCAAACCAATCCTGGGAAATATTTGAAGGCACCTGTCTTGCTGTTCCAACTGTGGTGAATGGTTGAATGAGACCTGCACAGATTCCATGGGATTGACCATGTTGAGACTTGAGACTGTGAGTTGGGAGCCCACATTTATTCTCCTTCATGCAATTAATCCTGATGCGATATAAAGGCTGCTAATTCTGGAAGTAGAGAACTTTGGAGGACTTATCAATATCTTGACCTCTTGAGTGAATGAAGAATGGGAGCACTGGATATTTGAGCTGTTTAATAAATTGGGAAGAGCCAGGCTGGCTAAGTAGGTTCAGTATTGGATTATAACTCTGGAGACCAAGGTTTGAATCCCTGCTGAGCTATGAAAACCCATTGAGGTGATCCCTGGGCAAGTCACACACTCTCCGCCCTGGAAATTCCTGTGATAGTTTCACCTTAGGGTCACCCTAATTTGGAAGTGACTTGAAGACATACAACACAGGAATGAGTTGAGACTGGTAAACCTCCTATGAAGTGAAAATCTATGGTTGTGTTCATCGGTATGACCATGAAGGGCAACAGAGCTATGAGTCCCATCTTGGTGAGAGCAAGGCAGGATATAAATACAATGAAATAAATAGATGAATAAATATCTTGCTACCCATGAAAACAAGGTTGTGGTTGAACAGAAAGCACAACAGTCCTAGAATCTAACATGAAAAATCTTAATGTGTATTTTCTTGAGCTCAGAATTGTTGGCAAACAGTAGAGTACAATGCACTCCTGTTTTGCTGCTTTGATGTCATTGGATTTCACTTTGCTTGGTTTCCTATTAAAAGTCTGAATTATAGAGGGATGATCATAAGAGTGTTATTTACATACTCTCCTGTGAGCACAATTATTAAGTAATTAATAATATTTTACTCCTGCTCTTTCTGTAGGAGGAAGAAAAAAATAAATATTTGGACAGATTTTGACATTTGAAATAGAATACTGTAGGAGCACTATTTGGATGCTTTAACAGGACTCCAGGAATTATTTCTACCAACAGAGAGAGCCACTATGGGCATTTGTTGTTCTCATTGTAATTTCACTACATTGTCTTCTGTCATCAATAGCTGAGATCGCAACCGGGTGTTTATTTGTGCATTCTTCTGGCCATTGTACAACAGCAGGAGTTTTTTTAAAAAAAATCCCAGGGGTCTGCAATTAAATTTAAAATGAGAAGGGACCAATAAAAAATTAATGAGAAAACAGAAGCTTTCAATCGTGGAAGCAGCTGCTTTCATTGGCCTTTTTGGAGTGGACAAACGCACACAACTCCTATAATGTTCTAAATTCAAGGATAAAAGCCAGGATTTGTTTTTTGAAATTTCTGCAGGCTTGCAATTTTGAGCATGTTTCAGATTTTGAGAAACAGATGAGGAGCACATTCCACCTCCCAAAACGGAAACTGGGGTGTAGACTTGTTTTCTTTCTTTGGTGATTAGGGAGGAAACATTTTGCTCTTTCTGGATTCATAATCTTGGATCTAATAAATCTAGGGGCTCATTCATATTACAGATATATAGTGCTGTTATTCCACTTCAACTGTCATGGTTCCATCCTATGGAAGCCTGGAATTTGTGAATCGTTGAAGCACTGGAGTACTTTTCCTGATAACTCTATATGTGCCATTGCTAAGCTTCCAATCCCATGTTTCCATTGGATGGAACAATGGAAGTTAAAAGGGAACAATAGCACTATAATTCTATAGTGTAAATGTACCCCTGATGAGATGAAGAGGAATCCTGATAATGGAGAATGCCTGCTTGAAAGCAATTTTTGTGTTTTGGACTTTGGTAGTTTGGCTGTTCTAGGTAGGCCTGCATTCCATTTGTGGAACAAGGATATAGCACGTAGAAGGAATTAGTTATACTGCATGTGCCTTTGAGCCACCTTCACCATTTTGCCTGTGACAACACTACTAAAACGTCAGATATACAAAGGTCAAATGGAGGCTTGACAGTTTAAAAAATGAATTTGCGAAAGAGAACATCTTTGTCAGAGGCTTTGTTAATTGAGGTATTACTGTACTCTGTGTTGTTCTTCTGTCAGGGCCAATCTGTAAGTTTTAGATAGTGCAAACTTGGAAATGCACAGTGTCTAGCAGAACATTCTAGCATAGGCATGCATAATATACTGCTCCTGAAGGAATTGCACTGGCTTCCCATTTGCTAGTGAGATAATTTAAGGCTTTACTGTCAGGTTATAAGACCTGGAAAAGATTGGGCCTAAGTAATTTAATAGAACATCTCCTTTATAACCATTTCATGTATCAAAATGATCTATCAAAGTCTTCTTAGCTAGGCTGTATCATGTGAAGATGCCTTTTTAGATGTATTTGAAGGAGAGCCTTTGTCAGGTTGGTGTCGATATTGTGGAATACTCTGTCTCTAGGTATTCTGCAGAAAATAAAAATGTACCTCTTTCTCTTGGCATTATTGATCACTATTATTAGGACTGGATTTACCAAACTCTTGATATCTTGTTAGATGGTTTGTTGTTTGGTTTTAATTTGTCTTACAAACTGCCTTGTTACCTCTTTATGATGAAAGGCAGTCTATAAATAATTCTAATATATAAAGACCACCCACCAAGTAAGCAATGTCATGTAGCTGACTACCACCCACCAAGAAGACAGCATTATAACTGAATGATTCTCAATTTGCATGTTTAAACATTAGAACAGAAGAGGTATTCTAGCTAAGGCAGCTTTTAATGGCTATATTGGTGAACACAGATATTAGGCTTATGCTGTATTCAGTGGGACTTTTGTGCCCAATGACTATTAGTCAACCCTTAAATATGGCAATTAATTGAATCAATTTGGTATTTGTTAGAAAGAAAAAGCTATTCCTCAACCTCTTTGCTGTTATGTGTGTGTCTCCTGTCAAGATGCCTATTGACTTATGCCAATCCTGTGAAATTTGTAGGATTTTCTTAGGCAAGAAATGCTCAAAGATGATTTTGTTGGTTCATTCTTCTGAAAAACAGCCCATAGAACCAGCTTTTCCTTAGTGGCCTCTCATCCAAATAATGACCAGATCTGAATATAACTTCTGAGATCAGGAAAGATCTGGTGACTTTGGGATATATAGGCCAAAAGCTCTTTCCTTTCTGGAAATTTGTTGTGCATGCATAAAACTGTCATTGTAAAAGGATGAAGGAGTATTTTTACCCAACTGGAAACATTACAGTTTGATTGCTATGTGTGTACCAGATGTTTTATGGCTTGGAAGAGAAAAATAGGATCTACGATTTTATGCTCAGGGCATGAATGATGGGTGTACACTAAACACACTAGCCTTCAGAATTGGGGCAGAAGTGTGGAAAGGGTTTCCTAACATCACCAGTCCCCTCCCTCCATTTGTTTCCCCTCACTCCCCTAAGAGATTGCACATCTTGTCTAAGAATCCTTTTTTCTACATGATTGCTGCTGGCTATGTTTCCTGAGCCAGGCTTGCCAATGATCTTTACTAGCTCATAAAAGCTTTCATCAAAGGAGAGGTGAGCTTTACAAACGGCAGAAATCTTCTCTTTCTAAGATTAAAATCCAAGTGGGAGAAGAGCTGCCAACTTCCCTGGCTGGAAAAGAAATGCTTTGTACAACCACAACAAGAGCTCTCTCCTAGCTGAGCAAAGCTGTTGTCAACCAGGCTCAAGGGTTTCTTTTGAAAATTGACAGTCTCAAACTTGGCAGCATGCTAGGTCTTTTTGCTGCCCACTCCCTCCCAGCATGCTTATTAATTTTACACTTTTCAGTGTGGAAGAACAGTATAATGAAGCCATGTCCCTAAACAGTTTGGGACCTGGATACCTGAGATGGGATTTTGCTTTGAATACACCTGCATGGTCATTAAGACATGTTAGTAACTGTATATTAAAAGGAAATACACGGGTTTTTTTTTACTGTGCTGCTCTTTATTGTGCACTGCTTTCTCTACAGAAGCTGATCTGGTGTTGACATTGGCCTCATTTCAGCACCCAATTGAGACCAAGCTACAGTGAGACCCCAATAACCACAGAATCCATATCCACAGTTTTACTTACCCAGACTAAGTGAAAAATGGTCTATCTGTGGTTGCTGATATTATTCCATGATTCCATGATTTTATGGAATGGTTTCTGGATTATTGTCTGATATTCTTTATATTGAATATTTTGTACTATTTATAACCTACTCCGAAAGTCAGTGGAGTAGGTGAAATAGGATGGGTTAGACATATTTTAATAATTGAAAAAATAGACAAATTTACAAAATTGGCTTAGTTTTGCTTAATAAGCTGTACTGCGGGATCATGCTGCATGTGTGTATATGTTCTTTCATGTCTTCTGTCGACTTACAGTAATTCTATGAATTTCATAAAGATTTTTTTGGCAAGGAATACGCATGCGGTTTGCCGTTGTCTTCCTCTCAGACGTGGCATACAGAAAAGAAAAATAAAAGGAACATATTGCCCTATATTATTATGACAACACTTTCACTTCAGACATGTAAATGATACTGTAGGAATCCCAGTCAAAGAAAGAGACCTAATGTACATGACACCAATTGTGCAAAAATCCTCTTGGGGAAGTCAGCCTGGAATAAAGATAATTATAAAGCCTGTTTGAAAGCTCTTACTGTAGGGAAATAGCCATTGCACTAAAAAGACCCTTCCTTTTCCCCCTTCACTTAATTTATCTTGCTGGCAGGCATAAGGTATGGATCTCCAAAGCTTAAGCCCAAAGGACAAGGCAGAATTTCTTGGCTTTTTAGTCAACCCATTAGAATTTTAATAAATATCAGCCAACTTCTCAGTTTGTAGAACTTGTATTTTATTTGGATTGTATTTCATCTTATTTATTCTCACCCATCCTAGTACTATCACCAGACACCCAATCAAGTGATTTATGCCCCTCTTGAGTTCTCTTGGTGATAATCTGTGTGACAACTGTGTGTGGATGATAACCTAATGCTCTGGATGATTTTATCCAGAAGCTTTATTTGTCATTTGTCACGTTTCTATACCGCCCCTCTCAGCCTGAAGGTGACTTTATACAGCTTTTAAAGAATATGAGGCACGCCGGAAGACAAAGGCCATGGACTGACTCTGCACGATTCGTTTTCCTTGCTTGTGAGGGAAAAACCTAGCTTTGCTATGAAGACCCCACAACAATTTCATGATGACGCTACATTTCTCCCTCACACGTCAGGGGAATGACGCATTGGTGGTTTTCTCACTAGAGGAGGAGCAAATAACAAAGGCAACCCAGAGGCAAAGAAAAAGAAAGTGGCATAGCCAAGTTTCTCCCACACAAGCTAATGGTTCAGAGTTGGTGGTTTAGCCACCAAATGAGAAGACAACAGAGGGAAAGGGAACAGAAGAGCAGCAGAGGCAAAAACGTAGGCCTTCTTATTTACCACCTCTTTCTCCTTATAAAACAGCCAATCTAATGTCAGATTTTAACATAACTTGGAGCTCAAGATTCTAAACTCCCTGAATAATGGTCCAGTACCCCTTAAAGTTTCATCCCCACTCCTCACTACTTCAACATGAGTCCAACCTTCCTAGGCCACATTTCCAACTGAGACCATCACTTACAGCATCTTGCCTGGATCTATCGATTGTGCCCCTTTTTCACAGGTTAGTTTGGTAACTTTGGTGGATAGAGAAGCTAAACATCTGGTAAAACACAGAGAAGGGAATGGCAGGTTCTGATTGCTACTCTGCTGTAGTGCTGCAAGTGATTTCATACTCTGGCTTAGCCTCAGATCCTCTGTAGTTTGCACTGAATCCTTGTGAAGGCCACATCTGGCCACATGTCGTTCAGGTCTGATTTAGGTTAAAGATCTCATACAGACAGCTCTCCACATTTTAAGGTTTAACTCTTACAGAATTTGTTACATATGTCCTCCAATATGACAGAATTTGACTATAGAGTTTCACTGGAAACCCCACAGATTCCTGCAGAGGTATTCTCTCTTAGTGTTTTTCTTTTATTTACAGCTAGTTAATAGCCAGCTACATTAAATCACTACTGGTCATGCGTTTGAAGCCAGTCCAAGTCAGAGTAACCCCCGCAACATTAATAGTCTAGCTTGCGTCAACCTATGTAGCCTGAAAGACAGTTGCATCTGTCAAGTAGGAAATTTAGGAACCGCTTTATGCGGGGAAGCCATAAAACCTTCCAGCAACCTGCAGAAGAATGAGGAAGTACTCCTTCAAAGGACTCGATGTCTCAAGTGGACGATGAAATGGCAGCTCCCCCTGTGGCTGGAGTTGAGCATACCCTCATGAAGCGGGGGAGCTGGAATATTAAATGCCAACCAAGCTTAAGACATAGAAGATGAACTTGTTGTGATATATCTAGCAGGCCTGTAGTCTTGCAGACTTCTAAGTAAGGGATTACTTAGTAAAGGTTTGCATCAGATGGCACCTACATAACACTTGTATGTGAATATTTCTGGATATGTTGAGATTTCTTATAGATTGTGAAGTGAACAAATTATATTCTGACATTAGACTGAAATGCATTTTCAGGCTTGCTTTCAAAGGTTAGAAAAAGTAATACTTAGTCTTGCTGAGTCTGGTGATATTTCTATAATCTTGTTTCATCAGATGAGAAAAAAATGAAGTCATTCAGATTTTACTGAGCTAATTCCTTATATAGTTATTGATGTATTACAATAAAGCCATACACACTTACAAAAGGCTCTTAGAATGCTTGCATACTTTTCATGCAAATAAAATGAAATATCTTCTGTTCTGGCAGTAAGCGCATGTCATTAATGTAAATCTGTTCTCCTTTTAGAGTATTTTCAGAACTTCTCTAGTGTGACTGTACAGTTCAGGGAGAATGCAAGTTCACAAAAGGAAAAAAAATCCAAAAGTTCTAAACTGAAAATACATTAGTTTACAGTTCAGATGAGGACAGTACGTGCGGTATGCAGCAAGAGAGAACTAAATGAGCACATATATCAAAAGGAATATCATCTGAGTAGATTTTGACCCCAAAGGAACTGACTTTTGATAAGCAGATCTGCTGCTTTCAAATGTCAATACTAATTGATTGCTGTAAAGATCTGAGATACCTATATCACGTCAGAGAGCCCTTTGACGGTTTAGGGTGAGGGTCATAATTAGCATAGTTTTGCATCCTGTTATAATCATTCATCCACATTTACGGTTTTGACTTTTATGGATTTTTTTAATTCACAGATTTGATTAAAATAAAATGGTCTTTTCTTGAAATCTCTATCCCTCCAATGCAATTCTATGAACAACTTCCTTTGGTCATGCTGGGGGACCCAGAAATTTCTAGAGAGAATTCACCCATGTATTCTTAATAGAAGAACTGAATTTCCGCATGAGGTGTTCTGTCCAGCAAAAAACCAACTATTTATTTATTCAAGGTTTTTTTTTACTATCATGGAGATCCTTTGCCCCTAAACCTAGCAACTGTCTGTACATTTTGACCTACTCCCACAACTTTCTAAATATGCTTTATAACCTGAGGCTTTAGTATCATTCCATATTGCATCTGAAGTAATGGACTGACATCCATGAAAGTTCATATTAAAATATAGATCAGTCTTAATGGTATTGCTGGATTCCTCCCTCTTCCTTTTCTCTTTTTATGATGAAACAGACTAGCATAGCTGCCTCTTTGTAAACTAATGAAAGTCACTCTTTACAATTTGCTGTGTTTAATCCATTGGATTGTAGGGATATATATCGGTGTTCTGTGTGCCAGATAGGGACACTCTAGCATTGTGTGCTCTTTATTCTATCAATTACTATATGGATAAAAGATGCACATCAAAAGATATTGTGGAGGATACTATATCCTTTGATGTGTATCCTTTCACATTTCTCTGAAGCATCCTGGTCTGACTCTTTGGCTTATTTCTGTTTCTCCCTACGACATATTTTCTGTACAGCACAGAAATCTGGCCACCAGCGACCTTTTAATCTTGGATACCTTGACCTCTATTTTCCTCCGCTCCTGTTCTCTTCAAATATGAAGACAATACAGTTTTCATAATCTGTCTCCCAGGGGAGTTCCTAGATACAATCCTCTCTAAATGTTAAACATTCAGTAATTTCTAAGCAGCTATCTGTGTTGCTCAATCTAACCCTCTATCCAAGAAGACCTTTTTTATCCTTTGTTCATCCATCTTTTAGACATAATCCAGACAATAATGTTGTTAGATTGTCACAGTGCAGAGGGGTGTGTTTGTGTGCATGTGTCTCTTTCTGTCCTTCCATGGCTTTTTTCTCCCAACCTGATTTCCAGTCATATTCTCACAATAAAATTAATGAATTGAGACCTTTAAAGGTTATTATTAATTAGATCTACGGAATGACGACGATGTGACGGAAAATAATTTCAACGTGACGCTGAGACTGCATTTGTATGTTTTAATTGCTAATTGTTATGTTATATGGTTATTGTTTGGTTTTGTTTTGCTTGTGTTTTTGATTGAAGGGCAGAGACTGCCTTGTGTAAACCGCCCCAAGTCGCCTTTGGGCTGAGAGGGGCGGTATAGAAAAATGATAAATAAATAAATAAAAAAAATAATATTTGGCCTTTGGGCTCTTTTACACTATAATATAATATTATGGTTCTACTTTAGCTACTATATCTGTGTTCTGTAGAAGGTTGGAATTTGTAATCTGGCAAGTTACTAGAACTGTCTGGTTGTTAAATGTACTCCCATAAGCTGCATATCCTAAGATCCCACGGACAGTGAAAGTAGAATTATATTGCTATTTATTTATTTACTATATTTGTATACTGCCCTTCTCAGTCCGCAGGCGACTCGGGGCGGTTTACAGAGACAACAATTTACTGCCCAACAACACCATAAAACATTTTAAAACATTGACATATAGTATAAAACCATAACAAGATCAATAAAACATAAATCATTTGTGTCTCTTAATTAAAAACATTGTCCAAACTATAACACTATAGCATAGCATAGACCAAGCCAAGAACTTTCTGTTTGTTCATTCTCCCCATTTTATTGCTTCCTTTTAGAGGAATTAGGATGACATGATCTGTAATGCATGCCTGAACTACCTTTCTTTATTGCCCCAGTGTTTCTGTTTTCCAAAGGGATGATAGAGGAGAAATACTCTTTGCTTCCCTCTCCACCTTCCATGTTTAAAATAGTAATACACACTCAGCTCTTCACATTTGTAGGTTTAGCTATTGCAGATTTATTTATTCATGGATTTGATTAATATGTAGGTTCTCCAGTGTGATTTTGTGATCAACTTCTGTCAGAAGTATTTTTATTTAATTGATATACAATATGATTCCCTTACTTAAGGGAGCCATGTTTGCAGTTTCATCAAAGATGTCTTCTCTAACGACCTCATCATGTGAGCTAATTTACCCATTATACGCCACTTGCTCTCCCCTTTCGCTATAGAGCCCATTACATGATGTACATCTACTACTGGTGGGGCTCTGTGGCAAAAGGGAAGAGGAAGCAGCATTTGCTGCCATGGCAACACAGGAGCCTTCTCGTGTTGCTTTTGCAACAATGGGAGGAAGTTGGATGGTGGACACTTTCCTCCATGGGGTGGGGCTAGTGGTAAATTGGGCGATGCTGGGTGTGGGGTGATGGGTTCTCCACTCCCCTCGCCAGGACCGTATGGATGTGCCAAGATGCATGGTGAATCACATCCTTAATGCGGTGAATCCCGACTTTAAGGTCCAGAACTTACTAGGTCTTCCAAGGTGACTCTGGTAATTTCTGGTGGTAGTAATTCATTCCAGTAGGGCTTGCAATTATCCACAGTTTCTTGTATTCCCCATGGATATGATACTTTTACTTTACTGTAATCGTGTTTATACTTTATATGCTTATATGTAACGACTCTCCAAAACACGGTAGGGATCACGCGTAGAAGTCAGCTTGGTCCAACACGATTTTATTGAAGGTACGGCACCCGTGAAGCTAAAGCACCGGCCTGCCACCCAAACACACCTTAAATACCCCGGTAGCCCCTCCCTTTCCCATGCAATGTCCAGAGGAGGTTTCATCAGCCTTCCATGAATCAGCAATCCCAGTAGTCCATAGGGGCATGACCCCGGGGTCACGGAGTCAGCGTCATGAGTCCCAATGTCCAATGTCCAAGCCTGGAGGAGTTACCTCACTTCCCTCCTAGGCACCTGGAAGTTACCTCACTCCCAGTCTGACTCAGCAGTCTCATGAAAAGTAGGACAAAGGT